>JAJGOT010000041.1:1827500-2005000 GCA_022457155.1 Cladopsammia gracilis
GTGATCAGACGCTAGACATCATCATGGTAATGTAATTGCTGCGCGATGTTGTTTTAGTGTACCCTTTATGTTCAGCTTTAGCTTGGACCACATGTCTTGACTTTCAGCAACAACATCTAAAGGTAATAAAATATAAAATATTCGGTTACTTTTTGTAGGAGTATGATGAAGAATGGGCAAAGAAAATAAAAGCAGAGAAATTTCGCTGGCACAACTCGCAGTGGCTGGAAATGATAGAAAATCGTGTGGCGATGGAAGATAATGACAGCCTGATGTATGGTGATGATGGCTTCATGGACGGAGATCCGCTCGACAGACCTGACCTCTTCTATGGTCATCCGGGATACGACGACCCTGTCACGCTCATGTCACGTGAAGGAGCCATGTCCCCGGAGTACATGATAGAGGATCCGGGCGAATACGGGATGTACAACGGCGAAGCGTACATGAATCCCACGGGTCATCCCGTCAGCCCATATGCCATGGCGCAGTATCAGGGGTACCCTGAGGAGGGAATGGGGTACTTAACAGAGGACGCTGCTTGGGGACATTTGATTGATGATGAGGCGGAGCAGGGTCGTTATGGACCTCCGCAAGGTCAGATTGCGAGACCTAGCAGCCGATATGGTCGGCCTGTGTCTCCTGGGTATGCAGAGGCTTACGGGGCTGAACTAGTAGAGCCTGACACTGATATGTATGGGCGCCCTGTGTCAAGAATGAGATCGAGCTATGAGGAGATGCATTATGGGTACAGATAGTAATTTATCTTGGCGAAGAAGTCTTGAAACTAAATTATTGACTTGGTTGTTGTACAATAGGGAACACAGTTTATTGTTTTACCAGAGTTGTAAGTAATGTATGACTTTTTGCAGCACCATGCTATCACAATTATTGAGACACTGAGCCTTTGACAATATACAGTGGAGCCCCGTTATTTCGAATCTGAGGCCAGGGGGCCGTTTCTCAAAAGACCCGGTAATTACCGGGCCCGGAAAGCTGTTTTATTTTCATTGAAGATCGAGGTTTCAAAAGTTTTGCAGATAATACGATAAAATTATTAGTTAGCAAAACAAAATGGACAGGTTTGTTCGCTACGATCCGCGCTTTTAATCTTAAGATTTTGATTTCAATATTTGGCTTCGGGCCCGAAAAGTTACCGGGAGTTTCGAGAAACGGGACCCAGGTCCCGAGCATTTGCAACAGTGTAACGCTGTTATTTTACCCCAGATATCTCGAACCTCGAATATCTCGAAACAAATCTGCGTGCCCCGCGAAAATGTTACCACATTTTTAACCCCGATATCTCGAACTAACCAACATCAACGAGAGGAGCACATGTTTTAGTCACAAGGTCTCTAAATTCTGATTTAAGCTTTATCCCTTTTTTCATGAGGATTTTGACGTTTTTGAGTCAAAATCGTCCCTAAATTAAAACTACGTACCTTTGTCATAAACGAAATACTTGGATTTTCGGTTTTTCGGTTTTGGCCATTTTTTAGGTCGGTTTTTCGGTTTTTGCATCCATTTCCTTCGGTTTTTCGGTTTTAATGTCTGTTCCGGTTTGCGGTTTTACTCTTTTTTAGCATTCGGTTTTCGGTTTTCGGCAGAAATACAAGCGTTTTTTCGGATTTGGTATCCGAGGTGGTTTTCGGTTTTTCCTATTTGGTTAACGCTTTCTCTTCGCCAATTTGCGCCTCAACCGCGTACACATGCCTCTGCTACCCAGACGTAATTGAGAGGAATGTGTGACAAAATAACTTCTGTGGGGTCCTGTGTGCGCAGCTGGTGGTCGCACGTTTGGAAAACGCCTAGCGTCCTTTGAATGGTCAGGTTTTGGAGGATTTTTCGTCCGGTTTTTCGGTTTCTAATAGACCCCAACGCCCCCTCTTCAGTACAGAACAGTAACAAGGAATTTTCGCGAGAGAGAATTAACCATAGTCAGAGTTTAAGTAAGGTTTGGAAGACACAAGGTGGTAACCTTGAATAAATTGATCCAATGTTTTCAGGTCGTAATCCATTTCCATCCTGGCCATCTGCAGCCCAAGACACTTATTTTTACTCTTAGAGCACTAGTAGAATAATTTGAAACAAAACTGGACCATTATTTTTGGGTGCCCCATGATATAAATATGTCTTGGCTTTTTGAAAGAACACCTAAAATGGTGATTTTTGATAGTAGATCCCTTTTATCCTTGGCAGGTACAAATTGTTATTTATTGAAGGACGAAGGTCATATGAAAACTTGTTAGGAGAATTGTTTGTTTTTGCTTTCCAGATACTTTTAGGTGTTGGTTGTTACAAGAAAGCATAAAGCTTCCGTTATACTTTCTTGTTATTATGGAAAACTTGAAAACACGGGTCTCGAGCCTTCAGATTCGGTTTATTCGCCTTGTATTTTCGTAAAATCTTGTCGCGGTATTGAATTACTGTAAGTAACTTAGTACTTGATGAAAAAAAATGTATTTTAATCAAACATGATATTTTAATTGTAACTCATGTATTATAATATTGTAATTGTTTGGCAACTTTAACTGTAAATATTCGTCCATGATCTTGATGAGGTGTGGTCTAGGCAGAGCTAGTCTTTGAACACCAATAAAGAGTACTTAAGTGTTGGACGTAGATATTTGTTTCTGTGACAATCATGGATGCTTTTTAGCCAGTAACCTTTGTTTGGCTTCAATCTCGTACCTCGAGTTCTCAGTCTCCTTGATCAGCGGTAGGTCACCAGTGGGGTATGTACTTGGTGTATCCCTTATTATTTTGTATTTAAATACTTAGTTTTTATTTCAGTAGAAAAAGAAGATAAAAACAGCAGAATGGGGAATCGAACCCGGGCCGTATGATCTACTCCATGGACACTATCCACTGTACCACCGAGGACTAGCTGCCGGAAATTGTAATTTTTAAGGGATATAAGATAATATGTTGCCAGCCCAGACCATATATAAGAACTAACCCTTCCGATACACTGAAAATATTGGAATCAGTGCTTAACCCTAAATACTAAAATCAGTGCCTCAACCCTAGATACTGTAATCCGACCCTAAATTACAAGCAATATATCTAAATACATTACAATAAGGGATACATGAAGTACTATACATTATGATCAGGGATACACCAAGTACCTAGGGCCAGGGGACCCTCCCGCTGACCGTTATGCCCGCGGTCTCTGGGTACGGCATAATGGACAGATGATTTTGTTTTGATTTTTTTCCCTGGGATTGACTGATCATGATCTCTCCTTTATGGTCCGATTTGACAGTGCAAAAAAACAACAAAAATACTCAGTTTTGAGTTTGTGACCTATGTAAACCAGTCCCGGTTGGCTAATGATCAACATTTATACCATAATTTTCAATTTTTATATACATTCAAGCTTGTTTCCTTTTTCTTCGTGTTGCCGTTAGGATCAGTCTGCCGTCAATTTTTATGTTTCTGAAATACTGATTTACTGATCCAGGTAGGCAAAAGGTCCGGCACTCCTTTTCTTTGGACTGTATATGTTTCACCTGGACAATGTCTAGAAGGAGTACTTTACTTATTTGAAGAACTTTTGGCAGTTTCAGCTTAAATGTCCACTTCGCCGACGAAATTTTTTTAAGAGCGCTTTGGGAAATAAAGAGATCTAGAAAACGTCAAAGTCTAAAATTTTGCAAGCCTTTCTTATGGAAGCTGAAACGACATCTCAGCTGAAACGACATCTCAGCGACAGATTTTGTGAACACAGACGCGCAGTCGAAAAATCCATTAACCAACATCACATTCATCAGCTCGGCTACCGCCGTTTCAGGTCATTTACTCTTCCTGGCCATTCAATTAACGACATAGAACTCATTCCCCTTGAACTCATTAACTCTGACAGAGACGCCATTCGTAAGGCCAGAGAAGCATTTTTAGTTTCCAAGGGCAAGACTCTTGAACCCTATGGGATGAACAGGCGCGATGAAACTTAATGTACTTCTATTTCTGTTTTTATAGAAGCCTTTGTTAACGTTTCTGCTGTTTATTTTTGTTAACCAATCATATTTAATCTGTTCATTTGAATCATTTTATATCATGTAACCGTTTTATTCCATTTTTACTTAGCTCTTTGTAGCCCCTGATGAAGGTTAGTTTTGCCTAACCGAAATATTGGGCAATAAAATACCCTTTATAGCTGTCAGATCAGCCTTGCATTTAGTTTTAAGTTTTATTCAATACTGCTCGGATCCTGATCTACACCAAGATCCGGCTTCACTTCGCCGTGCTGTTTGTACAAGTGGTCCTTGCTTTATTTGAGAGTTACCTTAAAATGACAATATCATTTTCTACGGTGATGCGAGAGGAAAGGCGCATTTCTTTTCCTAGTATTCCTAGTATCGCTATTGGCTGTCATGTATAGTATTTTTGACATGCGCACCGGTTTTGTTTGTGTGGTTTTTTTTTTTGTCATTTTCTCGGTCGCGCGCGCATTGAGTGTTCTGCGCGTCCCCGCCCCCGAAACAATCAAAATCGCGCGCGTATTCAGGTAATTTCCAATGCTGAGGGATTTGCATCTCTCTCTCTTTTGAACAAAATTTGATCGTGCATATTTTGATGTTCAGTTTCGAACGAAAATGCAAGAAACATATTAGCTTGTTTGATCGAAAAGCTGACCATTTCCCGGCCGAATTGTCTTTTCCAACTGAGGTGTTCTGAAGCCAACGAATCCATACTTGTACAGCTGCTATACAATAATATCGCTATGTTGCCTAATTTCGCTCATTGTTCATGAAGTACTTGGTTTTACTTGGCCTAAAATGTGGAGTTTTTTTATCTTCCGTATTTTTTTCTGCTTTTGTCTTGTCCCCTCCTCTGAAGAATTCGCTATCTTCGCCACTTTTTCAACTTTTCCTCTTTCTTTAAGATCAAAATGTTCATTTTTGGCCTAACCAACCTTCTTTGACCTATATTTTAATTCTTCAGTTCAAAAACACTATTTGCCACAGCTTAACTTAAAATTGCTGGCATTTCCTCTCGTAAATAAAAGATTTTTTTTCACGAATTTTTTATTTTTCTCCATTACTAGAAAAAAATCGCGAAAAATGCACAAAATTCACGTCGCGAAAATTTCCTGTTATAATGTATTCTTGTATTTGGTAAAAATTGATGACATCGAAGTTTTTTCACCCCAAAAGAAGCCTAAATGCACTTTCGGGTGAGAAAGGGTCAACCTTCTGGAGGCTGTCACTGGGATACTAGTGGTTTTACTTCCAAAAGGTGATTTTTGGACAAGCAAATGATGTTAGGCATTGTTATTACAAGGCACCAGTCTTTAATGATATTACAAAGCTTCAAACTAAAAAATTAAATAAAAAGACTTACAATGTCATAACAAAAAAATCTAAACACAAAATAATAACGTGTCATTATAATTCTCAAAATAAAAGCAATTTCAAAAGTGTTACAGCAGTTCTTATTATAAAAACCTTAGCAAAAAATCCCTTTAAATTCTCTTGATAAAAAATCTACGAATTCACTACGCCTTAAGCATATAAACGACTTGGTGTTCTTTTAACGTCAAAGCCAATTTCTGGTTTGAAAATGACACAGCCTTTTTGTAAGAAGTTGGGTTTGCCCTCTGATCAATTTAACCCCAGTTTATCTTTAAGATCGGCATCCTGAAAACAGAAAAGAGACAGAAAATCAGCTTCGTCCCATGTAATCGGTTCTAGTTTTCAATAAATAACAACACCCTTGCAAAAACTGCATAAAAAGCAAAGAAATTAGATGTTTTTTTCCCTTGATTCATCAAGCAACAAGTGATTGAGAAAAATGCGCACTTGGCGCAAATACTACTGAGAGCTCGTGGCGAGGAAGGAGGAGGGAAAAGGAATCACGCGCGCGAACACGAAACAAAACACGAAACGCGAGAGTATGAAATGTGCAAGACAAGGGAATGTTGTCAACTAATCTTTTACTCTCGCGCACTACTCCCTATTCTCGCGCCTAAAATATTTTCATAAGAATGTAGAAGACTGCCTCACCGCTTCTGGTTCCAGACCGCTCCCTGGTTCCTCACTTGGTCTTGGTGGTTTGGGATTTTTTTCCACTATGGGAAGAACCTGTTAAGACACAGTTCACAACAACGATCAAGATACAATTTCTCGTTTCATCGGGTATCATAAATGACGAGAACTGAATGAAGACAACCACCAGTTGGATAGGGCTTGTTGATGTACCACCGTTGAAATTCTTATATTAGAACTAACATTGCAAGAAATATTTTGCGAACAGCAGGGAGGATAAACATTTCCAATCAAAAGGAAATGAAGTAACTTTATTTGTTTTACAATGCACGAGCATCACACGCGCCAATCACGTGCACAAACGTGGACAACTCGCCAGACCTAACAGCAACGTCATTGAAATCAAGTTACAACATGTTTCGAAGATAGCCGCACTTTGTAGATATTTTTCACAATTCTTAAGAATTTCTTTAAACATTATTTTCCTAAATTAATGTCCTCTCTACCTTCCCTGAATTTTCGCCTGTTTCTTTTCAGACTGCAAGACATGAAATCCGTATTTTTGCGTGGGTTGCTTTAAGAACAAAACGATCGTTTTACAGCCTAGTTCTTTTGTATTAAACGTCCTGAAAACCCACATAAGTTCATGCCGCAAAAATTTGCGACAAGAATAAACATTTTAATTGGTCTGATTCAATACCGCGGTTTACAGGTGTGCTTTTGGATATATAGTTAGACCACATCAGTCCTTGTTTCACTGAAAAGTCTATGTAAAAAGGAGTTTGCAATAACCTTATTTATATTAAAAGTGGGCACAGTACAAGAAAGGAAAACAAAACATACACCAAGTATGATTTTAAAGAAAGCTTACCACTTTTGGTGGCGGTCGAGGTCGCTTTCCAGTGCCGTTGTCTTTTCCTTTGACTTTTCTAGGGTCCTCGAGCGAGTCAAAGGCATCATCCTAAAACAAGGAATATTAAACGGCTGTTAAAACGAGACGCGCACAAAAAATGTAGCTACAGACAGAAGAATAATTACCTTAAAACCATCAGGATCTTTTGGTTCGTCGTCTTCTTCCTCCTGTTGAAGAAATAGGCAGCACTTAGTTCTCTATCTTCTACAGTCAAATTAAACCTTGTTTTTAAACGAGATTTGGTTCAGTTATTTTGAGCCTGTAGATGAACATTAACTCTTGGAGATAAAAGCAATGGCAATGGTGCTGTTCGTTTTACAATTTCTTCTCTGAGTGAAAACTGTAGCAATTTGCTATTTCAGTACATGGGTAGCACTGAGTACAGTGATAGAGTTACATCACTAACGGCGTTTTTTACCTTTAATCCTTGTTCTATGAAGACCCCTAATTTTGAACTATATAAACAGTTTTCAAACACTGTAACGGTTACTTTTGAAAATGTATGTCGCTTAGCATACGAAACGTCAAGTTTTGATTATAAAAATGCGTTGGTTTACCATGTTTATCACCGCTGTTTGTGTTTTATTTCTTATCAAGTTACGATGGCCTAAGAACAAGAGTTTATTCGGTAGACCCAGTTATAAATGATTTTCTTTATTCACCTGACTAATCTACTTGCCGATATGTGAGAAAGGAGAGATTAGATTTCGATAAATCAGTGAATATTACAAACCTCCTGGGAGTCCTCTTCATCCTCCACCGAATCATCCATATACTGCAGCATAGGAAGAAAACAAAGTCAACTTTTAGCGGTATTTCGATCTCTTGATTGCCAAAATTATCACGAGAATTATTTTTGTTGGGAGAAGGAAAACAAGGACAAAATTTCAACTGTGAATTCTGGCTATATTTTATACTAAGCACAACACATTCAAATCAAAGATAGATTTTGCGGAAAAGGTTTGTTTTTCACGTTCCTTATATAGTACATTTTTATCGTGACATTCTCAGGGTATCAATTCAACAAAGCATATTTAAAACGCGGTATAAATGTAATGTTTTGTCAGGCAAAATTATCCTTTAGCCACAATCGCTTATTTGATTTGCTGACAGTTTGGTGAAATGTATAGAGATTAGCATTAAGTTGATAAAGGAAGTCTTGTAGAGACGTTGATCTAAACTGGGCTCTAATTGTGACTTACTGATGGAGTAATATTCCGTTTCCAGTCTTTCGGCCGAAAAGTTGCTCTTTATGTTACTCAAGCCAAGGTGTAATGCTAAATATAATCCGAACTCTCTGACAAGATAAATTTAGATCAGTGCTCATCCGGTTAAGCTTTGACCTTTTCTCTGCTTTCTAGATTCAAACCCTGAGTCACTGATGTGGTTCTAACTTTTGAGTCTTTCATGGATGAAATTTTGAAAGGTAGCCATTCAAATATGAGCTCACGACTGGCATTTTCGTCTGAAATTCGTATTGATATTTCGCTAAGTGAAAGTTAATGGTACTTTGATTTTTACAATGTATGAATATCTCAAATTAATACAAATGCAATCAACGCGTGCGACTTACATTTTGTTCCTCGTCTTCTTCGACATAGTCGTCGACTTCAGGTAACACCTCTCCTTCATCGGCATCTAAATCGACGAAATCGGCTTTTTCTTCCTCGCCACCGAGAGCGAAACACAACGAGTTAAGGACCAACAGAGTAAGAATGAAAACTTTCATTTTGAAACGTTACTGCTCGCTCGCTTGGAAAACTTTGGTACAATTCTAAAGTTGTTCTCCAAAGTGAAACGTTAAGCGTGGCACCCAAATTGAGAATGGGTCTTGTGATGACTAAGCACAGCTTTTTCCCCATGATCAAAGGCCACGATTCTCTTATAAAGCGACGGGAATATTCTTGTTCGTATCTATTAATATTTTACGTATAATTTTAGGCAACTAAACAAAAAGTTTGTTTACAAATTTGTTAACTGTTTGTCTTCCGCTTCCGGTTGACATTCCGCTGACCAAAAAAGTTGACGTGTCAATGTCCTTGCACAGTCAGTCGAAAGATTTTTCATATCTCTTGCAAACTTTGCGAGGTTTTGGCCCTTATAAAATGGTAAGTTCGGTATTTGATGTGAATAGTTCTTATGTTATTTTTCCCAGCTTGTTTAGACTGATTCATTTTCGCTTTTAATAGTTCAACGGCCAATGCATGTAACCGTGGTGTAGAACGTGCATTGCGTCGCGCCAAAATCGAATTGTTCCCTGCATTATTGAAGCTGTGTTAAATAAAGTTTTACTTTTTGCAGGCTACAGGAACGGATCGTGCTGCCGGATATGGGATGATGTTAGTTAGTGCTGTAATATTTTTGTATTACACGATATGGGTTGTCTTATTGGTAAGTTTGCCTTCTCTGCAAATTAATCCTTTCTCTGAATCGACTGCTGCCCATTCCTTAGAATTTAGGCTTAACTGATCCATTTTTGGCGTTATTGAGGCTTTTCCCGCTTTTATCTCTGAAGTGAAACAGCCATGAAACATGTCAGAGTGGGTGAAAATCTTTCCAGATTTTTTCTATGGGACGTTCGTTGCCATGACTTTTGTCAGCCTTATGGTTAAGGGAGTAGGGTGGGGGCAAAACCGGCTGGGAAGGGTGGTTTGAAAAAAGAATTCAAAATAACACTAGGAATGAGCAGAGTATCACAAAGATACAACAAAAACAATTTACTTGTCAGCATCAAACTTAATTTAGCCCAAAATTCCAGGAAATTTAACTTGAAAAAAAAATTGTCAAAGGTATTGAAAATTGGATTTTACAGACAAGAAAATTGAGGTAATTTTTTTTTGTTTAGTGGCTAAAGTACGTTAAAAATAGATGCAGAAAGCCAGTATCTTGCAAACCAAACCTGCTGATGGTATCTTAAGGCTAAATGGTTCCCATGCACTAGTGACATACATAAATGTGACCATTTCACATGACCACGTTGTCAAGGCATTATATGTACTCTTGCCAATGAGCCTGTGAGAAATTTCACCGTTATTGAAAAACTATGCAAGAGCGCTTTTCAATTGAGTGTCGAAAGTTCTTTTGCAAATTATTGCTTTGGTTTTGGATTGCTATGCTTTGTGATTGGCTTAAAAATCTTGTGTCACTTTATTAACCAATCACAAGTAAAACCAAAACCAATGGTGACTTGCTCGCACATGTTTTCTGGCGCATGGCGCCAGCTACATGTATTTCCTTCAAATTCTAATTGCTTCATCAGATTGTCTGCAAGTTCTGTGATTGGTCAGAGTAATTACTTTGGTTTCGGTTTTACGACTCTCAATTGAAAACCACTCTGTATGTTTTATGTTTGAACTTTTACAACAAATGACTCATGAAGTCTAGTCATGCCTTCTTTTTCACTTCTCGTTATGTACCTTAACCCACTGACTCCTGAGAATTTTTACGTTTTTGAGTGATTTTCTGCATATAAATGGCCACAGGATTTCATGACTCCATATTTGGGGTTACCATCGAAAGTTCTGCTGTTCTAAAACACTGAAGGCTCGAGTTCACTAGAAACATCATTCTGACGTAGTGTTTTTGCTTCGTTGAGCTATAAGAACGACTCAAATATGGTTTGTTATGATATTTGGTAAGTTTACAGCTATTTTTCATCTTCAGTAGCTGCATGATGAGCATCATTAAGCGTGAAGGTAGCTAAGAGTCCACTTTCTCAAAGAAGTGAGTAAGGTGATGTACTTTGTTTGCCAATTCGGCTTGGCGCTCGTAGAACTGGAAAAATGGCTGCTCTGAAACGAAGTAGCCTTGGGACTCCACTACTGATGAATTTCTTGACTTACCACGGCATATTTTGGAATTTGCGACCACTAAAGAACACAACAAGCGCAAAATTTCGGTGGTAGGTCAGAGTGGCTGTGGATTTAGTATAAATATGAAATATGTGGGAAGAATGAACCCTATCAAAAATTCTGACAATTTCCCAGCATGCAGTGCGGTCATGATGTTGAAAATCGAAGCAAGGTCAGGATGCACTAGAACCAGAGGCTGTAACTCAGTTCAGGCAATGAGTAAGAGCCAAAAAAATCACTTCTAAAGGTAGGACTAGGAATGAATTTTGCTGTGGATGTTGACTTTTGGGTTTGCAGCGATGATTTCAATAAAAAAAAAAACTGAAGGCAAAAACATGATTTTTGTTGCTTTTCTATGACGTTAAAAACAGTCATTTTTGTTCTTGTCCAAATTCAAACGCTGATATTCTGCAAAAATGGCTGACTTTTTTGTGTTTATTGGGAATCTCAATTTGAGGGACTTTCTAGTCAATCACTCACAACTGCCAGTTAAGGCAATGTTTGCACGATTGAGAAAGTTGCAATTTTTTAAAGCAGCGGAGTCTTGTATGGGCGGTTTGGGGCACTTCAGGTGTCAATGGGTTAAGAGTCCTCATAAATCTGTACACATACTCATATTAGGCTGTTTACAGCTCTTAACAGAGACTCATAGCATGGACCCTGAAAGCAAAAGCCTTAGAAAGTCATTTTTATGCTTCCCATGTCATTTTAGGACAAACTAAATGTATATTTTTTTTAACCAACAACATTTATATGTCTGCTGGATTGTTTAGACCTGAAAATTGATTGTGGCAAAACGGAGGGGTTTTTTTAACAGTGAAGTGTAGTTTACCTTAAAAAAAAAAACGTTCAGGGAGTATTGCCTTACACAAATGTTATCCAGACCTTTTAGATCTGTAGACTGAGGTCCATGTATGGTGGCCTTATGGTTTTGTTTTTAGTTAGTGCATTGTACCTTTGAGTTACATTTTAATAGTTAAAGCCTGGTCTCCGTCATTGTGTTGCGTCCTCAAACAAAAAAACGTTATCCCACATAATTTCTCCCTTAACCTTGGTGTATAAGTGTTAATGGGTACATGTACAAGGGCCGCATTAACCCCATGCAGCCCTCTCAAATGACTCACAGTAGTAGGCAACATTAATGGGGTAGAAGGCAGACAGGACCAAATGTAAAGGGGTCGTGGGGAAAATTACTGTTGACACATTTTGAGAGTGTTGTAAACCTGTGATTGACTACATATATATGTTGTGGTTCAAAATTTTCTTTGGTTTAAAATTTTTCAAACCAGTTTGATTTTTGTTTTCCTTTGTCTCAGAATATGATAATGAATCTGAGACAAAAGAAAATAAAAATTAAACTGGTTTGAAAAATTTTAAACCAAAGAAAAATATGAACCACAACATATGCATGAAGCATTCCAGCCAGGGAAAACAATACTTCTTTGGACTGCATATCTTTACCTACATACATACCTTAAATACTCTTTATGTTATTAATTTTCCCATTTTATGATCAATATTAAACAAATAATGCTTTTAATGGATTGAATGGTTATTTAATAAAGAGACTGGGGCTGTGTCAGTGGTCAGGGGTGTAGCTACCTGTATGCACGTAAGCACATGGGTACCTGAATAAGTCGAAAAAAAGGAAAGATTTGGGACTTTAGTGTCGTCGGGGGGGGGGGGGGGGTAGGGGGGTGTTTGAAAATTGATTGTGCGTACCTCCTAAAAAGTCCTGGCTATTCCACTGGTGGTGAAGTGAAATACTGAAATTTGATTTTTGAGTTGATAAGGTAAATTGAACACAGTAAACAGATTTCAAAAGCTGCCGTTTTAGCTCTAAACCTTCAGCAGAGTTTAAAAAACCTTCATCACGCTCTAACTAAGGGCTTAGCACTTTAATTACTAATACTAAAGCCTGCTAATCAATCATGCCGTTTCATTCTCTTTCTTACAGCCATTTGTTGAGAAAGGTCATGCAATCCAGAGATTATTTCTACCAAGAATGTATGCTGTTATAATTCCCATCATTGCAGGACTTTTACTGCTGGGAATAATAGGTAATAAAATAAAACAACTATATATGTTTTTCACATTCTTCATTTCATCTATATGGTATTTATTTAACATTGCAGGTACCAATGGTCTTGAAGATCAGTGTTTGGTATAGTTTGAATCTTAAAAATAAAACAAGACTGATGCATTTGTTTTGAAAAATCCCATTTATCAAATAAGAAATTGGGTTCAGTTGGGTTTTTTACAAAAGAAACAGTGGACTGAAATGGTGGCAGAAATCAGATATTATGCACCTCTTCAGAACCTCTAATGTCATAGAGTACTAAAGACTGTGTGACGTCACAAAAACCAAAATTTGTGAAATCATTGGATTTGATTAGATATTTAGAAAGGGCATGACGGAAAATGCCCGCTTGCCAAACATCAGCATCTTATTGCAATTTGGGGTGAGATATTGGCACCGTTATGCTCTTATGACTCCATTCAAATCCTTATAATTTTTGCCTCAAGTGGTTCATTACGTAATGAACCAAGGCCAAAATTAGAAGGATTTGTATGGAGTCTTTAGAGCATAACGGTGCCAATATCTCACCCCAAAATCGACCACATTCACCGTCTACGTCATAACGCTATCACATGATCTCTATTGGGTAAACAAACATTGAACTTTCACAGAAATCTTACACGGCTCGTGGCTTTCTGGTGTGTAATTCTGATCTTGTGCGGCTATGGTTCATTACTGTTGTGTTTTTTATTGTTACAATAGTTCTACTGATAAGGAATTATCATTTCATGTTTTTCCCAAGGATGAAAAACCCGTAAAGGTGAAAAATATAGCCAAATTTGACGGCGAGTTGAGTATCCGTTCGTCGCACGTGTTTCAGGTGTTTACTCTGTAGGTTCAAATTATAAGCTTTTTGTTTTTTTATTATTGTTATTATTTCAAGGTTTGGATTATGTGAATTAAAAGGGATCCGAATAAAGATTTCAAAGTGACGAAAAAGAAAAAAGAAAGGAAACTGTCTATCCGTATTTTTGTGGACTGTACAAAAACAAAAAGGGTGAATTTGTGAGAATTTTCATTTTCTTCTGACTTCCAAAACACAACGATTTAACGTTGCACGCTGAAGCACTTGACTACTGGCAGATTTATCATGGACCATGTAAACATCATGAATATAATTTTCAGTAAAAAAAAATATAACCTTTGGAGCCAATGTCCTTTTTGCCACATCCTTCCAGGTGCTTTTTTGTATTTGTTGAGTAGTAAACTTTGGCAAAAGGCGAAGACTTTTAGTCCAAATTATGGCGTTGTTCTCTCCGCGTTGGAGATAGTCAATCAAAGACACCATTTTGTTCAGTTTGTTAACCCAATACAGATCACATGACCATAATTGCAAAATAAGGTCTATTGCAATAAGATGCTGACTTTTTGCAAGGGGGCATTTTTCGTTATGCCCTTTCTGAATATCTAATCAAATCCCATAATTTCACAAATTTAATTGTTGTGACGTCATCACTAGTTTAGTACTCTATTGGACCTGGTTATCACGTAGATGTATTGTTTTCAGGGCTAGGGTCCATTGTTCAGCCAATTCTGTGAGGCGTTCCGAGATGTATTTGCCGCCTCACAAAAATAGACTATGTAGGGTTGTAATGGTTGGATTATGAATTCAATAATTCAAAGTTGTTGGAACTGTGTAACTCTCAAAATTATGTAACTTTCAGATGCTGCTGGTTTTTTGAAGAGTAATTTTTGTGTCTACTGTGCATGTGTGCGAAGACACTGCTATTATTATAGTGCTGTCTCAAATGCAATCAAATGAGTCAGTGGATCATGATACTGGTGTTGCTCCACATTCTGAAACTACATGTAAAATGGTTGCAGTAAAATACGTGACCTCTGAAAAAAAAGGATCAGAACATTCAGTTTATTTAGTTAGTTATTTATTAATTTACAAACTTTGCCAAAAAAGGCAGGAAAACCTCACAGGGACCCAATCTACATGCTATTTATCTCCATACTAATATAAAAAGAAAACTGGATCACATGCACAAAAAAAAACAAGCAACAGTTATTTCTGATGCAACTAAGAAAGCATGCTGTACCAAGGTGGCTATGAACTCATGTGCTATGGGATTTGTTGAATTTGTCATCTTTGAGTATGTTTCACATGTAATTATCTTCTAATGCCCATTATTTTTCAGGAATATTTGTTGCAGTGGTGATGCTAAAGAGCAAGAAGCCAGCACCAAAGAAAGAGAGCTAAAAAATGCCTTAAGTTAAAGCCATTAAAATTAAATTACTGGTCAATATGGAAAAGAGAAAATGTGCCTAAAAGATATCTTTGACAGAGAAACACTCATTTTACAATCCATCTCTGATAGAAAATAAGGTCACCAAACAAGAAATTTAGTTATATAGTAGAATACTGTTGTAAAAAAAAAAGTGGCTTGATTACAATTTTCTATTTCTTCTTGGCAAATGAATTCTTAATGCCATCTTCTTTGCATAGGCTCAACACGGCTAAGCAAGTGCAGGCGTAAAACTATGCGAAAACTTTGACTGATTGGCAGCTGTGTTTGTCTTCCTCATCCTTTTCCACATGTACTCACTTTACGCAGCAGATTTTCCCCTCCCCCAAAGCTCCACTAACTTCTTGATCTTCTGTGGAGAAGCGAGTGCTTATTTAATGTGAATATTAATGAAATAATCATACCGTGAACTGTGCATGCTGATGAGACAAAAATGGAGTGAAATTGATTATTCTCACAGAACTGTTTTACTGTTTCCAAAATGCAACTGCTTGAGTTCTTAGCATCACTGTGAAAATCATCCATTTTACCCAGAGTATTTTTTTGTGTGGAAAGTTTGCTAGGAATTTTTATCTACATATCTCTTGTAGTTGTTATTAGTGAAGTGGAGGCCAAATTTAGGTAGACTGTGAGCAGTCTCTTATTTTTCTTAAAATCAGTCAAGTGTGATTGATCCGAGAATGGCGTGACATACGAGTGCGTGGCACTGAGGAGAAAAGGGCCACAGCTCGCGGTCTAAAATTTAGGTGTCAGTCTCTTTTAACTCTTATAGAGAGATGTCTGTTTAGAGAGAGTTGATTGTACAGGGACACAAGGGAATCAACAGCCAATTAGTAGTAACAAAACAACATGAAACGTATTGCCCATAATATTCTCTTGCACAACTATTTATACTTCTTGTTAAGAGCTCCTTTATGTGCATGGAAATTGCCAAAAAATAACAAAATTTTGCTTACCGTATTTCCATGTTATATTGCTAAATGACATCAAATATACAACTTAATTGGATAAAAAGATTCTATAGAGCAAAACAGAAGCAGTAGTTTGGAGATAAAGTGCAGGATTGCAAGGATGGAAGTGGATTACGGTTCATCAAATTTGATTTCGTGACAGGCGGTCATGAAATCAAAATTGCTATTGTGGAATTTTGACTTTTTAGGCATTATTTTGTCTCATTGCAGGTTAATATTTCTATGCTTTCATCACTTTGGGCAATTTTTTGTTCCTATTTCAAGATAACAAAGCAAGCTGGTCATAATCATGAAAATACAATAATTATATCAGCTGGGATTTTGAAAAACACCCAAAAAGATTTGCGAATCTTGTTTGATGGGTGTGACTCAAAGGGATTTTTACCCCTATTAAAGAGATACCAATTCCAAAACAACACATGTCATATTCTGTCATTTTCTGGCTTTATACCCTAAAAGGTACCACATTAATACTAACTGTGGTCATTTTAGATTTAAGTACCCCAAGCGGTACCAATCTGCAAATTTTGGCCCCTAAAAGGTACGACGAGAACCCCCATCATTTTTATATGGGAGTCCCCCCCCCCCCCTCCCCCGGACTGTCCCTTTATAAGCAAACTGGTAGTAAAAACAATAGTAGCTGAAATTATTCTTAGTAGTGAAAAAATTTGTTGTTTGTCCTCTTGTTTGGCAATTTGTTATCATGTTTAATTAGGTTTTGGGTCTACCTACTGATTGGGGGTAGGACTTGTCATAAAACTGAAACCTTAAAAAAATTAGAGGCGAATGAATTAATGAAGTGCAATATGATATTATTTACTGGTATTTTAACTAAGCAACACAACTGTGCAGCCAAATGTTTCCATTCACATGCAGCTATGGCTGAGTAACAATTTAAATGTTTATATTGGCTGTTGGCTTCAACAAAGTTTCAAAAATCTCTAATTGTGGTTTCAGTGCAGTCATGGCCAAAATGCTTACAAAAGATTTAACGAAGTTTGCAAAGTTTTGCTTGCATACTCAGAGATGCCAACCTCTAGAGATTGAAAAAGGCGAGATTTTTTTCCGAGGGTGAATTCTGAGGGTGACATGTTTTCGCATGACCTTTAGTAACCCGTACGGGAGCCCGGGAGAGTTGGCATAAGTGCATACTTAGTAATTAGGATTTGTTTTTCAATGCCTTTATTTGTTAGTGTCCCCAATAATTGTTTGTTGGTCACAGTGGCTTGTGACTAGCTTGTAGTTTTCTGACAGTAATAAATAAAGTTATTGATTGATTGTTTCATAATCATATGGTGACATTAATCTAAAATGGCCTATCAAGCCTCTCAGTGCTTACCAGTCATGCTAGCCTTATATTTTTGCATCATCTTGGGTGACAAGTAAGAATTTTCATCCAAATTCAGACTTCACTTATCATCAGGTGCAAGTCTGGGGTTGCCACATCAATCCTGCTCACCCAACATTGCATCTACACTCAAAGTACTGCATTAATTCACCACCAGAAGAGTCCACATTCCTCTTCCCACCATTGCTAACCTGTGAGCAAGCTCTCGGGCTCGGAAGTCCCCAAACCCGTAACCCCGAACCCGAGCGCTTGCTTGCAGGCTACAGCATATTGCATTACATAGTATCCCATATCCGGTTTGCATTAACCCCAATTTCTTATTCCATCAATCCTTTGCTTACCCTGGGTGCCAGAGGCTTGTCTCGCGCTCTCATCTAGTTGAAGATTGCACTCGAGGGACCAAGGGAAATTAATGTATTAATCATTTGTACATTAAATTGGAGATATCCTGCCTCCTAATACAACAAACCATCATGAATGAGCTTGAATGCAACTTTATAAGTCATCTTCTTTACCATCTGCCCTTTATTTTTATTGAAATTCCCTGGCATTGAAACACAGGAGCTGACACTCTACTCCGTTGTCCTTTCCAATATTTCAATTCCAATACCATTCCATTCCCTCTTTTGGGCACGCGCATTACGCTAGTCATGGAGAGAAAGCGGCCATGTTTGTTTTTAAAACGGCTTGTGGTCGTTGTATGCTGTTTAAGTAAGCCGTTTTTACAAGCAATGGCTTCAGGGAACAGTATACATTCTGCAGGAATAAAAGAGATCCATCAGGTGCCTATAAAAGTCATAACACGACCTATACCTGCTGTACTCGAGGAAGAGAAAGTCAATTCACTCATGAAAACAATTCAGGTAGGATATAAGCTTATAGAACTTACGGCTTAAGCATTTTCTCTGCGTTTATTAGGCCTTCCCTTCTAGATTCAAACCAAGTGATCCTCGGTTGGATCTTGCATAAATTTTGACCATTCAAATGGCTAGCAGCAGCCGTTCGAACGGCTGAAGATTTTTTTTTGAACGGCTAGCAGCAGCCGTTCGAACGGCTGAAGATTTTTTTGAACGGCTAGCAGCAGCCGTTTGAAGGGCTGAATAAATTTTTTTGAACGGCTAATCACAGCCGTTCGAACGGCCTCCTGCCGTTCGTGAACGGCTTCAACGGCTTGAACGAATAGCCCGTATCGTTTTCGAGTGAGAGGTCACAAATGTTGTCTGTAAACCATGTGAACGTTTTTTTTTGGCATAACTACAGAATACAAGGCCAATTTCCTAGGCATATTTGTTGAGGTGGCTCGGTGGCTCGCCAGTTGTTTTGGCTCGGCACTCAAGTCCACTGGCGAGCCATCAAGCCGCCGAGCCACTCAGTAATATACCTTACTCGTTCTTTAAACACTCAACTCTTACGTTTCGCTTGTGAGACTTCCACTTTTACATTTACTGTTTCACTGTCAAGCCACCAAGCCACTTCAGTGATAGTCCTAGAAATTGGCCCTGCATTCTGTAGTTGCTCCTTTTTTTTTTTTAAACTTGACAGTTAGGAATTTGAAAAGGGTAAAAAGTAAAAATGGAAATTCCTAGGGGGTGGGGGGGGGGGGGTCTAAACTGAAAGACCATCCGTGGGGGGGGGGGGGGTAGGGATATTTTCTGGAACCACACATTTTGTGATGAGATTTTTGGTGTTAAGACTTTGAATTTTTGGCCGCCATGTTGGTGTCCCTAAGTGGGACACCAAGATGGCCGCTCCATACATTTCTTACTAAAAATGTCTTTACTCATTTGCCTATAACTCTTGAATGAAATGCTCTTGCGCTTCAAAATTTGGCCCAGATATGTAGTTTTAAACTCTCTACAATTCCATAAACATTTTAGAATCGAAAACTGCTTCTGAATTTTGATATGACATGCTCCGTCACACATGACCAGTGATCCACAAGACTGAAATGAACATTTGAATACTTCTTGGTAATGTCTGAGATTTGAATGAAAATTTGAAGATCTCTCTGGAAAACACTTTGAAAGTCACAAGTTAACAGAAAAATAACTTTGCTACATCCATAAAAACCTAATGTTGTTCGGATATGTAACATTTCAAATAAAATGATATTTTGTTGCTCTTTGTTTTCAAAAATTGCGGTAAAATTCTAGTGGGAATTCCGAATCTTGGAATGAATTTACAAAACCGATGCGTAAACTTGAAAACTCCATTCAAATTTTTAAAAAATATTGGTCACGCGTGACGGAGCATGGCTGTAAATATTTGGGGCAGTTTTGACCCCCAAAAATCCCCATGACATAGCTCCCTTAACCCTTTTGCAGCCACAGCCGACCATCACCAGTCGACCGGGCTTTCCAACACAGCTCAGACTACTTTCAAAGGCGTTTAATCAGAACTTCAAACTACAACAACAACGAGATGGATGAGAGCATGATGTGGGCAAAAGCGTGCATGTGCAAAGAATGTGGTCTAACCTCTGACCTAAGTAATGCTATGCAAATACTGGCACATACTGGTAGTCACCTTACCCATAAGTGGCCAAAGGAGACTATTAAGTCATCTTACATTATTTGGCCGAGGAAGTATTTGGCCACAAAGAGAAATGGCCTCGAAGAGGTAAAGTGGTCATACAGCAGTACATTTCATACACAGAATATATTGTTGTATATCTTAAGGAACCTGTTGGTTTTCTCAAGGCGAGCTTTTTTATGCCCACCACCTCCTACCCCACCCCCAGCCTATTACATCTACTCTTACATCTCATTTTCAGGATAAGCATTTAAGACATTCAGTGCCGCCAATCGATGTTTTGTGGATCAAAGGAAGAGAAGGAGGTGACTACTTCTATTCATTTGGTGGATGTCATAGGTATGAGGCTTACAAACGACTCAACATGAAAACTATTCCTTGCAAGCTCATTCAGTCCACAGTTGAAAGCCTTACCGTTTATTTAGGATCCTCTGTGCCAGACCTAAGATGAACATTTATTTAATAACTAGACGCTTTATGAGCGTAAACTGGGCTACCCGTATGTATTTATACAAATCGAAGCCTATTCAGTTTAATATACTTACCGCCCTAGATGAAAAAAAAGGTCTATATCTGAATTTCCTGGTGGTTGTTATAAGTTTGAGTTATCTTGTATTTGTAACTGGTTTGTGTTTCCGACACTTGAAGCCGTGAATCTTTTGTTTATTTTGCCTGCTCCGGACCCGGGGTCAAAGCCATAGGCGTACGAGCAATGTTTGGCCAGGGGGGGCGGTGAACCGTTTGCCCAAAAAATTCTTGTAAGTTGCCGAAATTTTTACGAAACAGTCGAAAAGAAACGAGGGTCATACGATGCACTAACATAGGCCTACATATGAAGTGAAAATATTCTTACATATGAATCTATCCTATAAAACAAGTTAAAAGAAATAGCTGTCTCTGCCATTTCGACGGCCCAAGATATCAATGATGCGATCCATGTCATTGTTGACTACAGAGTTGGCATATGCCCTTTCAATGTTAATAAGTGCGATGTTACAGAGGTAAGTTCTCAATCTGCGCAACGCACTGCAATGATCGTTCTGCAGAACACGATGTAGCTGGTATCACTGCAAGGATATGTACCACATTAGAAAACTCTGGAAACATATCAAATAGATCATTCTCGTGCATTGTCTCCAGCCGATTTCTAAAATAGTCATGTAGCCTAATCCGCGCACACGACGAAAACTTGCGTACATTTTCTTCTCGGCTTCCAGAATCTCGCCGTCGACTTTGTAAAATTTAGCAACGCGGGAGAAGCTTTCTTTATCAGGTGTTTCACTGTGACAGATATATCTCAAAGCACAGAGTATTTCCGGGTCATTTCCGCTAAACCTGAACTCAAGCTCAATAGCACCTTGTCAATGGACGCAAAGTAAGTATTAATACGGTGGTGCGATTCCGCTGTCAGCTGCGTTTGTCTTTGCGTGTGTTCACCTACAAGTGCTTGTAGGCGGCGCGGTGGTGTTTGTCTGGGTGCCTTGGCTTCTCGTAATTCAAACTGAGAATTGGTCAGCCACTTCTTCATTTTCAGACCCATTGCTGATGCTATCTGCCATACGCTGTTGAAACTTTCTTCACTCCGACACTGGCGTAGGATCTGAATGGTCATGTTGGCATTTCTACGAGCGGAGATGACGTCGACCGCGGTGTTCCCCTGAAGATATCGGCACAGACTATTAGTGTTGCTCAGGATTACTTTCAGCACAAACAGTCCGAAGATAAACTCCAAGTCCCAAATGGCGGTCAATAAGGCTCTGCTCTCAGAGTAGGTTTTCGGATCTTTGTCTGAAGACAGCGTGAGCAGGGCTTTTACAATGCGTTCCATTTGCCCGTATACGGCCTTTACGGCTTCCCACCGGCATGACCATCACGTGGCACTCAATGACTTCAGCGTCAGTTTGAGATCCTCACCTTACACTTCTGTGTCACTAAACCGGGCGTGTCGTTTGGGACTCGCTTCTAAGAAGTTGTACAGGGCCTGGATAGTCCCCAGAGCGTTTCGCAATGGTTCAATCTGTGTCATAGTATCTGAAGGGCGAGGCTTAACACATGCCCGTAACAGTGGATGTCACTGATACCGAGCGGGGAGCACTCTTCCATTCTTGTTGAGAGTCCCTAGTGTACACCGTTCATATTAGCCGCCCCATCGAATGCTTTACCAACAATGTTCTTGAGGTCAAGATTGAGTTCAGTGATAGCAGATTTCACTTGTTCACACAGTAATTGATTTCGTGTTGTAGAAATCAATGAATGTTTCTTTCTTCGTTCCATTCAGCGCGAAACTAAGGCAAAGTGAAACTTGTTCTGTTCTGCTTTGCCCAAATTTCTCTTGCTGCCCAAAAAATCTGAGTTGCCCAAAATTTGGGGGGGGGGGGGGCTGCAGCCCCCCCAGCCCCCCCGGCCCGTACGCCTATGGTCAAAGCAACTTTTCGAATTGAAAGTTTTGACATATTCCCGCCATTATCATAATAACTTGTCAATTTAATCAAAGTTAACGACAGAATTGATAATTTTGGAGGAGAAAAACAAATTTAGCCCTTTGAATCAAATATACTTTTTCAGTTGTGGTAAAAAAATTTCCGCAATTTGCATAATGTCAAAAGTAATTTGAAACCTTTCAGTAACACAACGTGACCATTTCATAAAACATCTCGCAATCAGACACAACGAAAATATTCAAGTTTTATTCCTTTATATCTGTAACACAGAAAAGAAAATTAAATGAAAAAGTGATCGTATTAAGGTTATTTTCGCCCGAGAAACATTCACTAGCGCAAGCGAACCTCATGATGACTGGTTTTTCAGAAACAGTACAGCATTCGGTGGAAAATCTTCAAATCTTCTCGAGTCTTTTTCAGCAACGCGATTGTTTGACAACGAGAAATGGATCACAAGACACGTGCAGTTTACATCTTATAATGGTGGTGAATGTTTCGCAGCTGAAGTTTTTGTTTGCTGTTCTATCCGTCTTCAACCTGGCGAAATAAAAATTCATGAAAGGCAATCAATCGAAACAATCGAGAAATTCATTTGAACACGGTATTTGAATTTTATAGTTTCGGTTTCTTTCCGCTTCAAAAGCGCAAGTGCAGTGCCGAGAGTGAGCGAAACGATCAGGCTTCGTTCGTTGTATTACAACAAAATACTTTTTAAAAAACATTTCAATAACTGCGAAAAAGGACTGAGATTGAAGACACTGAACTCACCGACAGCTGAGGAGAAACGTCCCAGTGTATGTTTACGTCCTTGTTCTTGCATTGGAGAGTATGATGGGGGGCTATCGTAATTGTTATTTTATGTAGAGGGGGGTGTCATAATTGCAATTTTGTGTCGCCGGAGAAATCCAACGTAAACCTAGACTGGTCTCCCCCTGCGGGGGGTAGCCCAGTAATTATTGGTATAATTAGGATTGGGTGGCTTTAGTGTTGTTTTGCAAGGTAGTTGTAATTTGATAGAGGGATTTCATAAAACCTGTGTTTATAATATAATTAAACATTTATTGTTGGCTTGCACATGACGTCATGAAAATTCAAAAACCTAAACTTTACATCCTACAAAGCTGTTTCTAACATGGTATGTAGATACCAGTGTTACAATCCTTCACAAAACGTTTCAGGTTTTAACAATATTTTAAATGTGTCATGCAATTCATCAGACACGCTACTCAGATGAGCTGTGAAAATAAACAAAATTGAACCAGTTGAAAGTTATTTTTGCATTATAGATGTAACTTATAGTGAATCCAATATTTTTTGATGATATTTTTTTCATAATTACGACTTTTGAAGTTTTGGCCGCCATGCATGACTTGGTGTACTGAAGTGATGGCGGCTCCATACAGTCATTTTTACTACAAAAATGTTTAATACATGTACTTGTTCGCCTTTAAATCTTGAACAAAATGCCCTGGCAGTTCAAAATTTGGCCCAGATGTGTAGTTTTAAACTATCTACAATTCCATATACATTTTGGAATCAAAATCTGTTTTTTAATGCTTTTGAATTTTGATATGACATGACATAAGTGCAAGCCAGGAAATTGATAAATAGTCAAAAGAAAACAATGGGCAGTATGTTAGTGTTGTGGAAGTTGTGATCACCAAATGTCGAAACACAAAAGATTCAAGACACACCACAACAGTTTTCACAACACTATGGGTTAATAGTGAAACCACTCTAAAGTCAAAGAGAAAGATGGTATTCCATAGTTGTAATAATTTATTGTCACTCAACTTGGGCTTTTGTTCTTTGTGCATGGAATAACCATAATTATCAAGAATCCTATTGTAACATTATTACATAAAATGTAAATATATTATTAATAGAATTGTACAAATTATAGTTAGGAACCACCCTGGAGTTCAGGAAAGTTGTTCATCATGTAGGGAATATGGTTGCTTATAAGAGAGTCTAAATATGGTCTTAACTGAAGAAAATACTGAACAGGATTTCGTAAATATGGTCACTGAAGAGAGATCAATGCTCATGAAAGTGGTTGTCTTATAGAGTCAACTGCGTCTTGTCCTTTTGCAATTCAGCTTATCAGTACAGGTCAAAATGCTACAACTGCTATTAAAATTATAATTATGAAATGAATTGTGATATTTCTGAATTGATTTTGAATTTTACACACATCTTTGCCCTGAGAAATGTTTAATAAACAACAGTAAAGCAAAATCATAATTATAAATATATATCATAAAAATATTACGGTTATATAAGCTCTGGGCTTTTTTTTTTTCTTTCAATTCAGGGAAGCTTGGAATTGATAGGAATTTTGCATTTCAAAATGGGGTGAGGGCTATTTTCAGAACAATTTCTTTTTTGTGAGATTTGGGGACTTAATTTGATTTACTTTAGTGCTCAGGATGTTTCAATTGTTGCAAGGGTAGAACAGTTTACATGTACTTTAAATCATTTCTGTGTCTGTCCTAAACTATATGTTATGATTTTCTGAAGATGTTTTTTTTTTAAGCTTATGTGCAACAATCATGTAGTTGTCCCACTTACCATGTACATATCAGAGGACAACAAAATTGATTTTCATTATGGCTAAAACCCCAGTACATTGTTCTCCCAGCATCTGCGGTCTCTCTCTCAAATACTTCGGTAATCAATTATTGTTTTCTGCTGGCCTGGTACTTACCTGTAATTGGGTTACAATTTTTTTTCATGTGCAAATACAAAATCTTTCAATTGTTTGGCCACCTAGTTTAGTCGTCACATGGAACACAACAAATGTGAAAGTTTAGTATTGAATAATTCTGATTTGAAAATTAACTACCAATTAATGTAATTTGTAAGTTTAATTTTCCCTGTGATTGTGTTAATTCTTGTTTACATGCAATTAAGCCCCACAAATTCTGTGATGAATATCAGAAGGTGCAAGAACTACTAAATAATAACCTATTGTAATGAAAAACAATACATGGAGATTAAACTGGGCTCCTAACAATGTGGCTCTGGCTCCTAACTTTTAATTTTAGGAGCACAAAGGGCTCCTTAAAACTTTTTCTTAGGTAACAGCCTTGATATACATGACTGTATATTATAACATACATGTACAAGTCTAAAACAAATCTGAAAATAAGACTGCAGCATTTTTCCATCCAAATAGTGCAACACTGTATTTCCCAGGGAAAGTTTGAAAGATCAAATGTTCCAAGAGTGTCTTTGTTTGAGGCCACAACAGTGCACATTAGCCAGTAAAATTGCATTACTTAATTTACAACTGTAACAATTTTGGGTTAACATAAATTCATCTTTAATAAAAATTAATATTAGGCCAGGAACCCAAAAAGTTAAACATATGTTGATTTATTTCACAACATCATTGTATAATTATGGAGCAATTAACTTGACTGCATCATAAATATCAATAATTTAACAGTACTTCATTGTACTTACACAACAATAAATACTCAATATTTAATGATATGTGTAACCTTGAAAAAGGTGTTTATATTTTTTTAAATTTTTTGGATGAAATAGGTAAATGTACAATGTTTTAAGTGAACTTTGAACCCACCCAATTAAATTTAACTTTTAAGCTTATACCTTACAAATTTGAATGGAGTATTATCCAGTCTGTAAACTCAACTTTGAGAGTAATTATTTTAAATGTTGCTGCCCTCCTTTTTCAGATTTTGAGCTTCACTACTGAGTCAAAAAAATGCTTAAGCTGGGCCAGTTAATTTTTATAAACACAGTAAACCATAAATGTGCTTTCATTAAAAAAAATGATCATTCAGTGATCAAAATTGATTAATATGAAAATGAATGAAAGTCTTATTGGTTGCCTAGCCATTTATCAGGGTCTGGAAGGAGTTCTGCATGATCCGGGATTTATCTGAAGTTGAGTGCGTGATTTGGGAATACAAAATAAATCCAGCTGTGAATCCGGATACTATATCAGCTGTGACGCGGGTTTTGCTTTATCTGTGGTCTGTGATTTGTTATTTCCACCGACAAAATTCCATGAAATTCAAGTATTTTAGCCCGTATCAATTCACACTCGCATTAATTTTTGTTGTGTTTTATAGAGACCTGACAAAAACTGTTTAACTGACTCACAACATGTCACAATGGACGATTTAAGTTTATCATGTGATCAATAAAGTAAATTAAACAGTTGTTAAAATCGACCTTGGTCATCATGTGTCATTTTATACATGGTCACAAAACCATTTACAGGATTAGGCCAGGGGTGGGAAGCTACTGTACTTGGATCTGACCGTCCTGTTTTTGACTTGCTGTTTGTTTATTCACAGTATTTACTGTTTATTTCTATGCCATGGTGAGTAGTGAGACCAGTTCCACAGTTAGGGTTCTGATCTCATTTTTTCCAGCTCGAGAATCTCGTACAGGGAGTAGCCAGCCCATCCACAAAGAAAAGTTAAATGTTCCAATCAGTGCAGAAAAGCTATAATTAATGAAATCACCTGAGGCAAAGGTCTTGGAGAAAACCCTTTTGTGAATTCACTTGAGTAAATAAAGGCACTACAGGCCAGAAATAGGATATAATTTTATGCCCCCCTTCCAGACCCTGATTTAAATACAGGAACATGTATGTGTTGTGGGGCAATTTTGTCCTTGGTACAAATTTTATTTTCCTTTGTTTTTGGGTATGGAAATATATGATAATGAATGATAACAAGTTTTAAACAAAAGAAAATAAAATTCGCACCAAGGACAAAATCGCACCACAACATATGTATAATAAAACATAATTTTTTTTGCACCAAGACAATTTATTTTTAACTATGACATAATTTGACTAACCACAAAATACGAGAGTGCTACAAGGTATTTTTGTTTTAAATAATGTGACCAAAAATGAAAGTTAAAAAAAATCTCACTGAGATTAAAAATGACTAACTAAAGGCAACTTGAATTAAATATTGATAGTGGACCATTGCCAAACATTGTGTCACTGCAGACAGCCTATAATTTTCATTAAAACTTGATATCACTGTGAAAAGCAGATTTTTTTTTTAAATGTCAAAATATTAACTACAGTGTGTAAATCCTCCAAGCAAGCACTCTGTTGTCGAGTTTTTAAATAATACAAATCTTATCCTTGGCTTGTTCATCTGTTGCCATGTCATTAATATTTGATAATTTAATTTACAAATACTACAACTTTTTTTTAATATTAATAATGTTCTTAAAAATGATTTTGAAGATTTTCAACCATGAACATACAATCACAAAACAACTGTCATTAATATAGTTTTCTTGATCCAGATTTTCTGGCTTTTTACATGATAACATGGAACAAACTTAATTGCAGTTTGTTGGTTGATCTTACATATATATACAGGTAGGCTTCCATCAAAACTGAAAGTGCAACCTTAACTAATGTATCTCACAAGACACATACAACAAAACATAATTACTATGTACATGTACCATGACAGCATATATTTTCACATGGACATGCCATGCTCCAGAAGTGCTCACTGACTGATAACTTTATATCAATGCATGGTAAAATTTTATTACACTTCACATTGCTGTTTGGCGTTCATTTTTACAAAGTGTTTTTAACTGTCACTTGAGATAATTTATGTCAGAGGAGAAATACCTTAATTCATATGGGCGAACCTTTAAACATACCAGGACTCTCCACATGTGTGTTATCTTGTCTGCTACCAATCATACTTCCACTGCTTTCCCAAAGTGGTGGAGTCATGGGTGATGAATCACTCAGGGAAGAGTTTTCAGACTTACAAGAATCTTGGTCTGAGCTTCCCTGGCTTAAATTACTTGAACTTAAAGAATGAAAAATGTTCCCGATGGCCGGCAACTTCAGGAAACCCCACTGCTGTGGCATTTCATGGCTGTGACCGGTTGCACTTGGTGGAACTGTTTGGTGGTTCCCATGATACATGTGCTTAGGGTGGAACGAGTGGGGTGCGTTACATTCCTGGTGTAGATTCATGGTGGTGTGATTGTGCGGTGGAAGATGCTGCATCATGTTACCACCCCTAATGGTGCTTCCTGTGTTGCAGCTGTTGAATGCCGATGGAGGTGAGGTTGCCGGTCTGAAGCTCGCTGGTTCAGGTGGATGTATGTGGTGCTGCTGCATGGGAATTTGTGGGTGGTCATGGCCAGGTCTGACATGAAGGTGTGGTACATACATGGGACCTGTAGTAGTGACAATGGTTGGGGCTTTGCCTTGAAATGGTGATGACCTCATGATGAATGGTTGCAAAGGATGAGGCAGTCTTGGTCCTCCCTCGTGAACACTTGAAGCAGGTGTGAGTCTGCAATCATTTCCAGCCGACAAGTGTAAATAATTAAGTATGAAAATAACTCCGAACTCTGCCTGAATGCCAGAATCAAAGCCACTAAGGAATTTGTATAATGTTTGCAAAGAACTTTATTAAGACTCTGCTTTGTTTATTTCACTCCTTACAAAATTATGCGTGCGATGTTTGTAATTCTTGCAATATAGATAAGCTACACATGTTTTGTAAATTTGTTGATCGTTTGAAAATGGTTTTGAATTAATCCGGAATATTACCTTTCTATTAATCTATCTCCTCGTTGTTGACTCAAAAATTGAGTACTGCAGAATGTTCTTCGGAGTTATTTTCATACTAGCTTTATGAGTGTGCAATAGTAGCAGTGAAATTTTATTGAAGATGTATTTTGTTTAGTATTTATGTTTTGATTCAAATTTTTCTTTGGTTTGAAAATTTTCACACCAGTTTGACCTTTGTTTTCCATTGTCTCAGATTATGGTAATTAATAACTGAGACCAAGGAAAATGAAAATTGAGCTGGTTTGAAAATTTCAAACCAAAGAAAAATTTGAACCACAACATATTTTTGTGAGAGTTGCCCTGAGGAAGGTTTTTGAATAAAACCAAAATATTGGCAAAGTGCATTTTCCAGTTTCTGTTTAATCTTATGTTGTTTTTCTGGAAGCAAATGGCTTACGCAGGATGTTTTTTGTCTAAGTATGTACATGTAATAGCTGGGCCATGCTGTCTAACTGGTAACAAAATGGCTGGAGAATTCTAAAGACAGATGAAATTGGTTGAAGTTGTATGTACAGTATACATTGTACTTGGAAATTCAGGGCATAGAAAATCCTTGTAAAGTGCATTTGGTTCTTGAAGAACCGGTACTTGAAATTTGTTATTTTTTCCGACTGTCATTTTCTTATAGATTGAAAGAATTTGGTATTTGAATGTCCTTGAAAAAGTTAAAAGTGAAACGACTTGTGTGGCTCCAGAAAATAGCACCGTTTATATACCAACATCTGGGCACCAGTAATCATAAGTAAAGAATAATCCATGGTCATTTCTTATTTTAATGTTCTTTTGGAGAACTTTACATGCATAATGCATAAACCGGTATTTGCACTCCAAGTGTGAACTCATAAATCGATCAGAACCTAAGCAAAGCCACTTGCCTGAAGGCTAACTGTGATTATCTCATTTTTAAATGATTAAGATTATCATGTGTACCTTGGCCTCGCCTGTTTTGTGCCTACTGCCATATCTCTGTTTGCTCGTTTCCTGGGAAGTACTGTGGTGGTGTCAATGATGTTTTCTGAAATCTGAAGCAATATTACAATTCATAACATTTAACAACTGGCAAATAGAATATAATACAGTGAGTTTGCAGAGATTTGAAATTTCATTGTAGGTGTTAAACTCAATATGGACAAACGAGTGAGATATTGAGTTGAACATGAGCGGAGAAATTTCATATCTCCAAGCATCTCTTGCTAATTACGAAGTTTGTTTTTGCTCATTCGACAAATACTTATGGAAAACATGGTAGCTTATGTACGTGAAGATATTAATATCTTCATTCTTTACAGTGATATCTTCACACGTGTCACATCTTTCCACAGCGGGAGAAATCCTTCACCTTCACAGTTCACTGATAAGTACTTTTAGTTTATATATTTAATAAAGTAGTACATTGATCCAGTGCAATTGGAAAAGCCCTTGGTTTCAGTATGTTTTACTTTAATAACATGCAATAGGCCATTTCCGAGTTACGTTATGCCTCGTTGTCAAAGCGAGGCTAGGTGCACAACCTTTCATATGAGATGAGTTTCATTTACATTTGAATAAAAAACATTTTCATACGAAAGGTTGTGCACCTAGCCTCGCTTTGAAATGAGGCATAACGTAACTCGGAAATGGCCTATTGTAACCAAAGGTATTTTGTACAATAGTTCAATTGGGATTTTGTCTATTAAGATCTTTATTTTGTTTTAATAATTATTATATATGTTGTGGTTCAAATTTTTCTTTGGTTTAATTTTTTTCAAACCAGTTTGATTTTTGTTTTCCATTGTCTTAGATTATGATAATGAATCGGAGACAAATTCATGTACTTTAAAAAATGAAACAGTTACCTCTTGAAGCACAGAGGGTGGCATTCTTTCCTTGACCATTCGCACATACTTCACTGTCATTTCAAGTATCTGATGTAAAGTTTGAAAAGAAATTCTTGGTTTTCATGACGTCATAAAAATTCAAAAATCTAATCTATACATCCTACAAAGCTGTTTCTAACATGGTATGTAGATATCTGGTTGAGTGTTACAATTGTTCACAAAAAGTTTCAGGTTTTAACTCTGTTTTGCTACCAATTTGTAAAGGTTTTAAATGTGTCAAGCAATTGGTCACACTATTTCAGATAAGCCGTAAAAATAAACAAAATTGAACCAGTTGAAAGTTATTTTTGCATTATAGATGCTTATAAGGTGATTTTATGGAACTTTTATTGAATCCAATCTTTTGTGATGAGATTTTTGGTGTACTTAAGACTGAAGTTTTGGTCGCCATGTTTGTGTCCCTAAGTGGAACACAAAGATGGCCACCCCATATTATTTTTACTAAAAATGACTTCGTTTGCCAAAAACTCTATTGAACTACATGTAAATGCTCTTGCACTTAAAACTTTTGCCCAGATGTGTAGTTTTAAACTCTCTACAATTCCATAGACATTTTGGAATTGAAATCTGTTTTTAATGCTCTTGAATTTTGATAGAAGAAGGTTCAGTATTTAAGATGCAGTGTTAGTCTTTGCCTGCCACCAGTACTTTATTAAACTACATTAGGTTCAACCCTTGGAGTGAAACCATAAAGGTCAGGAACCCTGGATTGTAGCATTAACGTTGGCAAATTGCTTAATAAAATTTAAATTTATTCATTGATTTGAGTTGTGTTATTATACCCATTTCCCGGTCACCAGGTGTTATTGATTTGACTTACAGAAGCCATATCAGACTTTTTCCCAGCCACACTTGGTAACAGAAAGCGCAGCTGATCACAGCTCTCCTTGATGCGTTCTCTGGAGGAGCAAAGTGATATTATTTATTAAATAATAAATTTGTTCAGTATTTTTAGTAAATAATGTTTATCTCATGGGTTTTAGTTTCAAATAATAAATTTATAGTAAGACGTTGCAGCTAACCAAGGCTCAAGATTTGTAAAGAACCCTGTTGAAAATATGTTACTGAGCAATTGGACTAATCATCGTACAAAGTACAATGTTAATATACAGGTAGTAAATAGGTCAGTCTCAGTAATTTCAAATCAGCTGAGTGCCTAGCTAGTGCTAGCCAAGGAAAATGATAAGCATAATTACCCCTTAATTCTATGACAGGGTTCAATTTAACCAATAACTAATATCAATAACTAAAATTGAAATTAAAAATTCCAGATGTTTGGCGGACTATTTCCCTGCTCCCTTACAATGGCAGAGATATTTGCTACCAGATTTGCAAACAATGGGGAAACACTGCTAAGCAGAACCCATGTGAGTGCATATGATTGACACACATACAGCAGAGGTGAATCCAATTACAGCTGTTCCATTTGGTTGGAATTGGACACTACATGTATAATATTGGATATCCATGTGACCACACTCCAGTTGCAATAACAAAAAGCCATACATACATATGTACATGTACATGTATTACCAATCACAATAAAGAATGTTGTTACTCTGAACATTTGATAGAACAATTTTTGTACGATCTTGAAATGATTACATGTGAACACAACCAAACCAACAAATTAAACAAACTAAAAGAAAGCAATTTGATTGGTTTAACCAATGGAAGTACAGTGGAACCTCGATTTAACTAAACCTCTATATAACTAAGTCCTCGGAATAACGAACAATATTGTTCAGCCCAGCAAAATTGCAAGTAAAATGTATGGAACAGAACCTCGATATAATGAAATCCTTGTTATAACTAACACAATCCAGCAGCACAAACGGAAAATATAACCCGATATAATGAATAAATGTCAATGCGCAACAAAAGATGAATGCGGAACAGACCAACATTGTGTCCTATAGGGCAATGGTATAACCTGTAGAGTTTTCCAGTGCCGTAGTTATGTGTACAGTGTACTGTATACAGGCATTAAAGTGCAAATGTTATTTGTTCAGATCGGGAAATACGTAACACCATTACAAAACAATCATTAACTATACCTCAATATAACGAACATTTTGGTTGTTTTAATGCAAATTCGTTATAACGAGGTTTTCAATATAAAAAACCAATTTCCCCGGTCCCTTGGCACTTTGTTAAATGGAGGTTCCACTGAAGATGTGCATGGCTTTTGGTTGGTTTAGCAAACACGCAAAGCAAATGCATTGCTAGCTAAAAGGTAGCTATTCTCTTTGATGTCACTTGCTTTTCAGTATCCTGATAGGTCAATTGAACAAGCCTCTTTCCATATAAGAGATATTTTAAGTGGGAAGATGACAAAGCTTGTTTTGATTCTTTCAACTACTGGCGGATGAAACAAATTGATGATGAAAAATTCAAAAATTCAATGTGCAGTTCCAGAAAATATCCATACTCCCCTCACGGAAGGTTAATTGTTTAGCACCCCCGTCCCCCAAGGAAATTCCAGTTTAGCTTCTTACTTTGCTTCTAAAATGTTGGCTTTTAAGACCCCCCTCCCCATAGGAATTTCCAATGACCTTCCATGGAGTGAGTATGGATTTTTTCTGGAACTGCACAATGACAACACCAGCATGGCTATAGCTAGCATGAAGCATACCTAGGCACTTGCCCGGGTGGGTACAAAACGAAGACCGAAGACCTAAGACCCAAAAACAAAGACCCCTTCAAGATCGTTTTGAAATCACTTAAAAAAGGCGGGAACATGATTCTCGACCGAAGCAGAAACAAGGAGTGACAAAATTTGCGGTTATTAACGAATTTGACCAGGGTCTTCGTTTTGTACATAACCCCACCAAAAGTACAAAACGAAGACCCCTTCAAAATCGTCTTGAAATCACTTGAAAAAGGCGGGAACATGATTCTTGACTGAAGCAGAAACAAGGAACAACAAAAGTCGCTGTTATCAACGAATTTGACCAGGGTCTTCGTTTTGTACAAAACCCCACCAAAAGTACAAAACGAAGACCCCTTCAAAATCGTCTTGAAATCATTTGAAAAAGGTTGGGACATGATTCTTGACCGAAGCAGAAATAAGGAACAGCAAGATTTGCGGTTATAAACGAATCTAACCAGGGTCTTCGTTCATACCAAAAGTACAAAACGAACACCCTTTTAAAAATCGTCTTGAAATCACTTGAAATTAGCTCCAAACATGATTCCCTGGCTTATTAACGAGGGAATAACATTTAGCGATACTTTGTTATTACACTGTAACAATTGTACTAAAGAGGAGCGAATTCATTCAGTTCCGGTACGCATATTCAGGTCTCCATTTTTGGGGGTGTTGAAAAGTTATATTTACTCGTTAAGTCTATGTACCTATCAGAAAGGACAATATCCTACATGGTTCAAATACCGACTAAAAATCTTTCTAAAGAAACAGAACTGTATGCCGGATCGAAATTTGCACAAGAGTTTCCTAATTGGCCAGAATCTCTGGACCCGGCAATAGAAATATAGGTGCGCATTTTCGAACCGCTATTAAAGCGATATATATAAACGGCTAAAACTTTTGAACGTTACCAATATCCATGAGATATATCTCTAGCAAGTGACGAGATTCACGAGTAGAATCGGTCTTGCTTTACCTTAAACATCTACATATGGAGAGAAGAATAAAATAGCATCCGCGAGATTAAAAAAAAACAGCAACCATGCTGCAGATTATCTGTTGGATGCCAAATCAAACGCTGTTACAAAACAACGGAGGTTTATGCTAGCTCCACTGAGACACACTACTCAACTACAGAACTAACTAAGAAACTAAAAATTATTGCAAGAATTCATTATTCCATTGCAGTGGAATTGTAGACTACGGCTTTTTGAGACTTGGATCTAAGATGCCTGATATCCGTGATGGGAAACACTTTCTCACAAGTCTTGACACTACAGACTTTCGACACTAAATTACGGCCTGAGAAATTTAACGATCCTTGCATTTTCAAATCGATAACAAACTTTAGCCGATTAGTATTTATCTTGCAACAAAAGTGAGCCAAAGAAACCGCAATGTGTGCCAATAGAGCTAGCACCAAATTTAATAACCGCAAATCTTGTTGTTCCTTGTTTCTTGCTTCGGTCAAGAATTATGTCCCAGCCTTTTTCAAGTGATTTTAAGACGATTTTGAAGGGGTCTTCGTTTTGTACTTTTGGTGGGGTTATGTACAAAACAAAGACCCTGGTCAAATTCGTTAATAACCGCAAATTTTGTTTTTCCTTGTTTCTGCTTTGGTCGAGAATCATGTTCCCGCCTTTTCAAGTGATTTTAAGACGATTTTGAAGGGGTCTTCGTTTTGTACTTTTGGTGGGGTTTTGTACAAAACGAAGACCCTGGTCAAATTCGTTAATAACAGCAAACTTTGTTGCTCCTTGTTTCTGCTTTGGTCGAGAATCATGTTGCATCCTTTTTCAAGTGATTTCAAAACGATTTTGACGGGGTCTTCGTTTTTGGGTCTTAGGTCTTCGGTCTTCGTTTTGTACCCACCCGCACTTGCCCAAGTGGTAAAAATAAAAATTAATTTTGAATACTAGTACAAGCCTATATGCATAAAAAAAATTGCCAGATATTCCCTCTGTAAGAATTTTCATCTGGCTATGGCCCTGACCAGGAACTTATTTTCCCAGCCTACATTTACTTTCTTCACTTTACCACCTATCTAAAAAAACTAGTGAATGGATGCCCTGGTTTTACCTTCTTATTCTTTCTTTGGAGCTGTGTTTAGACAGGTCATCATGCAGCAGTGTAATTTTCATATCCTTGCTGCCCAGTGGACCACTGATCATGTAAGCGGGACTACCCACTATCTTACCACCACTGTATTCAGCAAATGTTTGAGTTGATGCTGGAGATTGTTCATGATCAGCCTTTGATAATGTTGCATGGGTTGAACCGAACCCTCCAGCATTTGGGGCATGAGTACTTGGGTATAGAGGGGGTGGATTGATGGGAAGAAAATGTGGAATGGTGCTTTGTCTGTTTGGATCTGATGATTGAGTGTGGTGATAAATGTAGCCTTGGTTGCAGTGATCTGCGGGATAAACTTGGTTCACCATGCCAGTGATGTGAGCTGGGACAAGTCCACCATGAACAGGAATATGCTCTGGTGCAGATCTGGACAAAAACAGAGACGATGGTGGTTGATCCTGGTATGGATTTCCACTGTGTACAAAATGTTGTGGCGCAGTGAAGTTTGAAACAACTTGGCTGTTGACTTGTTGTAACACACTGTCATTTGTTGTGTGGTGATTCTGTGTGAGGTCAGCCAGGCCTCTGCTAGGAACTGTAATTCCATTGTTTGAGACACATGGCACACTGGGGAAGGACTGTTGATAGCAGGAAACTGATTGGCTAACTTGCAGTTGCGGTTGTTTGAACAGGGACTCTGTTGCTGATGTACAACTCACTGCCTGAGAAAGTTTGTCACAGCTCTGTCTGCAAGAAAATGAAATAGTGCATCTGATCAGCAGCTTACTGGACAGATACACATTTTCCAGCTTCCTACTATCTCACATAAGCTAATTCCCAATGGGGAGGGGGGCACTCCCATATAAGAATGATAGGGGTGATTGTCGAAATATATTTTTAAAAGCCCTTAAAAGGTACCGGCATCTCATTTTGTGGTTGTGGCTAAACTCATTTTCACCCCTATTTTTAAGAGGTACCAATTCTAAAACAACATATCATATTTTGTCATATTTTCTATCAATATACCCTAAAAGGTATGGCAATAATTCTAACAGTGGTCATTTTATATTTTAATACCCTAAGAGATACCAATCACAACTTTCACCCCCTAAGCGGCATGACAATCACCCCTGTCATTTTTTTATGCCCCCCACCCCCAAAGCCATTTTGTCCTGTTTCCCACTCCCCTCCGGTTCCTGTCCATTTTTTCTCCCACTTCCCACCCCCTCTTTGGTGGTTGCTCCCTGTTTGCACTGTTGCTGTTGATGCGCAAATATATATATCATGCAATATTGCATTTTTCACCCCGTTTCTCCTGCATTATTTTTTCTACCAGAGCTCCTTAATTTCTTCCATACTGGGTTCCTTCAATCAATGACTGTCACAGCCTTAAAATGTAATGTTGAATAAACTGAAATTTAATGGCAACATAGTGGAAAAAAAGAACGCTTCAAACTCTGGATAACCTGTCAGTGTGAAAACGGTAAAAAAATTTATATTGATAAATTACAAAGGGAAACAACAACTGCTGTGGCTTAAAACACACAAACTCTAAAGTTCAAACCCCAACTAATATGTTTGCATTTACACTGCAACATGGTAATCATGGGATGAAAATTCTCTATTTTCGAATTGCCCAGAATACACTTTGTTTACCCCCCAAATTTTGCATAAACTATTGTTTGTAAATGCTCTTGGGAGGACTGCATATTCCCAAGAGCATTTCAAAACAATAGTTTATGCAAAATTTGGGGGCAAACAAAGTGTACTATGGGCAATTCAAAAATAGAGAATGAAACTGTTACATATGTTATTATAAGGCACACTTATACGTCATTAATGACTTACTGAACAGAAGGTGATATATTGTTGTTGCCAAAAGTAACAAGTGATTGTGATGGCTCTTCGCTCTCCTTGATTGCCTCCAAAACTTTTGATCCTGCAGCCACTGGAATCCTGTCTTCAGGACTCTCTGGAGTCAAAGGCATACCTTGAATAATTTGCAAAAACAATGATTAGTATTAGGCAAACTGAATGCAAGGCCGACTCTACAGCAATAGGCTGATTTATTTAGCGGCCAATATTTCGGCTAACTAAATTAGCCTTTCTCAACGCCAGGGCTACACTGAAGGAAAATACTATTAATGGCTCCTTAAATTTTCATTTTAAAAAATACATGAGTGGTTTATGATTGACTAATACAACTGAAATATAAACATAAGATAACATGATATATAGGTATGTATATTAACAATAAAGGCAATATATAGAAATTAAATTAAAATTTAAGGAGCTGTTAATAGTATTTTCCTTCAATATACCCTGGCCCTGAGGAAGGCTAATTTTGTTAGCTGAAATATTGGCCGCTAAATGAATCAGCCCATTGCCATCTTGAGCCACCCTTGCATTCAGTTTGATTAATACACTTCAAGTGACGTCTGGCTCTAGCATCTCTACATAGAGATCCAGCAAAACCGAACCAGTACATTTTACTTACGGGTATGCGTTGTGTGGCGGGGGAGTGGGGTCTTCCATAAAACCATATAAAATTGACATGGGTGATGGTCGGAAAGTTGGAAACAGACCTCTAAAAGGTACCAGAAACCCGTTTTGTGGGTTTTATATTATTTTTCTGGCTAAATACCCCAAAAGGTATCAGAATAACTGTGACAGTGGTCATTTTCTTTTCTATTTAAACATCCTTTGTGGTACCAAAAGGTACATTGATTACTCTGTCTTGAGGGGTTTAGGGTTGTTACCAAGATCTTGCTTTTGGGTTTAAAAAATGTTAAGACTGTTACCTTCACATGACTTTTGTCCAGCCCACTTCAGCAGAACTTGATTAATTGTTTCTTCTGTGACTGGCAAGTGTATAACATCATTTATTCCATGGGAGCTGAAATCCTCTGTAAAATAAAAGATCATCTTTAAAAATCTAAGCGACAAAACAACTAAATGCAATAGGCCATTTCCGAGTTACGCTTTGCCTCATTGTCAAAGCGAGGCTAGGTGCACAACCTTTCATATGGAAATGAGTTTTATTTGCATTTGAATAAAAACTCATTTCCATATGAAAGGTCGCGCACCTAGCCTCGCTTTGACAATGAGGCATAGCGTAACTCGGAAATGGCCTATTATTTAATGTGGCCTGCTCACAGACTTCTCCTATTACTCTCTTCATCAGGAGCTAATTTAAAGAGACAAAAACGATTGTTGTCCTTACCTTTACTTCCCTCTTCAATCACTCCAATTATGGCAACAGAGCGGTTCAGAGAATTAGGATTGTACCTGTGGTAATTTTAGTTTTAAAACAAAGGCAATTAATAATGACTTGGTATGGGGGAGGGGGGGGGGGGGGTATATATTGGGATCTGGACATACATGTACCACAAAGAGGAAGTTGTTTGAACACAAACAAAAAGGTGTTCTATGTGGAAAAAAATTCCTGAGGAATCAAATTATGTCAATTGCCTGTAATGTTTAGATATTAATATTGATATTTTAAGAATTATTCTGTTCAATTTAATTAAATTTTTCAATTAAATTTTTAGTTTCATAGAAAGTAAATGGTCAGATCTGTGAAAATAAAACTTTTATTCAACATACTTTGTAGTTTTGGCTTGCACTACTATTACAACACAGGGGCGGATCCAGGATTTTTCTTAGGAGGGGGTGCACCTCTAAGGAATGAAGTAACTGGAGGGTGACGTAAACAAGAATACTAGTTGTATTGGAAAGATGCAGGTCATCCCAGGGAGGGGGCGGGGGTGTGCACCCCCTGCACCCCTCCTCTCGATCTGCCCCTGCAACAATGTTTGCAATGCACAAGGAAGAGGCTGGAACCCAGGACAGGAATTCCTTTTTCCCAGTTCCTGTGTAATTCAAGGTGTTGCGGAAACTATTGTTGGCTTTTGAATCTTTTGTTTGTCGTAATTTGGTTATCGCAACATCAAGAAACTGCCCAATTCCTGCTACTTGCTTGGTAGCTACCACTTCTCAGTCTTGCAAAATACTTATTAGTAAACATACACTTTCACTGTTAGGATAGCTGTTTTGGATGAGGCTATCTAAAGAAGGGTATGACAAAATGTAACAAAAAAGAATTAGGAAATGATAGGCTGCAAACAAGCTCCCCTCCAAGAAATATCTGCAGAAAAATCTCCACCCCCCACCTCCTCCAAAGGGAGAAATATCTGAAAAAAAAAACTATTATGAATAAAGGTTAGGGTTAATAAAATTGTCTTTTGGTGCTCACAAAACCCAATGTAAACACTCAATGAAGTTTGGAAGAATTCAAAAGTACATGTATACACCTAATTCAATAAAGGTTGCTTTGGTCATTGGTAATTGGGCATTGGGAAGCTATTATTTGGCGGTCACTCAAGCGAAGCATTGCATTGTGTTCCGTATGCCAAATGCCAATTCCCTATTCCCAATGACCAACTGCCAAGGCAACCTTTATTGAATTAGGTGTATACCTTTTATATTTTAAGGGTATGAAAACCCCTCCCCAACCTCTTAAAATTACAAAATAGGCACAAATTAAATTAGCATCAAATTTATATATTTAAACGAAACAGTTTAAACAAACTGACGTAAAATCACAGTCACCTTATAGTAGAACACAGTTTCTGAGCATGGCCAGACACCGACAACATTTCCAAGAATATAAGAAGAAATGTTTCTTGTGTACAAACTGAAATCAAGTCTGCGCAATGACAACTTTTCACTTGTATCTCCTCGAGTCGTTTCAGTTCGGTCCATGTTTTACGAAGTCTCTTGTCGTTTCCCTCGTGAACAATCAGAATTTTCTTGTTGAGATCCTGAAAACCAAAAGAAAAATTTAAAATACAGGTATGAAGAAGGTACTTGAGCATTGAATGATGAATTCAAAAATTCAAATATGAATTGGACCATTTCGCTTGGAAACCATCTTAACAAGACTTTAAAATGACTGGGCAATCAGAATTCCAGAATACCTATGAAAATTTGTTACATTATTTCTTGTTTTTTTGGAGTAAACGAAGCGTACGTTAAGAGAAAATATAACTTACATTCAAGTTTATAGGAAAGCTAGTAAACTGCATGTAAGTCTACACCATCTTTACCTTATCAGAGAACGACGAAGTTACACGTTGAAACACATTTTCCTGCGGGGTTTTTAGTCCATGTGGATTTTCAACAAGTTGTCCTTTGAACGCAACGTCGCCTTCGTTTACAACAGTGTATTCGACAATTCCTGCGGAGCCATTCTCGACTTCGTTGCTGTTTTGCTTTTCATCGATTGTTTCGGAAACCCAAGAATTTGAGCCTTCTTTGAATAGTTTTCGTCTCACGGAGCTCATGGCAAACAAATTTATCGCTAAATTCCTAAATCTGCGTCCCTCAGCTGTCGTCAAACGGACAGCTTTTGGTGTAAACGAGAGGAAATATTACGCTTTTGTCTTTTGGGCTCCAATTTTTCTCACGGGCTCACGGCAAACAAACATTCACATGTGGAATCGTGTGGAACATTCAAATTTCGCGCCGACAGGGCGCGCAGATTTAAATTACTCCGAGCCAATCACACACAATAAAAAAGTCACATGATTATCTGTCCCAGGAATTGCCGGCAGGCGTGACATACTTTCCCACGGGAATTTAAATGGATCGATGGATCAATATTCATATTTCAACAGGGTCACGCAACCTTGAATAAACTACTTTTTATATACGATTTCATGAATTTGTTCCAAAAATATAAATGTTTAAATAAAATTGCCTTGGTAAACCAAAATAATGCCAGTTTTTATCTAAATTGCACTGCAATGACAAAAATATGGTGGTAAAGACAATAATAAAATTTCAAATAACGATTTTATTTATTTTGTGACCGATCTCGTGATATCGCCGGGTTATTCATTCGCTGACAATCCCCAGGCATTGGTATTTTGTGAAAAAAAGGGAAATGTCCCATGGCAGGACAAAAAGCTGTGCAAATGAAACGTCGAGTGTAACTAATAATTCTAGCGGGTAGAGGTGGGTCATGGTTAAATTATTCACGTTTCACAATTGTTTTAAAGTGCACATGAAGTAAAATTTCACGAACATTTTTTTTCGATAATCTGAAACAGGTGTTTAAAGAATTATTTTGATGGGTGAATAAGTCACTTGAAGTGGCGGGAACATATTTTAACAAGCGACCCAAGTTGGGCATATTAGACAAGGACCTGGGTTTTAGTGACGTCATTAGAGCGCGTCACTTGTTTTACAATGAAGTTTTGGCAACTTGTGGAAGGATTCTTTCGATTACTGCGCCTTTCAATAACATGCGGAATTTGAAATTCAAATTTCCACCAACGCTTTCGTTTTACACTGCCGTAAATCATCTTAGCTTACCTCTCAGGAAACAGACCTTTACTTCAATGATGTTAAAAGGTCACGTCCGTGAATTATGATTGGTACATTTCGATCCATTTTGTTTGTTTCTTTTTTACATGGTCCGTTGGCTTTCGTATTAATTATGATTGACGGCAGGGAATAACGCGACAGTTGGTGGAGATTTGAATTTCAAATTCCGCATGTTATTGAAAGGCGCAGTAAATATGTTTGAAAGCGACGTGTTTTTTAGCCCTGGATTCGTACCCTTCTTCGCCAGGTTTTGTTGTGATCGAACGCATGAATGACGTCACAAATACATTGTTTGTACCTTTTAAGCCGCGCTCAAAATGTCGCAAATTTCAGGATCCGGCGGGAGTTTTCAAACCGCTAAAAATGGTGAATCCTCTTTGCACAAAAGAGGAAAACGACTGAAAATGAAATAAAGGTGATATAAACAACATAAAACCCTAAAACAAAAAAGTAGTGAAATTTCACTTCCCTGCATGTGCCACTTTAAGGGCCCATTACACTATTCCGTTGCTAAGTAATGCGGTTGCTAAATCATTTTACATTCGGTGAAAGTGACAGGCAGATTCGCGCGATAGAGTCCGTACAAATTCAAAACTGTCCCAAACCATGCCAAATTTGAAGTAAGTCTCCTTCAACTCTTGAATTCTTTGTTGGTACTTTAACTTATTTCAAGCTGGATAGTGTGGGGGGGGGAGGGTGTCATGTCATCTCATTCATGACCTATGACGTTACCAACTTGAAAAGGTTTCCAATTTCACCAGAACTAATGCTGTTTTTTTTTTAGCCCGAGTACGAATTTACGTTTTCTCGCATATAAAATTTTGTTTTAAGCCCCGGAGGACGTTAAATGGAAGTCAAAAAACGTTGTTGGTTTTTTAAAATGGTGTTTTGAAAATCGAATGATACTCAAAATTATGGATAAAACTGTAAGTTTTTGAAGTTATGCTAATTTTTCTGTTTTAGATCACGTGACATTGGGCGTAGCCTAATGACGTTACAACCCGAACCTTCGGTGAACTTAAGGGTTGCTGTTCAAATTTGTCAAATATAAGCAAAAATTTTCTGAGCTAGAGCAAACTGATTTTTCCTTAGCAACGGCCTCAGACGATAGTGTAATGGGCACGAAACGTAAGAAACCTAACTTTATATGACAACAGGAATTCACATGTTTTATTGAGAAGTGTACTACTCAATGTACTATCATTTTGTTTCCAAATGTAATCTATAACCTATGAAGAGGAGTCACAGAAAGCTTTTTACGAGGGCAGATCAGGAAGTTCTGTCACCAAGAAAAGTCCTAGGTTCTCCATGCAACAATGGCTCTTCATTCTTATTTTGATCTTTAGACCTCATTAACAGCTAATCGTTATGCAAATTTAGTGCTCGTATAAAGCCCGTGTGGAATTTGCCACGTCCTTTTATTTACATGCTGATTTGGTTGCGACATGGAGCCTTCAAGGGAGTATGTTCGTTTCTACATTTACACTCGTTATAAATTAGGTTTCCGAGCAAGGCCTGTCCATGAAGAGCTTGTGACGGTTTATGGGGACCTTTCACCTTCTTTTCTCACAGTTGCCAGATGGATTCAGCATTTTAGTGATGGCAGAGAGAGCTTTGAAGATGAAGCACGTGCTGGAGAGAGCCGAAGCATTAATAGTAGTAGACCCAACTATAACACTCAGATTCTTAGCTTTGGAGCTTGGTGTAAGCTACGGAAGTGCACATGCTATCGTCCATGAACAGCTTGGTCGGTCCAAGAGGTGCGCAAGATGGATCCCCCACCAGCTGACAACAGAACAGAAAGAACAAAGGGTGGCAATCTGCCGCAATTGGTTGCAAGAATTTGAACCAAATGGCCCTAAGAGGTTTTCTGATGTTGTTACGGGTGACGAGTGTTGGATTTCCTTCTTCACTATGAAAGATAAACGCTCTAACATGGTGTGGCTGGCCGAAGATGAACCACGCCCGGAGGTCCTGAAAACAGGTTTCCGTTCAAGAAAGAGAATGTTCACCATTTTCTTCAATACTCAGGGGCCTGTTGTTGTCGACATAATGCCCTTCAAAGCTACAATCACCGCCACATATTATACAACTTCAGTTTTGCCAAACGTTCTTCTGCATATTCAGTCAACGGCACGGACTCGACGTCGGTCTCGAATCCAGTTGCATCACGACAATGCAGCTCCTCACAAAGCTCGCATCACACAGACGTACCTTGATGACAATGGTATTCGTTTGTTGGAACATCCACCATACTCACCCGACTTGGCTCCGTGCGATTTCTGGCTCTTTCCAAAAATCAAGTCCGCCCTTGCTGGGAAGCCTTTTTCAAGGATCCAAGACCTTGCTAAAGCTGTGCATTCAGAGATGAGGGCCATACTTGCTTCAGAGTACCGAGAATGCTTTCAGAAGTGGAGGATGAGGATGCAACGATGTATAGAAGTCGAGGGAAGCTACTTTGAGGGAATGTGACTGTATTTATTGAAATTCCAGGTGAAGCTTTGGAGATATAGATTAAGTGACAACACTTTTTGATCCGCCCTCGTATAGTATAAAATACAGAACAAAGCTTAACCATGTGGGTCCAACGTTTTTAAATTTCATCAACATAAACTTTATCAACATATTCAACTATCATCTTCTTCTAATCATCTTTCTCACCATAATGGTTATCATCTTCACCATTGGACCATCAACACCAGTAACATCATCATCATCATCATCATCATCATCATCAAGGCCTCACTACAATGATCTGAGTCAATCACATCACCATAATCACCATGATTGAGTAACCGTGGAGAACACTCTCGCAGTTTTTCTCTGTCCTTTCACGGCGGCGCTTCTTAGATTTCATCCTTCTCTTTTTGGATACGAATGATTTCTTTGCAAAAGGATAAATCCTTTTGTGTTTTTCTTTCTGGGCTCCACCCTCAGCAATGTCTGGCCAATGTTAATTTGCAATTCCGCAATCACTCCCAAACATTTCAACAATTCCTGTAGTCTTTTAATCTTGTGATTGTTTGAATTGTTGGCTCTAAGGGGTCCTCTTCTGAACCTTCTTCTGGATTTGCTGCTTGTAATGACATAGCTGACAATACAAAACTGAATGCAAGGCTGGCACTACGGCAAAGGGCAGATTTATTAAATGACCGATATTTCGACTAATAGAATTAGTCTTCCTCAGGGCCAGGGCTACACTGAAAGAAAATATTGTGCAGCGAAGGTCATACTGGCGTCTTCCTTCAGAATGGTATTTTTTTTTTCACAAAATCCCGTGCATTTCCTGACCACTTCCATTGACTCTCATAATAAAATGGCAGTACCTCCTCATTACGAAATTTAGCTCGTGCAGACTGAGGATTTGGAATGAAGCCAAATTTCTTATCTTTCTAAGGTGATGAGGGTTTCTTTGTGGAACCTGACAATTTCACACCTTGACTCTTATTGGAACGTGAAGGGCTGGCCAGGTTTCCATTCAACCACAATCTCTAGAATCTTTTAGTCTGGATTTCAGATGAATTCTGTTCAAGAGTGGGGCAACATGTTACAACATTTCGATCTCGGAGAATTTTCGAAGATTCTGACTAAAGTGGTAAGCTAATGCTGCCTACGTACCGGTTTTGGTTAGGGGGTGGGGGTGGGGGAAGGGCCAGTAAGTTTTTTTGTGCCACTCCTGGGGTGGGCTGCCCCAATGTTTGGGGGGGGGGGGGGGGTGGGTCACTGGAAACCGGTCTTTAAAAAATCATTTTTCATAAACTACCACCCCCCCCCTGTACTTTATGACCCGTCCCTTATTATAAAAATGCGTTGGTTTAATACCATGTTTATCACCGCTGTTTGTGTTTTATTTTTATGGTAATTGCATTCGACGATAGGAAAACGCTTTCTGATCTCGTGAAGGCAGGCGTTTTCTTGTGTGAACGCCAAATTAACCGCCCCGCACATTTTTCAGGGGCACCCCTCGGCTGGAAACTGGTACCAACTCCAGGCTCCGCTTTCGTTCTCGTGTTCACGAGGATCGAACGCACTCTTCTAATCTGTGATTAGTATTAGTGACACGAGTTAGTACTCCTTCACGGTAATGATTTACGTTTGTTTTCTTGTCATTAATTATTAATGATCGAGTTTTGGAATTTTTTTTACAAGCTTTTGGCTTGCAACTGATTAATGATGTCTTTAGAGGAAACGATCTCTCTAATGTATAACAGTGTGACGGCAAAAGCTGTGAACGCAGAAAATATGTCTGAAATGGCAAAGAAAATGTCAAGTACCAAAACTTTCATCAGTCCTTCAAGAACTTTAACTAAGATCTTATTGGTCTTAACACAATACATGTCCCGGAAATATTTAAGCCGTTCACGATATTTTCGCAAACTCGTCCGTTTTGAAAGCGGAGAAGAGCCTGGGTACGAGGTTGGGTTTTTTCGATCGCACTGTTCGGCCTAGGCTCAGTCTCCAGCCGTGGGTGTCTCGATGCGCCCGCGATTCTCCCCACCTCACGGCTGGGCGCACGAGTTTGGTTGCTTGTCCATGACGTCATTGAAATTATGCGGAAAATGGAAAGGTCATTTACATAATTATGCAAATGACGATTAAGTTGAGTGTTTTTACTATCTTGAAAAGTGAAATTAAGAATTTACCCGAACTAGTCGGTAGAATGACAAATGCATCTCGTCCCAAAATAAGCTCGTTCATAGCAAGACTCTGTTTCTCCTTGAAATGATCATACCCAAACTTCTGAAGCGCGTACGAGCAAGCATTTTCAAACCTACTGTTAAAGCTTGCATAGTCTGCCAATTTATGCCCCGCAAATTTCGGCGGGTTCGTTTCTGATTGGACAATTTAAACAATAACCAAACCCGTGCGCCCAGCCGTGAGGTGGGGAGAATCGCGGGCGCATCGAGACACCCACGGCTGGAGACTAAGCCTATGTTCGGCCTCGCTCTTTATTCGTCGTAAGTTTCCAATCCTCGCTATTTTCTGGAAGTATCTCACGGCACAAACCACAAAATACAGCCGTGTCACAATGTAGCAATTTATTCTTTCTCCAAAACAATCTGAATTTACTCGTGTCTGAAAGAATCACATTATTTTGCTGTATGTACAATAAGAACATTTGAAACTATGAAGTGTGTGCTTCAAAAGCAATGTAGCCATAAATAACTCACTTTACAATAATATTATAATTATAAATAAACTGTACTGGGTACAGGATAACATTTTTCTATCGTTAATATATTATTACGAGTAATTATTTTATCAAAGATAATAGTAATAATAATTATAGTAGCTAAAAAATTAATATTCCTCACGGCTCTTTGTGATTGCCTAAAAGCGGACTTAAGTTTTATAAAAGGAACTGTAAACTAAAAAATCACGCAACTGTGTGTTGCTTACTTACTGGTGTAAAACGCTAACCTAAGGTAACGTTTCAGTATTTATTGATTGCTGCATTAGAAGACAAAAACAGTCTAGAATTAGGCGCCCTCTTAAATATAGCATGGCCTAAAAATAACAGTCTCCTCTTCATTGTTCGGCTTGAGGCAACTGATATTTCAGAGAAACAAAAGCAGTGCTTTTAAGACCAAATTGCCCTTGCCTGTTTAATTGAGTGCAATATTTAAACAAACTGTGGATTCCTCCCAACCTAACATTCAAAAAGGCAAAGGCTGTTTCACGTTATTGCTTTAAAAAACATGCAATTAAGGGTTATACAGATTGAAAGCGGCAATGCAACAAAATTAATTCTCTTTTCTAAATCTGCAAGCGCCGTATCAGTCCTTTCCCTCGTATAGTCAATGCTTACGACGCGCGATCTTGTTCTGTCTTGGTGCCGGCCATTTAACCATTTCCCCCCAAGAGTGCCAAACATCAAAATTCAAGAAAAAAATTCCAAATTTAATTTTTTTAAATATTGAAAAACAAATGGTACCATGCAAAAGTACTGCCAAAGAGGTTTCATTTGAATTGTCACACCATAGGATTTCTTCAACAGACTCAAAAGTTAGAACTACACTAAGTCTAATGTCTCCATTATTGACTCTGGGTATGAAAGAATTAAATGTTCGCTTTTTGAGCAGTCCTTCTTGTGGTTATAATGAAATCTTGCAAAATTTGTTTGGCACTGGTGAGAGGCCAGGGATTAAGGTGCCCATAACCTAATTTTTTTATTTTTTTATCTGAAACTAGACATAACTACAAGAACTTCCGTGAAAAAAATTTGCGATTAAATTAAAATGCGATTTTTTTAGATTTTATTTAAAACGTTCAAATTTGCCGCCATTTTGGCACACCATTCACATTAGTCTCCTCTCGGTCCCTCCGTAACGTAGATTAAGGAACACGTGACTTCAAACAAAGGAACAAGTAACTTCAAACAAAGGAATTGTGACGTAGATTAAGGAACATCTTAACAGCCTTCTTAACAGCGGGACGGGTATACCGCAAAAAAATAGGATTTTGAAGATTTGAAATATTAATAAAAAATTCGCGTTTTGTGCAAAGCGCGAAATTGTTTCGCGAAATTGTTTCCTTGTGTGATGTTTACATTCAGATGAGAAAATAAAAAATTAAACGTTATGGGCACTTTAACATTTATGAATTGCCGTGACAAAAATGCCTACATAGTTTACAACATAATTTACAATTTTGATTTGCGAAGGGCTGCCGGCAGCTAGTGCAAAACATAATAGTGCGTATCGAAACTAAAGCTTGCGTTATCTCAGAAAGAATCAAACAATCTCCATCGCAAAAGGAAAGTGGGAAATTTGTTTAAAACAAGCGTCAGTTCAGCTTGTGAAATCCGAATATTTAGAGTATATTTACCTGCTATATATTATGTACTAATTTATCGGTTTTTCTGCATAAGGAATACATATATATTAATTCTCATTTAATCTGAATAGTCAATTACTATCAAATAAGTAAATAAATAAACCGAAAAACGGAAAACATCTTGCAAAATTTGTTATCAAAAGCAAACAAATTTGCTCGTGTCCAACTAAAGTGTTTACCTCGCTTAACTAAAAGAAACGCGAGAAATTTATCCGGAGTTCAATATTCTCCTTAAACTACTTTAACTTAGCTTTTGACACAGGGCGTTTAAAACGTTCCTCCACTTCTTCTTCGAAGACCTCTCCGTGAAATTGGCGCAAGGAAGTTTACAAAACTTGGCAAGTTAATGGGTGCATTGTCCAAAAGAGACCATTCTTTTTCTTCTGTGAAGGGCGAAGAAATTATTGTTGCAGATAAATGGAGTTTATTCACCATTTTATTTCTCCTTTTCATGTTCTTTTTAACTTTTTTTACGCCATAAGACAAGTTTAATTCGCAAACTTCAAAATGACTTAATCACGCGGGCTTTCAACGTTATAGCTCCCAAAATCACGTGACCAGCACAAATCGTCCGCAGTGACAAATTAGAAGGTAGTGAAAGCACGTGATCATCACGTGTATTTAAATGCTAGCACCAGTCATCCTCGTCACCCATTTCTTCTAGACCGTATATTGCGTAAGGACTTTGGCCGCTTCGTATTGCCATTGCAATGTGTTGGTTCATATTCGGGTGGTAGCCGTTCTCTAAAACACTGTCTCCCCGGTTTTCCGGGAGCGCCGGTCCTTTCCCGGTCAAAGAAAGTTGAGATCCAGTGCGCGAGCCAGGGGTCTGGGGCAGGTGTCGCCGATGGGGGCCGGCGAGAGATGTTGTTACACCCGGACCGCGCCCTTCGTTAAGAGATGTTGTAGAGTGGTGAGCAACGGGCGGCGTTTGACGGGACGAGTAGCGGGATCGGGACGGGCTCTCCATTGCCTAGAATGGTTTGAGTAAATTGTTATGTCATGTTAGGCCTTTAGTAAGATAGGTCACACGAACATCCATTACACTGTACGAATATACTGGGTGTATATCGTCACTATTGACGAATATACACTGTACGAATATACTGGGTGTATGTCGTCACTGTTGACGAATATACACTGTACGAATGTTACCTTTTCTAAATGCAGTATTGCGGGCTTTTTAAACAGAGCAAAATTAATTAAAAACGCTCAAAAATCTGTTTAAAAAGCCCTAATATCGCATTTAGAAAAGGCTAAATTTATAACCGCAACATGTTTCTTACCTGGTGATTAGGTTGATAAAGGCCTTGTGCTGAGCCTGAGTGATGCGCACCATCAACTAACGTAACCGCAACATCCTGCATTGGAATTCCCTGGTACAAACAAGTAAGTCATATCAGCCTTAATCTTGACACAAACTTTCAATACAATTCACTATTCTTGTTCATCAGTCCCTTGATTCTCGTAAACTTCCCATTAAAAACAAAACGGCAACGAAAAGTTAGCAATTAATTAAAGCTGATCAGCAAAGCATAAATTTAACAGCAAATATTTTTTATTTGATTAATAAAGATCAGGTGCATGAGACGATAAAGCTTCGGACTGGGAACACGCATCACAACAACAGTAGAAACAACGAGTTATTCAAAACATAAGAGATAAAAGAGAAAAAGTTATAGGGTTACAAGTTATACGGTTACAAGTTATACGGTTTTCAATTCTGTCGAAAACAATTTTGCAATTGCTTTGGTTTAGCATTGCTACGCTTTGTGATTGGCTAAAAAATCTCGCGCCACTTTCTCAACCAATCAGAAGTAAAACCAAAACCAATTGCGACTTGCTCACACGCGTTTTCCCGCGCTTGGCGCCGGCTACATGTATTTGCTTCGAGTTCTGATTGGTTCATTGGATTGTCTGCATCTGACGTGATTGGTCAGAGTAATAACTTTGGTTTTGGTTTCACAATACTCAAGTGTAAACCGCTCTATGATCAATTCATCTGCTCCTAATGAGACCAAAATCTATAGCCTCTACAGGTGCGGTTACACGGGGAACGTTTACCGTGGTAAATGACCCTTTCACCACGGGAAACTGCATTTAGTGAGTGTGACCGACATTTCCCGAGGTAAATTTGCCGTGGTTACTATCCATGGACACATAAAAAAGATCACACGAAGCGCCCATGACATTTAACGTGGTAAGTTGCAATGGTGTTTTGATGCCCAAGGTACAAGAGCCAATCACGATGCTCCGTTTGACATGAACACGTAATCGCAAAGTAACGTGACATTTTCTTACCTTGGCAAATCACAAATCGCGTGTAACCGCTGGTTAACACGGTATACTAAATCCATGTGTGATGCACCGCGGGATAATCTACCATGGAAAATGCCATTTACCGTGGTGCGTAACCACACCTTATCTCCATTAAACAGACACCTTTGTTTTGTAGAGTTAGTTTCATCCCCGAGAGACCAAGATTCATGCAAAATCTACCTCGATAATATGGACACTTGCTCCAGTTTTAGTCACGGTCAGCGAATTGATTTGGACAAAGCACCAATAGATGAGAATTAAAGGCAAAAAAGATGGTTATGAATGCATGAAAAACAAATTTAAAAAGGAGGCCTTTATTTAAACAGGGTAGACTACTCTTTTTGGTAGAAATTAACAAAGACGAACTTGAAAATTTAGGATGTTCTTTCACTTTTCGGTCCTAAAGCTGCGTTCACATTTACTTTAATAGCACTCAAACTTGTTTAGAGTACACACGTTTTAAGGAAACACGTTTTTCCTACATGCTTGATTTTTTTTTCGCGCGATACATGATGCGATTATGATGTGAACAATTTTCACTCGTGTTCAGACTAAACATGTTTCGGCCTAGTGTGAACACGACATAAGAGAATTGAAATGAAGGGATAATCAGAAGTGAAGGGGTAATGAGAAATGAAGGGGTAATGAGAAATGAAGGGGTAATGAGAAATGAAGGGCTAATGAGAAATGAAGGGGTAATGAGAAATGAAGCTGGATAATGAGAAATGAAGGGGTAATGAGAAATGAAGGGATAATGAGAAATGAAGGGATAATGAGAAATGAAGGGGTAATGAGAAATGAAGCTGGATAATGAGAAATGAAGGGATAATGAGAAATGAAGGGGTAATGAGAAATGAAGGGATAATGAGAAATGAAGGGTAATAAGAAATGAAGGGATAATGAGAAATGAAGGGTAATAAGAAATGAAGGGGTAATGAGAAATGAAGGGTAATAAGAAATGAAGGGATAATGAGAAATGAAGGGGTAATGAGAAATGAAGGGGTAATGAGAAATGAAGGAGTAATGAGAAATGAAGGGATAATGAGAAATGAAGGGATAATGAGAAATGAAGGGATAATGAGAAATGAAGGGGTAATGAGAAATGAAGGGGTAATGAGAAATGAAGGGGTAATGAGAAATGAAGGGGTAATGAGAAATGAAGGAGTAATGAGAAATGAAGGGATAATGAGAAATGAAGGGGTAATGAGAAATGAAGGGATAATGAGAAATGAAGGGGTAATGAGAAATGAAGGGGTAATGAGAAATGAAGGGATAATGAGAAATGAAGGGATAATGAGAAATGAAGGGGTAATGAGAAATGAAGGGGTAATGAGAAATGAAGGGGTAATGAGAAATGAAGGGGTAATGAGAAATGAAGGAGTAATGAGAAATGAAGGGATAATGAGAAATGAAGGAGTAATGAGAAATGAAGGGATAATGAGAAATGAAGGGGTAATGAGAAATGAAGGGATAATGAGAAATGAAGGGGTAATGAGAAATGAAGGGGTAATGAGAAATGAAGGGGTAATGAGAAATGAAGGGGTAATGAGAAATGAAGGGGTAATGAGAAATGAAGGGATAATGAGAAATGAAGGGGTAATGATAAATGAAGGGGTAATGAGAAATGAAGGGATAATGATAAATGAAGGGGTAATGAGAAATGAAGGGATAATGATAAATGAAGGGGTAATGAGAAATGAAGGGGTAATGAGAAATGAAGGGGTAATGATAAATGAAGGGGTAATGATAAATGAAGGGGTAATGAGAAATGAAGGGATAATGATAAATGAAGGGGTAATGAGAAATGAAGGAGTAATGAGAAATGAAGGGATAATGATAAATGAAGGGGTAATGAGAAATGAAGGGATAATGAGAAATGAAGGGGTAATGATAAATGAAGGGATAATGAGAAATGAAGGGGTAATGATAAATGAAGGGATAATGAGAAATGAAGGGGTAATGAGAAATGAAGGGGTAATGAGAAATGAAGGGGTAATGAGAAATGAAGCTGGATAATGAGAAATGAAGCTGGATAATGAGAAATGAAGGGGTAATGAGAAATGAAGGAGTAATGAGAAATGAAGGGGTAATGAGAAATGAAGGGATAATGAGAAATGAAGGGATAATGAGAAATGAAGGGGTAATGATAAATGAAGGGATAATGAGAAATGAAGGGGTAATGATAAATGAAGGGATAATGAGAAATGAAGGGGTAATGATAAATGAAGGGGTAATGAAAAATGAAGGGGTAATGAGAAATGAAGGGATAATGATAAATGAAGGGGTAATGAGAAATGAAGGGATAATGAGAAATGAAGGGGTAATGATATCAGTCATCATAAGTAAAAATGGCAAACAGTTGCAGTCAAGGTTACGAGATAATGCAAAAACTGTGCAAAAAAGTACATGATCAAGGATAGAGAGAAAGAGAAAGAGGTAGAAAAGGATTTTGCTTCGAGAACATAGCCAACTATAAAACAATTACTTAATTTATTTTTTAGTAGTTATTTATTGAAACAACTGTTAGGTTAGCCCTATGCATCCGTTATCCGACAATCTTCACTTCCAGACAGCCGTATTCGACGTGTTTTATCGCTCTGTTCGAAAACGCCCGAAAGCGCCAAAACGAACCAACGAATCCACAGTGGTTCGATCTGGGTATCGGATACAAAACGTTCGCACGGACTGTTCTATATACAGGTTTAAACTGGCGGGTTAAGGATTAAAAAGTTCCTGGTTTCATTTATTAAAATTAAACGAGGTTATTAAGTTTAAAAGTTAATAAGAGGCTGCTAGGTTTACAACATTTCAATTCGATTAGCGATAGCGATTGGAAGAACACGTGACTTGTGACACGTGATGGTTATTCAAGAAATGATCAAGAGAAGGCACATTGGGCATGCGTCACAACACGAACACTTTTGTACCTCTTCTAACTCAGGGTCGGTTTCTCGTCGGAATTTCTGGAACATAGATCCGCCGACAAATCGACTCAGAACAGTTCCCTGGGAAATCAACGCCAGTTGACAGTGCAAAGGATGAACAATAACAAAGAAAGAAAAGAGCAGTGAAGTGAGTAATCCTTAGTATCTGCCAGGTTTAGTTTCCTTTTATTCCCAGAGCTAAATAAACAGTAATGTAATGTGGTTCTAAATTTGAGCAGCACTTTTCTGTGGTATTGTTTATTATGCTGTCAAAGGTGGTTTGTGAAAAATCCTCAAGTGTGGCCATTGAAATAAAAACTAATACGCTGCACTTCCCCGAGGTTCTTTTTATTATGCTGTACAAGGTAGTTCTAACTTTTGAGTCTGTGGATGAAATCCTAAGGTGTGTCCATTCAAATGAAAGCTACTGAGCAGTACTTTCCTGTGGTACTGTTTATTATGCTGTACAAGGTGGTTCTAACTTTTGAGTCTGTGGATGAAATCCTAAAGTGTGTCCATTCAAATGAAAGCTACTGAGCAGTACTTTCCTGAGGTTCTTTTTATTATGCTGTACAAGGTAGTTCTAACTTTTGAGTCTGTGGATGAAATCCTACAGTGTGACCATTCAAATGAAAGCTACTGAGCAGTACTTTCCTGTGGTACTGTTTATTATGCTGTACAAGGTGGTTCTAACCTTTGAGTCTAAGGATGAAATCCTAAAGTGTGACCATTCAAATGAAAGCTAAAGAGCAGTACTTTCTTGTGGAGCTAATGACTGTACTTGAAAAGGTGCTTTAACAGTCTGATAACGCAGTTTGGGCAACAAACCACAAACAGAAAAAAGAAGAGAATCATGGATCAAAAGAAAAGATGAAGTAGCACTTACCTGCTCAGCATCCTGCTCCAAGACAGAAAGAGAACAGAGAAATGAAAATGAGAAGTAAGAAAAAAAACCATCAATTGTTACAATTTTCATTTGTTGTCCATCAAAAACGATTACGCATTTCATGCCGTTAAAATCTTGTTTCCAGTCCCCTGTTCCCTAGGCCCTGGAAGCGCGAGTTGAAGGAAGGAACTGGACCAAGGTTGGCTTGCTAACGTTTTTTTTTAACTGTTATTACGGCGGTTAGAAATATCTCGCTTTAAGTTTAGGTTTTAAGAGTTTATTTTAAGTTGACGACAAACTGAAAAAATCCTCGTTACTGGAGCCTCCGTCTCCTTGAACAGCGGTCGAGAGACGATCACAAACCAAGAGGACCGAAGACTCTAGTATGCATTCTCGTCCTCGGAGCCAGATCCTTTGGGCCAGCGTCACGGATCACGGACTCTGGCCGACTCCGATTTGAAAGTCTTTCTGCGCAGAATCAGTTAATTTCGCCCAAATCTGATTGGCCGAAATATCGCATGCTCAACAAAACGGGACCGGCCAGAGTCCGTGATCTGTGGCGCTGGCCAAAAGAAATCGCGGCTCGGAGACGAAAATGAGACTTTGGATACAAGAGTATCGGTATTTGTTAGTTTTGCATCAGTTTATGCTGCTATAATGGTGTTATTTTTAATAACTACTGATATTTTTTTAACATCACTCGCTTAATTTAAGTTAAAACGTTTAAGAAGATATAGTTTAATTCAGCGTATTTTACTTGTGATTTTATCATATGCCGGATATGCAAGTGGTAGTTTATTTTTAATGGTATTATAAATATTTAAAAATTAGAAATATTACTATAAACCATTAGCATTCAATATCAAAAACATTATAACTTGTGAAATTTGCGGCTCGCTGGTAAGAAAAAAAGCCTTCGCATACAGCCGGCTCTCATCTAACGCCAGGGGTGTTAGCGGCCGGGAGCGATTCGCAGGCTAGTAAGAAACAGGAAGAAACAAGATTATAAGACTTACTGCTGACTACTGACTAAGTAAAGGGGTTATTTTCAAAAGAAACTATTCTTGGTTTGCACATGACGTCACGGCGGCCATGTTGGAGGACACCTACAAAAGAATTTTGATGAACTTCTTTTGTTCTGGCACCAACATGGCCGCCATGGCCTTTGTCATTTGAGTCCCACAGGACTGAAGGTCACGTGATTGCAAACCATCAATAGTACAGAGTCAGTGGGGAGTGAAACATGAAAATTTAGTTTTATCAGCAGCAGAGCTGATAAGGTAAATTGGTCACCGTAAAGGGAAGCAACAGAGCGAATCAAGGAATTGTGAGTTGTGTGGTTTGTTTATCGAACGGTGGAAACATGATTAGTTTTCAAAAATGAAAAGCAGTGCATGGGGATTGTGAGTGCCGATTTGGAAGATGAATTTTTGCGCGACGGTCGTGGTGGAACAACAAATTCCAGTTCTTCACGAAACGTGACTATCGCGACTCTGTTGTCAATATGGGTCAACAACGTGCACAACAGATTAATATGGGTCAACAACGTGCACAAGAGATTACTAAGGGTCAACAATGTGCACAAGAGATTAATATGGGTCAACAATGTGCACAAGAGATTAATATGGGTCAACAATGTGCACAAGAGATTAATATGGGTCAACAATGTGCACAACAGATTAATATGGGTCAACAATGTGCACAACAGATTAAGTAATGATCCGCATAAGAAGGATAGCGCTGAACGGCAATGCACGATGGAATGTCAACTTTTTTCATTGTTACAACTAGTGATCTCAATGGCCTAGACTAAAAAACTGCTAAAAAGTTAAGGTTCAAGGTGCATTTTGTCTAATTTTTTTTAAGGTTTCAAGAAATTTGAGACCCAATCGCACAACATGCAAGTTTTAAAAGATATTGTATTTGGGGAACTTCATCAAAGAAGCAAAATTATTAGTTATTGTCTTCTGCTATTCTGAATGGTTAAGCACGAACATTTCCTAAAATTTATTTGATGTAAATGGATTTTCTTTATTTTTGTAATGAAATATAATTATGAACCATCAGCCCCTCCTCTATTCTTGAAACCAAAGATATTCTATGTGGGAAAGAGTCAATGCCGCAGAACAATGAGGTTTACTATAGTTCTGATGTGGAGCATTACTTAATTGAGAGTCAGCACTACAGACGACACATAACGAAAATAACGAAAGAATTCCATTCACAATCATCTCCCACCCACACAACCACACGGTTTAAAGCATCGTTTTAAAGAAGTTCATATTACTCCAAAATGACCCCGAAACAGGCAGAATGTTTTTACAACCCCCACTGATTTCATTCGAACGTGACAAAAACATGCACCTTTCTAGTTAGCAGCGCACTGAAATCTGACGCTCAACCTGGTACTTTTGAATGCGCGCGCGCACACGATGCAACAGTCTGGATCAGAGTAATGAAGGCTTTCTGTTAAAAGCCGCAGAAAGTAACAAGCATTGAAAGCAAGCGCGAAAAAGAAGCGCCTATAGAGCCGTAGCCAATAGTGCAAGCGTTTTTTGGCGAGCGAGTGGGGACTGGGGAGGAGTGAAAGAGGTCGGGGTGACGCCGCGTCTTTGTCTCACCCCAGTCAGTGGTTTAACTTAGCGATCGTTTCCCCCCCCACCCCCCCCCCCCCCCGAAATAGACCTGAAAAGAGCTGAGTGCCCGTTCCCCTCCACTCCTGCCTCCAAGTATAATTCGTTTAAAAACTCGTAGAAAACGGGACAACACAATACTAACAACACTGACATTGAACTTGGCTTCATTCCTGGTGAAATAAAATTTTGGGCGTTCTCACAAGTTGCCAGCGTCTCGCACTTACCGTTGTCTGTGGCTGTCCTTTCCGTCTCATGAACTTGTAGTTTTCGTAGATTAGTTTGGCGCAGTATATCTTACCCACAGTCATTTGCGGCTGCTGGTTCGCTTGATTCGCTGAAAAATTAACGGTTGCGGAATATGTTATGTTACCCGACCAAAAAATGATGTTTAATGTCCACCCTAGTCTCCAGGGCCTTCTCAACCTTCAAAATGGCGGGCCGGGCTAAAAACCCCTGAACAAGGGATCAGGGTTAGATCCCATCCACCAACACCACCTTGGATGGACACTTATTGAGAAGTCGACACTTAGAATTTTATTTTCAATAAATTTTTGAGTGTAATAGAGAAAATCTAAAATCCCCACTCAGGATTGAACCTGTGACCACCTAGCTTCTCGGGTTGTTCAGGTCTAAATTTAACTATATAAACTGCTACCCCTAACCTCAACTAAAAGCTAACCAGTTACTCCGTTATGTAAGTCTCAATAAGGTGTCCGAGGTGGTTTAGGCGGATGGTATCTAATGCTAATCGGTCAAGGCTGCCAAAATTCTCCAAGAACTGTAGAGTACTTGATCACGTGACACCCTATGAAATGGTGTTTTTGGGGGTTGTTGTCAGCGATTGGTAGCTGTGTTTGTTTTCTGGCGTGTGAAACCGCTGATCAAACGAAACGATGACATTTCATCATGTTGTACGCGACAAAATCCCCCCTCCCCTCCCCCCTCCCCTCCCCTCCAGACCACAGCGACAAACCGTTGAGTGGTGCGGGATCTCCCAGTTGTAGACCTGGATCAGAAAACGGCAAACTGATCCTTACGGCAAGGCGATGAAGGAGGAAACAAAAGAAAAAACAAAATACATATATTCAAACAAATTTGGGCAAATTTGTTTGAATATATGTATTTTGTTTTTTCTTTTGTTTCCTCCTTTATTGCTTTGCCGTAAGGATCAGTTTGCCGTTTTCTGATCTTCAGCTAACGCTCGCCTGCTTATATACTTTTCGGTATGAAATTCTAGAACCTTCTAAATAGTATTACAAAATATTTAACTATTATAGCGCGAAGCGCGCGTGATATCGCGTAATTCTTAGCCGACGAGGCCGTAGGCCGAGTCAGCTAAAATTAGGCGATATCACTCAAGCTTGAGCGCTATAATAGTTTTATAATTCAACATATTGATAACAAAGCACAGTTTGAAGAAAAAATATCGAGGCCGGTCCGTCATTTTTGCATTCTCTTGTCAAAATGCGAAATTTACCGCCATCGTTGGATATACGTCATGTAGACATAGCGTATATCGTTTTGACCATATTTGGGCAGTGTTTCAAGGTGTTGAATTATAAAACAATTTATAGCAGCTTACGCAAGGTACTAAAAAAAATCTAAATAAAGAATATTCAAGAGACTTCTAGAATGTCACGCAAGTCACGCAAGGCACTTTTTCGTCACAGAGTCTGTGGACAAAATCCTATAACGTGACCACTCAGATGAAACCTCTTTAAACAGTACTTTTGCATGGTACCATTTGTTTTACAGTATTTTACAAAATAAAATTTGGGATTTTCCTTGAATTTTCGGTTCTTACCATTGTTGATGAGACTTGGAGGCTTAGGAACAACTCTGTCCAAGGTCTTCTTGGTCAGCTTAGGCCAGACTCTTTTCAACATGGCTCTCAATTCCTTATCATTCTCCTTAAGATTATCTGTAAAGAAATATAAAAATGTCACAACACTGAGTTCTGTTCTACACTATAAACAACATGACGGAAGCTAACCATTCATTCGGTTAAAGTGCCCCTGTGATCAAATTTTTGATTTCCAGAAGCAACAAAAACTTTGGACATGTTCTTCGTGCAATTTTTTATGCTGATTGTTATTATAATTTCAACCCGTGAGGTATGTTTGAGTCTTTGACGTCACTTTCTCCCATTCGCAACCAAGCCTTGGAACAAGGTTGATTAATGGCGGCATTAAATTCTCGGAAATAAATGTTAAAATAAAATGACTTCTGATGTTCGTAATGGATTGAAATTTGGCAAGATGAGTAAGAAAGTCTAATAGTACGCGAAAATGTAAAAAAGTAAAAATCGAAAATTTGATCACAGGGGCACTTTAAACAAGTGACAAAGTTTTTGACAAATTCTCGTAGAAATACCCATTGAATGAGCTACCATCAGTCACCGGTCTCAGCGAGGAAAGAGTGAACAATTTGCACAGGAAGTCGCATGATCATTTCGTAAAATTCGTGAATAATGGGTACGGGTGAAAAAATATTGTCTTCGATCACTTCGAGTGAAATTCGGACACTTTCCAATTCGAAACTTGGGTACTTTCTGACAGGAAAGGGTTTAAAAATTGCAGATAAAGAACCTCACTTTTCTCGGTCATTATCTTGAGCGAAGTCCGCACCAGTGCGAATAGAGTAGCCGTAAAGGTGACTGTGTTGTCTGGGTACAGCGGCATGTTCATCTTGATCAGGCGCTGAAAAGAAAGCCCAACAAAGTCAGCTAAGCTCTCTGTCCATAAAACTCTTTTCCCAAAACCAATGGACGGACAAAAGGAACTTAAATCTTTCATTTCTCCATGTGTAATCCGTCATAATCATCACAAACTTTAGCCATCATCATTCAATTATGAAGATTAAAATTTGTTCCCTTTCGCTTTAGTTTAGCGGTATTTTCAGTCCCATAAAGAAAATAGGAGTATTGCTGCTCCCCTGTGGTGACCTGGTTTATTTACTATGAAGTGACTTGGAGTATTGCTACTCCCCCCGGATAGGATGTTTCTCGATCACAGGGATAGCCCAAGCATTGTGGTTGCCGATACCTATTTATACACCTGGGTGGGGAGAGAGAGAGAGAGTGCAAGTGTCTTTTTTCCAAGGAAACAGCATGGCGACAGAGAACAGTTTCCGGGTTTGTCAACCTTCGGGCCCAACGTTGGATGCGTGAAGACGTTGGCCACCACACCTCCAATATTATTTGGAGATTTCCCCCAATTTTATTATATTTTCTGTGACATAAAACCTTCAATCTGAACAGATCAGATTTGCTTCTATTCGCTAACCTTGTAAGCAACAATCTTGGGACATTTTTTGCCGATTCCAACTGGTGGAGACATTTGTCGTAACAACTGGCAAACTTCTGTGTGTTTGATACGGCCACTAAGAAAAAGCAAATCAATAAATCAACAAACAAATAAATAATCGAATAAATACAAAAAGGTCCAGAAAAAGAAACACGATGGAGTTGTAAGTCCCTCAGAGCCACAATCAAAGGCTCCGTTGAGCCAACTCGTGTATACGAAAGGTTTGGACACTCCCCTCTCCTAGACGGTTTCCTCCACTGAACCCCACGCCCTGCGGCTAACTCTCCCATCCCTCCAACGCAGCTCCCCATGGGTAAGGCCGATGACCATTATATATCGTGGGCTCAATGTTAACGAGCGATCGAGTGAATTTTTGTCCAAATGTTATAACTCGTTCAACTAAGTGAGAGAATTGAACAAACTACGTTTAAAATCCTAGAGACAAACGATGAACAAGTGCACGGCAAACATTAAACGACGTGAAAATTCAAGTCACTGTGCACGCACATACTGTCACAACTTACGTGGCTCCAGGATCGAACTCAGACCACACGCGCACAAACTCGTCAAGGTGATGTGGGCCGAGAATGGACTCATCACGTGTAAGGTACTCAAAGTTGTCCATAATTACAGCCACGAAAAGATTGAGAAGCTGTTGACAAAAAAGGAAAATGTTTACCCCCTTTACTCCCAGAAATTCACCACAAGTCAATGTTATTCTAACTTCTGAGTCTGTAGACAAAATTAAAATTCGTAAGTGTGATCATTCAAATGAATGCTGCTGAGCACTACGTTCCTATGGTGCTGTTTATCATGCTGTACAAGGTGGTTACAATTTTTGATTCTGTGGAAAACGTCCAGAAGTGAAACCATTCAAATGTATGTTATTGATGTGTGAATGTTATTCTTTATTATACTGTATAAGGTAGCTTAACGTTTGAGTCTCTGGATGAAATGCTAAAGTGTAACCATTCATATGAAAGCTACCAAGCAGTACTTTCCTGTGGTACTGTTAATTATGCTGTACAAGGTGGTTTTAAATCTGATGAAATTCTCAAGTTGGCCATCCATAGGAAGCTATTGAACAGTCCTGTCTTCCAACGTGTACATGGTGATGTTTACTTTATGATATTTTGCACACTGAAATTCGATGTTTTTATCTTCTAAAATAGTACCAATATCAATTCTTGTACTCACCAGGAAGGAGCAGAAGAATATAAAGGATATGAAGTAAACATAAGTAAAAGCGCTGCCACATGTCTCCGGAGCATCCGGAGCTTCTGCAACTATAGGGTCACATGTTGCACCAGCTGCGCACGCCAACATGATCAGTTGCCAGTTTTCACCCGTTGCAGACCTACAAACAAGGAGCGTGACAAGTTAGCATGACTACAAGGTGCGTGACAAGTTAGCGTGACTATATCAAGGCCTTAAGGGAAAAGAGCATGATGAGTTCGCGTGCCTATATCAAAGATACGGGAAAGGGGCATGACAAGCAAGTGTGACATTTCAAGGATATACGGGCAAGGAGAGTGACAAGTTAGCGTGACTACATCAAGGACCTCCGGGTAAGGAGCGCATATCATGTCGTATCAAAATTCAGAAGCATTAAAAACCGGATTTCGATTCCAAAATATTCATGGAATCGTAGAGAGTTAAAAACTTCACATCTGGGCCAAATTTTGAAGCGCCAGAGCATTTCGTTCAAGAGTTATAGGCGAACGAATATTGGACATTTTTACTAAAATTATATGGAGCGACCATCGTGGTGAACCACTTCAGTACACCAACAAGGCGGCCAAAACTTTAAAGCCTTAATTACGCAAAACATTTCATCAAAAAAGATTGGATTCACTATGAGTTACATTAAATCGGCTTATAAGCATCTATAATGCAAAAATAACTTTCAACTTGTTCAATTTTGTTTATTTCACGGCGTATCAGAAATAGCGTGACGAATTGCGTGACACATTTAAAACCTTTACAAGTCAGAAGCAAAACATCGTTAAAACCTGAAACGTTTTGTGAAGGATTGTAACACTGGCATCTACATACCACGTAAGAAACAGCTTGGTAGGATGTAAAGTTTAGGTTTTTGAATTTTCATGACGTCATGTGCAAGCCAAGAATAAGCAAGGCCTGGCACGGCGGCCGTAGTTCCCCATACCTGAATAACACTTGAATGGCTTGAGTAAACGTTTGGAAGTTATTTCGAGGTTTAATCTCGCTCCAGGGTTCTCCAGCTTCCTCGTTGTCCGTGGTGATCTGACCAAACATCTGCAAACAAAGACAGCAAAATTTGGTTTACAATCGAATATGTTATGGGAATACTCAATACCAAAAGCAATCAAAATCAATTGCAATGCTAACTCAGTTCAATTTTAATGATTATCATTAGTGACAGTTGAAGTTGATCGTTAGTCTTGAATATTGGTGCTGTTGTCTTGTACAGTTGATGGAACCTCCGTAATACTCTAAGACATTGGCCGTTTTAATACTAGAGACGCATTATCCGTCCAGACGAATAATGCGTCTGTCATGTTATACGTCTAGTGTAAAGACGGGACGAACAACTAGAGACGCATTATCCGTCTGGACGAACTTGGACAAACATTTGTAGTTCGTCTGGTTATGCGTCTCTAGTATAAAGACGGGCACAAGACGCATTATCCGTCTAGACGAACTATCTTTCGTAGTGCGTCGTTCAAGACGCATTTCGAGAGATAATACGTCTAGACGGATAATGCATCTTGTGCCTGTCTTTATACTAGAGACGCATAACCAGACGAACTACAAATGTTTGCCCAAGTTCGTCCAGACGGATAATGCGTCTCTAGTATAAAAACGGCCATTCTGATCCGATATAAGGTATAAGGTGATAAGTTAAATTGTCAATTAGCGTACTCTGACAGGACCCACCGTTAAACATAAAGATGGCGGTCTCTTTACATACCCCCCCCCCTCCCACCTTAAAAGATGGTGGTCACTTCATGTACCCCTTCCTACCTTAAAAGATGGTGGTCTCGTTATAACCCCCCCCCCCCCCCCCCCCCACCTTTCAGATGGTGGTCTCTTTATGTACCCCTCCCACCTTTAAAGACAGGTACCCTCCTCTAACCTTAAAAGTAATTCTAAGTAGGACGAAGTGTTGAAGTGGTGTGTTACATACCTGCATACCGATGACAGCATAAATGAAAAACAGAAGCCATATCAGCATGCCGACATACGGTAACGCCTAAAATGGAACATCCACTCCTTAGTCAATAGACAAGTTTTAATCTATTTTCAAGTATGAAGTACGCTATAAGACCTCAAATTTTCGAACGGGTTTTAATTTCGCGAGAATTAATCCACAGAACAGAAATGTTAAGATCGGATACTTTGTATCCTACCTTACTTTAGGTATCTTTTCCCTTAATGGTTGAACACAACTCTATCTTTTAGTAACAATTTCAAAAAGTAATATGTATACACCAAAAGGTCGTCAGGATGGACTCTGTTTGGGTTATCGATGACTTCCAATCTCTCAATATTTTTAATTTAATTACAATGACTCCGTTTTGTACTTGACTCGTTGAAAATTGTATCCGCGAATTCTAAACCCGTTCAATTCTTCGTTTAAAGTGTTTTCATGGTTGAGTGATCTATGGTGATCTTTGGAAATTTTGCAACAGCTTCGGTAATCTTCGGATGGTTTTCGATAAACTTCGGCAGACCTTCGGTGATCTTCAGTACCCGGCAAAAAAAAAGAAGAATTTTACCAAGCTTCAATGTTTACCCATTAGACTGAACAGATTGAATCTGTTTGGGTAATAAATGCAACCTTCTTTTACTCAAAGGGTTTTTAGACTACGTTTTAGGAAGAGGAGTAAGTGTTTCTCTGAGATTTGACAACGTTTAAGGGGGCACTGTCTCGCTGAAATAGCAAAATTTCGCTGAGCTTCCATTTTCACGTTATATCGCCAAATACCACTAAATATACAACTTAGTTGGATAAAAAGATTCTATAGAGCAAAACAAAAGCAGTAGTTTGGAGATAAAGTGCAGGATTGCAAGGATTGAAGTGGATTACAGTTCATGAAAAACAGGTTATTTCAGCCGGGACAGTGTCCCTTTAAGGGGGCACTATTCGAGGAGAGGTACTAACTGAGGGAGGGCACTTAATTGAGAAAATATGGTACCATCGATATTCTGATAAACAAGTGCTCACACAACAGCCCAAAGACATAAGTATAAATTACCTTGAAGGACTGCAGAAAGGTCCAAAGCAAGATTCTGATTGTGTACCCCTGTCTCAGTAGCTTAATTAACCTGGCCGCTCTGAACAAACGAAAGAGACTGGGATCGAAGGGCATTGAGCTTGGATCTTCCTGCAAGATAAGAAAGCAGGGAAATTCATTCATTAGAGCGGTTTTCAATTCAGTATCGAAACTTTGGTTTTGTATTGCTACGCTTTGTGATTGGCTACAAAACTTCGCGCCATTTTCTCAACCAATCAGAAGTAAAACCAAAACCAATCGTGACTTGCTTACACGCGTTTTCCCGCCGTTTGGCGCCGGCTACATGTATTCGCTACGAGTTTTGATTGGTTCATAGGATTGTCTGCGTATCTTGTGATTGGTCAGAGTAATTACTTTGGTTTTTAATACAAAACTCAAATGAAAACTGCTCTATCTGTTAGAGCCGTGTTCAGTTGAGTGTCAAAAGTTATTTTGCAGTCGCTTTGGTTTTGCATTGCCACGCTTTCTGATTGGCTAAAAAATTGCGCGCCACATTCTCAACCAATCAGAACCAAAACCAAAACCAATCGTGACCTGCTCGCACGCGTTTTCCCGCGCTTGGCGCCGGCTGCCTGTACTTGCTTGGAGTTCTGATTGGTTCATTGGATTGTCTGCGTCCGTTGTGATTGGCCAGAGTAATATGCTTTCGCTTTGGTTTTACGACACTCGATTGAAAAGCGCTCTAATGTCTTGTTGTTGTCAAGGATGATACAAGCCTTCAGAGGATTAAACGTTGTATTAGGATGAATTAAAGCGGTATAATCTTGACCGCCAGCCTTTCTTTATATGTCCATTTGTCTCCGAGCAGCAGTATGAAATCCGTACTCACTAAACGGCTACAAATCCAGCCTGAATAGAAAGTTTTCTTAACCAAACAACCTTTTAACTGTCCAGTCAGAAAGTGCAATCAAATAGTTTTTTATAGAGTGTTTTCACTGACGTCATATCAAAATTCAGAAGCATTAAACAACAGTTTTGGATTGCAAAATGTTTATGGAATTGTTGAGAGTTAAAAACTACAGATCTGGGCCAAATTTTGAAGCGAAAGAGCATTTCCTTCAAGAATTATAGGCGAACGAGTATTAGACATTTTTAGTAAGAAATGTATGAGCGGCCATCTTGGTGTCCCACTTAGGGACACCAACATGGCAGCCAAAAATTCAAAGTCTTAATTACACCAAAAATCTCATCACAAAATATTGTATTCAATATAAGTGCCTTTAAATCGGCTTATAAGCATGTATAATTCAAGAATAACTTTCAACTAGTTCAATTTTGTTTATTTTCACGGCGTATTTGAAATAGCGTGACGAATTGCATGACACATTTAAAACCTTTATAAATCGGAAGCAAAACATCGTTAAAACCTGAAACTTTTTCTGAAAGATTATAACACTGGTATCCACATACCATGTTAGAAACAGTTTTGTAGGATGTATACTTTAGATTTTTGAATTTTTATGACGTCATGTGCAAACATTCTATAAGATTTTACTTTAATGCGCATGTAAACAGATTTATTTGTAAAATTCATTAAAATTCATAAGGGTACTAACACTAGTTGTAGCTGTTTAAGCCAAAAATTCACTTCGGTCAAAACGTCATACCATTCACTCTTGTTCAATAATTTTTGGGAGGATGAACAATCATTCTGAAACCTTTATTTTGACCCTCCAAAACAAATTTCGAGACAATGGTCGATCTGAAGGTAATAATTTTAGTCTTCTATCCCTTCTTTAAAACTCATCCTACTTTGAAAAAAAAATCAATTGCATTTGGATTTCCCCTTAATTTATTCTGCTGTTTGTCCTTACCAAGCTCTTGCTGAGGGCGAAATCCAACAAGCTTCCCAGCACAATGATAAAGTCAAACACATTCCACCCATCTCGGAAATAATTCTTCAAAAAGGGAAACAACAACAACAACAACACAATGATGTCAGAATTAAAACAAGTTTTAAAGTGCCTATCACCCCTAGAAAGTTATTTTCAGGATCAACTCTAGGTACATTGAATAGTTGAATGGTAAAATATTTCTTGTTTTGAACGTCGCGTTTGTGAGTTACAGAGATTTGAATTTACAAAATGATAATTAGATGACGTCAACCCGGGAATTTGCCATTATTTCTACGCCAATTTACAATGCGCAGTTTACAGCTTGAGGATAATTAACTTGATAAATACCAAAAATAAACTGTGGATAGTCAATTGATTCGTAAAAAAATATTACTTGGAGGTGAAAACAAGTAGTTGTATAATAAATGATTCCCGGGTTGACGTCATCTAATTAGCATTTTGTAAATTCAAATCTCTTTAACTCACTAACACGACGTATAAAACAAGAAATATTTTACCATTCAATTATTCAATGTACATAGAGTTGATTCTCAAAATAACTTTCTAGGGGTGATAGGCACTTTAAAGTACCCCACAAGCTGCCTGAATTGCCCTTACTAATGTTCAAACATTGAATTGTGTGATGCAATTCTAACTTATCTCATGCAAATGAAATCCAAACGTATAAACCATCAAATGAAAGCTGTCTGGCAGCAACTTGCTGTTGAGCTGTTTATTCAATTGTACAACGTGGTTCTAACGCTTCCTTTAAACTGTGACCATTCAAACGAAAGCTACTGAGCAGTACTTCACTGTGAAACTTTTATTATGCTGTACAAGGTGGCTCTAACGTTGAGTCTGTGGATGAAATCCTAAAGTGTGACCATTCAAATGAAAGCTATTGAGCAGTACTTTCCTGTGGTACTGTTTATTATGCTGTACAAGGTGGTTCTAACTTTTGAGTCTGTGGATGAAATCCTAAAGTGTGACCATTCAAATGAAAGCTATTGAGCAGTACTTTCCTGTGGTACTGTTTATTATGCTGTACAAGGTGGTTCTAACTTTTGAGCCTGTGGATGAAATCCTAAAGTGTGACCATTCAAATGAAAGCTATTGAGCAGTACTTTCCTGTGGTACTGTTTATTATGCTGTACAAGGTGGTTCTAACTTTTGAGCCTGTGGATGAAATCCTAAAGTGTGACCATTCAAATGAAAGCTACTGAGTAGTACTCTTTATTATATTGTACAATATTAATATTAATATTAATATTATTACAAGGTGGTTCTAACTTTAAGTCTGTGGATGAAATCCTAAAATGGACCATTCAAATGAAAGCTATTGAGCAGTACTTTCCTGCGGTACTGTTTATTATATTGTACAATATGTTGTGGTTCAAGTTTTTCTTTAGTTTACATTTTTTAAACTAGTTTGATTTTTGTTTTTCTTTTGTCTCAGAACATGATAATGAATCTTAAATTAAACTGGTTTGGAAAGTTTCAAACCAAAGACAAATTTAAACCACAGCGCATGTGTGTTCACAGTCACATCTTACCAGTCTGAAGGCAATTAGTTTCAAAATAGCTTCTCCCGTGAACATGAAGGTAAATATGGTGTTGAAGAGGTCAAGAATTTCACGATACTCTGGCGGCTCGCCGTAAAACTGCAATAAATAAATAAATATCAGTGGAGCTTGAGTTAAGAGTAATTTATCACGGCTGATACATCTTGTTATCATGATAGAGCAGTTTTCAATTGAGTGTGGTAAAACCAAAACCAAAGTAATTACTCTGACCAATCACAGCAGTCGTAAACAATCCAATGAACCAATCAGAGCTCGAAGCAATTACATGTCGGCGGCGCCAAGCGCGGGAAAACGCGTGCGAGCAAGTCACGATTGGTTTTGGTTTTACTTCTGATTGGTCGAGAAAGTGGCGCAAGATTTTTTAGCCAGTCACAAAGCGTAGCAATGAAAAACCAAAGCAATTGTGTAATTACTTTCGACACTCAATGGAAAACTGCTCTAATGACCAGGGGCTTGCTTTAAGATTGCTCTTTATCTTGAAATAGGAAGAGAGAAAAAAAAAACAGACAAGGTGATGAAAGCATAGAAATATGGAACTGAAGAGACAAACGACGGCTAAAAAACTCTAATTTTCTCCAGAATGGTAATTTTGATTTCTGGACGAAATCAAATTTAATAAATCATTTTATTGTGATCCACTTACATCCTTGTAATCCCGCTGCAATTTATCCCCAAACTAATCGTTCTGTTTTTCCTTATAAACTCTCTTTATCCAATGTAGTTGTGTATTATTAGCCTGTGCTATTTGCGGGTTGTGTAAATTCTGTACATGTTTCAAAATCAATAAATTGTTGTTGTTGTGATTTGGTGGTATTTCAACTTATGTCCAGAAATGCACGTAACTCGGACCTTGGGCACTTCATATTACACACAATTATTTATAATTTCCATATGACTTCATGTTTGACAGAATTGCTTGTGTTTAGGTGAGAATTAGGTCTAGGGGACACTTCATGATGTCTATCATAAAGAGCATGAATCTCATTAGCGTGCATTTCTGGACATATCTCTGGTATTTGGCAATAAAACAAGGAAATTACAAACTGAGGTTCGACTGTAAAGTGCGGTGTTTTCAACCAATTGTCACTATGGTACTGGTTGTATGCCTTGGTTTTGAATTGATTGGAATTTGAATTTTGAATTTGATTGGTTACATTCAACAGGAAATCCAAAACCTCTGTCTTGAACATCACAGTTATTTCCACTTTGACTGGCGAGTTATTGTTTGCGCAGGAGCAAAGGGAGAAAGGGTTAGCAGTGTTGTAACTGCATGTTCATTCCTTCACTTCGAAAACGCTTAGTTCGACGCATTGTTGCACACGGCATATGTTTTAAAGGGACTCCTTCAACCACTGTCCTTTGCGCGCGTCTATTATTTTTTTCTTTAGTTGAAATTTCACAACCAAAATGGACAAAAAAAAAATCAAATTATGAAAACTTAAACAACTTTAAATAGATAGCTTGTACAGCCAGCCTTAAAGATTGCAAAGATAGAATCGGATGAACAAAGACACTCGCGAGTTTAGCAATATCTGTATTACAGAAAATGCCGCCAAGAACACTGGTTGAAGGTGTCCCTTTAATGTATACAATATTTGACGCAATTGTCACATGTATGTATGTGGCGGAGTCGCTAGTGGCAGAGTCGCAAGTGACGTCGCAATGTGAAGCTTGTTTCTACTTTGGAAAGCGCGCTTTCGTGAAACACACCAAAGTAGACGAAACACATCAACTAAGCATTCGTTTTCAAGGTCGAAAGTGTGGTACGAAAAAAAAATCAAAGTTTGCGTTACAAAAGACGGAGTCGCCAAAGCGCAGACAGTGCTAAATTCACGTAAATTTATACTCATGGGTAAAATTAAATGGTTAAACAATATGAACAAAGATAACTAGAAGAATATATGCGCGCGCACTTACCTTCATCATAAGAATAAGAGTATTGAGAGCAATCAGCAGCATGATAAAATACTCAAAGGGCCTGGAATCTACAACTCTCCATACACGGTATTGCCAAGTATTCGGGTCCTCCGGCATGAATCTTTCAGAGGGATTGGCAACGATGGCGAAATGAAGACAATCTCTCTGATGAAAGTAAAGGTTCACAAAAGCAGTGTAAATATGTATCCTTATCACATGACCCGTCAGTCCTGCGAACCTTTTCTTTGCAAAACCATTGATGAAAGTCCCGTATGAGGGCCGTACGCATTTGCGCGAAAGGAGCCGGAAAAAGGCGTACGGCCCTACTACAAGAGCGGACGGTCTCGCGCGTTAAAATTTCAAGTAATTTTGTCTCCAAATTGGTCATATGATAAAATACTTATTGACTAAGTTAGGTCGGCCGGATGGGAAAATATTTGGTTACGGACCGAGCGCAGCCCTCCCACTAAGTCAATAAGTACATAGTATTAACGAACAAAGGGGTTACTTTGTTAATAAGTACATAGTATTAATGAACAAAAGGGTCACTTAGTTTCTAAAGAAACTGAGGTGCTGCGTCTATCAGTGGAGGAGAGAAACGTGAAAATTTGGTTTTATGAACTGAGCAGATAAGGTGTATTCGTCACTTTAGAAACGAGAAGGAAACTGGGCCGAGTGAACGTTCGCAACGACTTCTGGGATCGTTACAGGGGACGCTTCTTTTGTCTCCAGCCGATTCGCGCATAATTAACCGCATATAAGCGAGTCTAATTAACATCAAATTACCGCATGTAAGCGGTTAAAGTAGGCCCTATTTACCTACTGAGAAATAACGAAAATAGAGCTGATCTGAAACTGGCTTTTGTCTTTCGTTTGAACATTTTACATAAAGTAAAACTACTTTTTTGGAGTAAAAGAAAGAAAAACATCAGAAGGTGTATGCCTCGAACCCGAGTCGTTTGCTTCATAACTAATATCCATATCCACTACACCAACGAGGGCTAGCTGACAGGAACTGTAATTTTTAACATATTTATGGAGTTACCCATAACCATATATGAAAGCTAACCGTTTTCAAATCAGTGCTTAGCCCTAAACACTGTAGATCAGTGCTAAACTGGAGCTCTTTTCTCTTATTTCTGGGGTTCTGTTCTCGTGTACATCAGTAATATAAAGAATATTTCTCAGTAGGTAAATAGGGCCTACTTTAACCGCTTGCATGCGGTAATTTGATGTTAATTAGACCCGCTTATATGCGGTTAATTATACGCGAATCGGGTGTTGTCTCTGTCCCCAGTAACAGTCCCAGAAGTCGTTGCAAAAGTTCTCTCGGCCCAGTTTCCTTCTCGTTTCTAAAGTGGCGAATTGGCCACCGTACGAGGATTAAAAAGCTGATGTATCGAGCGCTATCTCTTCGTCACAGCGAATGAAGGAATTGTGGGATGTGTGTGGTTGATATATCGAACAGTGGAGCTATGCTATTAGTGGACACGTGGTTATGTGAAAAACAAGAATAAATCAGTCGAATGAACATTGTTTGTTGATTCCGTGTCTGATCTGTTCACAGTCCCCTATTTTACCGTGTCTTTGTTGAGATTGGTTCTTAAAAGTAACGGCGTGCTTAAAACTGAGGTGAAGACAAAAACAGCTCAGGGGGTCTATTTTCACTTTCACCCACCCCCTGAGAAGTTTTTGTACTCTCCCCAGTTTTTAGCGCACCGTGACATTCAAGATGACAGCTAAATGAACTCAACAATCGAAGTGAACAAACACACAGTCACATAAAGGATTCACATAATGTCACACATTCATATAAATCACACATTCATATATGTCATGCATTCAAGTGTCACACATTCATACATTTCACACATTTATAGAGGTCACAGACTCGTATAAGTCACACATTCATATGTCATCCATACATATGTCACACATTCATAGAGGTCCACCTTCATATATGTCACACATTCATAGAGGTCACTCCTTCATATATGTCACGCATTCATAGAGGTGACACCTTCATATATGTCACACATTCATAGGTCACACCTTCATAATGTCACACATTCGTCTCACCTGGTTTCTGTCTAGTTCGCAGTCTCCCTGTTCTTTCTCCCCCTGTTCTTGAAACGTTAGGATAATGAGAGCTACGAAAATGTTGATGAAGAAAAACGAGAAAACCACAACAAAGAAAATGTAGAAGAGTGCGATTTCAATCTTGTTATCCACGATAGGTCCTCGGTCAATTTCGGTTGTGTCAATGGAAGCTTGCATGAGACTGTAAAAAAAAAAAAGAATACAAACGTTGTTACAATCAATTCCTGCATTGTAACACAGGGTTGGGAGGTACGTCCGGTTGAATCAACCATTGTCACACAGACTAGTGCATGAGAAAGGCTATATAATAGGCTCTCTTTGGGGAGCATGTGTCTAGTGCACACTGCTAAAACAGTTAATTCGACCTTTCATTAAATTTTGGGGTCTACCCGTTGGAGGCCAATTCTACCAGGTCACCTGGTGGCTAGCAATAATATTCTTAACCCACGCAGCTGTCACACGCGTCCTTTATTAACCCACGCGGCTGTCACACGTGTCCTTTATTAACCCACGCGGCTGTCACACGTGTCGTTTATTAACCCACGCGGCTGTCACACGCGTCCTTTATTAACCCACGCGGCTGTCACACGCGTCCTTTATTATCATCTTGTCGGATCTTCTTCCGCCAATTTTTCATCAATTCCATGTCTTAAAAGAACAAAATATTTTAAGGTTCAAAGATTTTAATATTCAAAGTGTTGGCTTTTGTAGAATTTAGTCTGTTGAAAGTTTGGGAAGGTTTTTGCAGGAGGTTTAGTGCTACTTTATTTAACCTTTAGCGAATTTGATATGCGATCTCTTTTCGGTTTCTTTCTGGTTGCCTGGTGATAAATGGATCACATCATTGTTACAGCTGTCATTCTGCGATTCTATTGTTAATAACTTCCTGTCAACAAACTTCCGGTTAACAATACTTCAGCATAGTGCACATGCGCATGCACATGCGCATGCGCATGCACATGCGCAGTAGAGACAACAATGACTTACGCTGGCCAGCCTTCTCCTGTTGAAGATGCAAATAATGCCAACATTGCATTAAATACGTTGTCGAAATTGTAGTCCTGTCCAGCCCACTCACGTTCCTTAATCTGCAAAACAAATAATCAGATTGAGTCTTCCAGCCGCTAATGAGTTACACCACAGGTAGCCCAACCTCAAGTGATGTTTACAGGTAACTGTTGCATAATAGCGAATTTATACAGGTCCCCTGGTCCCTCCCCTACCCTAGATATGCCATGGATGAAAATATTACGAACCGTGAAGCAGCATCACGCAACGCTTCTTCACAAACAGCAACAACAAAAAAACGTGTGGTAAATAAATGGTTATTTATTTAGCTTGATGCAATCACACAACACGCTTAATCTACAATTATCATAGGCAAAAGTGTTGGGAAGGTTGGCAGTTTTGACCATTCATTTCTTTCTGTCCCATCCCCCCTCCTGCAATGTTGTTAATAACTGCGAAATTGTTGGCTGAGATCCCAACATTGGAAAGGGGAAGTGGGGGCGACCCTGAAGATTAACAGATGATCATTATTTTTAACGTTAATCTGGGAGCACTGATGATATTCAGCACTTATGCTATTCATGTTTACAACCTTTCCGACTACTTCTATCTACAATTCTTGGCTTTCATTTACGTCATATCAAAATTCAGAAGCATTAAAAAATAGATTTCGAATCCAAAATGTTTATGGAATTGTAAAGAGTTTAAAGCATTTCGTTCAAGAGTTCTAGGCGAACAACTATTAGATATTTTTAGTAAGAAATGTATGGAGCGGCCATCTTTGTGCCCCTGAGAGGGGCACAAAGATGGTGGCCAAAAATTCAGTCTTAATTACACCAACAATCACATCCAAAAATTTTGTATTTGCTATAAGCTCAATTAACTCGGCTTATAAGCACTTATAATGCAAACAATAACTTTCAGCTGATTCAATTTTGTTTATTTTCGCGGCTTATCTGAAATAGCGTGACGCATTGCGTGACACATTTAAAACCTTTGTAAATCGGAAGCAAAACGTCGTTAAAACCTGAAACTTTTTGTGAAAGATTATAACACTTGTATCCACATACCATGTTAGAAACAACTTTGTAGGTCGTTTTCTTTAGATTTTTTAATTTTTATGACGTCATGTGAAAGCCAAGAATTGCAGCTTCTCTACATCGTGATCAGGTGAGCAATCAAAGAAAATGTAAAAAAAAACTTACTTCTACATTGGTCATGTCCTCTAAATCGTTGTAAACTAAGTAAGATCCTCTGCAAAAGAATGAGATGTAGAAGCATTATCACCGGGACTTTACCCAAAAATATAACCAAATTTAAAAACTCCCTGAAAGAAGGAAAAATAATTTTCTCAAAAGTAGAAACCTCCAAAAAGAAACGGCCTCAAACGATGTGTGAAGAAAATGACAGACTGGACAATCACTAACATAAATTATTTTCTCAGTGGAGATCCCTCAAAGGTATAGTCTGATCGAAATCGTTTTCTTTTTCTTTTAGAGCTCTGTGCCCGTTGTTGCACTCCGCTCATACCCATTCACTCTTCTCTATCTCATAAAAAAGGATAAAGGCTGTGAACAGACCATCAAGGGTAATGATAGCAAAAAGTTTCTAGAACTGAAAAATACAATTGCAGTAAGCTACTTTTTGGTAAAAGGAGGCGATTATTACTTGGTAAACACACTGATTTTCAAAGACTTCAAGCTACTTTTAGTGAGTCTCTATCTATTTCCCTATTGTAAACAACTTTCACACCCGCCACCCTTAGCCTCAATCATTTGAGCTTGTCTCTCTTTATAGAATAAAGGGATTAGTTTCTAAGAAACTGGTGCTGCATTGGTGGGGGAGAAAGGTAAAGTCGCACATGAGCCACAGCACTATGCCGGAGCTTAACCCAGTTTCTGTAGCATGAAGCAACTAGGAGTATTGCTACTCCTCCCTGGATGGGTGGCTAGTCCATCGCAGGGTTACCCCAGTATTTTGCCCCCTGTACCCATTTATACACCTGGGTGGAGAGGGACACTGTGGAGTAAAGTTTCTTGTCTAAGGAAACAACATGACGGCCGAGACCAGGCCTTGAACAACCTTCGAATCTGAAGTCCAACGCGCTAACCACTACAGCACCACACAGGCTAACCACTACAGCACCGCACAGGCTAACCACTACACCACCACACAGGCTAACTACTACAGCACCACACATGCTAACCACTACATCTCCGCACAGGCTAACCACTACACCGCCGCACAGGCTAACCACTACACCACCGCACAGGCTAACCACTACACCACCACACAGGATAACCACTACACCTCTGCACAGGCTAACCACTACACCACCACACAGGCTAACCACTTCACCACCACACAGGCTAACCACTACACCACCACACAGGCTAACCACTACAGCACCGCACAGGCTAACCACTACACCACCACACAGGCTAACCACTACACCACCGCACAGGCTAACCACTACAGCACCACACAGGCTAACCACTACACCTCTGCACAGGCTAACCACTACACTATCCCGCATCCACAAACTCGTGTAAGCGACCACCCGAAATGTCAGGAAACGGCGGTCACCTGAGGTGGTCGCTTACAAAGTGACTTCAATGAAAAAATAAATTTGTCATTATAGACATGTAAACAAACAGAGGTTTGACTGTATAGTGCAGTGTTTTCAACCAATCAAGAAAGAAATCAAACCAATAATTGTCACTGGCGGTACTGATTGTATGTCTAGTTTTGAATTCTGATTTGTTACTTTTAACAGGCAATCCAAAACCTCTGTTTGTTATTTCCACTTTGACTGGCGAGTTATTGTTTTGGTAGGGGAAAAGAGCAAAATGGTTAGGAGTATTTTAACTGTTTACTCCTTCACTTTGATGCTCCTGCTACTTTTCAAGTGCTGCTTTACAAACTCAAACTATGACTCTTGAATATGAAGATTCAAATTCTCATATTTAGTAGTAGAGAAAAGAGAAAATACACGAGGGTTGTAACAATAAGGAACGTTGGAACTTTGTTAAGGGAACTTACTGGCACTCGTCTTCTGTCATCTTGGACTTATCATCGCACATGAAAAACTTTCCCTACAAAAACAACACTGCATCAATGGCTGCTCAACTGACCATAGGATGAGGGTAAACTGATATAAGGGTTTTTTTTTTAAGGAAAACTGAAGAACCATAGCCAAGGTTAATAATAATAATAGTACTTAATAATAATAATAATAATAATAATAATAATAATAATAACAATAATAATAATAATATAATAATAATTAAAATTTATGTAGCACAAATTTCATGTACATGAGCAAATGTGCTTAACAAAGATAAAAAAAGATTAAAATTAATAAATAGAAAATAATTCATGATGAAATTACAAATCAAAATCGTGGCTAGAAAGGTAAGTCTTAAGATTACGCTTAAAACTAGATAGAAAATCAAGGCTGCTAATGTCACTTGGCAGGTTGTTCCAGAGGTTTGGAGCAGCAGAAGAGAATGCTCTCACTCCAAGTGTTGTGAGCATCTTGCCATGTGGAACTTCTAACATAATTTTTTGATTAGACCCCAGTGCATATCTAGTGGATGTTTTTTGACTGATCAGTTTATAGATGCAGTCTGGTGCCATGCCGTGAATTGCTTTATAGGTAATAATGAGTAAATGTAAACACGTTCTCTGGCTAATCACATGTGATCTCATGAACATCACATTGAATTTGACAACGCATGTATCATTGACACAGGCAACTACCATTTCAGCAAAAACTTTGGAATCCTGGCACACAGCAGCCACTAATGAGGCCGACAATAACTCTTGCTCATTACCAAGACAATACTACATTCTTTTGAACAAACATTCTTAATTTGTTTTTACAATTTTATGCATTTTTATTACCTACAGCTTTTAATTCAAGCACGTTTTTCATCATTCTTTTTTTACTCTTCTAAGGCTACAGTACAGGCAGCTGAAAGCTCGGATTTTAAATTTTTTTTAACCAGAAAACAATTTTACATTTATTCGTTATAAGTTTTTTTCTCGTCATGCATTTCGGGCTCTGCTTGATATGCTGCGGTTAAATTAACCGTGTTGTATAAAACAATTCCCTTTACATAACGTCGTGTAATGCAGCGAGATATTTTGCTGCAACATTTACCTTACTCCTTGAACGAATTAAAAGGAGAAGCGATATCTAATCAAAACAAGTTTAGAAATACCACCTTGCATACAGCTACAACCTCAGACAATAATGTTGGAACACCTGCAAACATTCTCCCCTCCACAAAGTTAAAAACCGTTTGTGTTTTGAGTTTTGGTTGAAAATCGCCAGATTTTTAAAAGGGGTAGGGGCGTACAGCTTTATAAATAAATGACTGAGATTGTAGCAAATGGACTCGCACGTAGAAACAAGTTGTTTGCAGGCTACAAAAAAGGACTGTTCTAATGTGTCTCATAAACTACTTTTAAACAATACTGAAAAAACCTGCACTGACTGAGAGAACCTGACTTGTTATGTATTCACGTACCTGGAAAAGCTGTACTCCAATGACAGAGAATATGAACAAAAACAGCAAGGTGATGATGAGTATGTTGAGAACATTTTTCAGTGAGTAAACCATGCACTGGAACACAGCCTATAAAAGTACAACATCACTGTTAGCTAACACTGTCAGCGCAGTTTTCAATTGAGTGTTGTAAAACCAAAACCAAAGCAATTACTCTGGCGAATCACAACAGACGCATGCAGTCTAATGAACCAATCAGAACTCGAAGCAAATTCATGTAGCTGGTGTCAAGCACGGAAAAACACGATTGGTTTTAGTTCTGATTGGTTGATAGAGCAATTTTTAATTGAGGCCCCATCCACACGTATCTGGATATTTTTTAATCCACAACAAAAAAGCCTTCCGTCCACACGTATCCGGCGAATATGACTTACGAATACGCAACTTTTTGAATCTACTGTCCAGAGTGGAAATTTTTTAATGCGCTACGAGTACGGCATCGTGTGGATGGCCTAATCCGGATATTTTTTAATACGCTGACGTAACAGCATCGGATCCGGTCTTTAACCGCGAGAATATTCAACATGGCCAACTGAAATGTTATCACTTCACTTCTACTCGGACTTATTTCAAGTCTGATAACATGTTTACAGTTGAACTTGGCTTTGAACTTGGCCTTTGCGCATGCCCTGTTGACAACATTTAAAGAAGAGCCCTGGGTACTAGAGCGAATCCGGATACATGTGGACGGGCAAATACGATTTGAAATACGCTACGTGGGGATGCGAATAAATTATTTTCTAATCCGCAACAAAAAGTTACGGATTCAAAAATATCCGGATACGTGTGGACGGGGCCTGAGTGTCCAAAGTAATTTCACTTTTTTTGCGCTGCTACTCTCTGTGATAATGGCTAAAACATCTTGTGTCACTTTCTCAACCATTCAGAAGTAAATCCAAAACCAATCGTGAATTACTTGCATGCGTTTTCCCGCGCTTGGCGCCGGCTACATGTGTTGGCTTTGAGTTCTGATTGGTTCATTGAATTGTCTGCGTCTGTTGTGATTGGCCAGATTGATTATGAAAACCGCTCTAACGTGGCGTGAGATTTTTTAGTCGTAGAGCAGTTTTCAATTGAGTGTCGAAAGTAATTACACAATTGCTTTGGTTTTTCATTGCTACGCTTTGTGATTGGTTAAAAAATCTCGCACCACTTTCTCGACCAATCAGAAGTAAAACCAAAACCAATCGTGACTTACTCGCACGCGTTTTCCCGCGCTTGGCGCTGCCGACATGTAATTGCTTCGAGCTCTGATTGGTTCATTGGATTGTTTACGACTGCTGTGATTGGTCAGAGTAATTACTTTGGCTTTGGTGTTACGACGCTCAATTGAAAACCGCTCCATCACAAAGTGAAGCAATGCAAACCAAAGCAATCACGAAATTACCGCTCCATACAACCTCATCTCCAGGCGACGGCAAGAAGAGAGGCACTAGCAACATGGCTGGGCTTCATAAATAGGGAGCTTACGCAACGAGGATGGTATCGCCAAGGAAAACGTCGCTTGGAAAAAGGATTCGCGCTATTTTAAACTACTTTGCAATTGTTCCAATTTGTTTAATTTGTCTAATATGACTGGATTGTCCAGGAGCTAAATTTGTAGGGTCAGCCTTTAAGTTCAAACAGAGAAAGGAAAATTAACCGTAGTGTGTTCACGTTCTCCACAAAACCTATAATTTGATCATTTGACATTATTGTTTTGCAGGGAAGGCAAAGAAATGTACCAAAATGTAAAACGCACATGCGGAGGCATTGTTTTCGCTCATTTAACCTATTGTTTTGTGCCGATCTCTCTGCCGTCGCCGTTGTGGTTGCGTAACCTCCCTAATATGACCCCTGGTCCCAGGCCTAAATCCTTTTTCACATTCTGCAAGAACTAATTTGCTTAACATCCGCAAGGACTTTGAACAATACATAGCTGCAATAATAGTACACCAATGTACCTTTAATTTCTTTGCCTTGTTAATTGCTTTGAGCGGACGAAGAACCCTGAGAACACGCAAAACTTTGACTGTCTTTTTAGAACCTGGGTCAACCGGTCCCTTCTGATTCCTGTAAAACAAAAAAAGCAGAAACAACTTTAAAGATAAAACTACAAACCTAATGGTAAATAGCTGGAGTTTTTCTCAATTCAACGCGCACGTTCCTTGGTTGATTCACGGTCACATGACATCTAACAAACATACCGTGTGACCATTCAAATGAAAGCTAATGAGCAGTACTTTCCAGTGGTACTGTTTATTATTCTGTACAAGGTGGTCCTAACTTTTGAGCCTGTGGATGAAATCCTAAAGTGTGACCATTTAAATGAAAGCTACTGAGCAGTACCTTTTATTATTTTACCAGTGTATTTTTGAAAAGCCAATCAAAAGATAAAAATGCCAAATACAATCAATATTTCTTACCCCATGACAAGAGAAGCTATAGCACAGCACACGACCAAAGCATCAATGCAATTCCATGCATCTCTGAAGTAGGAACCAGGGTGTAATATGGCACCATAATCAATCAGCTAAAACACCATTATTTTACAGTAAGTTGAGTGTTTTCTGATAACTTTTTTCAAGAACAAACGTCTTTAATTCACCCTTGATGAGTAATCATAAAGATAGCTACCCACACCTACTATCTGTCTGTCTGTCTGCCTGTCTATCTATCTATCTGTCTGTCCATTGAACACAAGGTGCAGTTTAGCTGAGTATTCAAATATCTCAAAATGAACATAACAACAACAACAACAAACTTTATTCTACTCCAAAAGTCTACAATAAGTATTTACAATTTTGAATAAAAATGATAAGGGTACTGGCTACCCAAAATAACCTTAAGAGTTAAAAATATCAGGCAGTCAGTTAATAGAAAAGATAATTTACATGTTCAGGTCAGGCACACAAACAAACAAAGACACACACACACACATAGGTCGGAGTAAACAGAGGAAAACATCAGTAAAAATCATTATCCATGGTAACAACGTGCTGTCGGTCACTAACTAAAGGGATGAGACAAACCAATCTTTGGCAATGCCGTAAATACCGTAATGCTCTAATTTTTTTTTTATCAAAATCTGATGATTGTCGGTATCAAAATGCTTTACTAAAATCAAGAAATATACCACATGACTAGATTCTGTCATCAATTGCTTTTTGAATTTTATCAATTATGCAGAGACCTGTGCTTATTGTAGCTCCTAAAGCCAAATTGCTTTTCAAATTAGTCTATTGTACATGAGGTTTTCTTAGAGCTTATCAAAAACAGAAATGAGAGAGATAGGGAAGTAACAAGGTAAAGAATCTCAATTCGTCACCAGTACAAGTGCAAGGTGAATCGTGTGACATTTTATAGAGAAAATATGAGCTTCTCATGCATTGTTGAGATGTACAAGAAGCACCTCACTCTCTCATGTATTTTAAAATTCCTGTACATGCTTATAACTTAACAATGCACTTGGACAGTGAACAATGTATGCCTTTAAACAATATTATTTATAACATGGAAACTGAGGATTTGTTGAAACAAAATTTGAAATACATTCGAAATAAATACCTTGACAGTGACCTCCATGGCAAATATTGTGGTAAACACATAATCAAAGTAAACCAGCACCTAAAACAAAACAAAAAAATCCAACAACTAAAAATTATATCACGACATTTTAATTGAATGCAGTAGAGCAGTTTTTAATTGTGTCAAAAAACCAAAACCAAAGTAATTGCTCTCGCCAATCACAACAGATGCTGCAGACAATCCAGTGAATCAATCAGAATGCAAAACAAATAGTCTGTAGTTTCAGTAACATCAGGCCAGTTCTCACGAGGGCTCTTAAGTGCACTTGAAGTGCACTTGGTACGTACTTGTAGTGTCAACTCCTTTCTGAGAGTGTTTTCTAACTCTGACTTACGTTTCAATAGAAGCACTCATCTGATTTATAATTTAACACATACGGTATCACTTGATAAGAAAAAATATTTTACTACTGTACTTTTACCTGATTTCTTTTTGACTTTTCATCCACTGGATCCTCAAGAGCCAACAAGACACTGCTAATAAGGATGATGACCAGGATAGTGTTGTCAAAGTGACGTAAATTCACCAGCCAGTGACAAGCTTTCCGTACCCTGAAAGAAAGGAAACCCATTGGTACGTTTTCTCATACTATTTCTCGCAGCTGGAACCAGTTACCTTTAGCAACTTAATCTTCTACTTCATTATCACAATTTCAGAACTTTATTAAACAGTTTGACCTAGCTGGCTGCCAATGCAACAAACGAATATAATTTAGTAGTGGTCAACATTTGGTATAGCCACTATAGTACTGCATATTATTATTCAACTGCACTCACTAGAGTACAAATAACACCCAAAACGAGTTCAAATATCTCACGGTATTTGTACTCCAGAAGACCGGTTTGGCCGGTTTTTCACAAATGTCACTTCGAGCATTAGTCTTATGTAAGTGGTGAAAAAATGACTGAAATTGTTCCCAAAATAGAACAGTCAAAACTGAGAAAAGCTAACAAAAACTGAAGGATCTATTTACCTTTTTACCCAAACAAATCCAAACAATTATGCGTTTAATCGCACAAAGTCTTTCTTTGCTGTATAAAAAGTACATGCGACCAAACAGCTACACAACTGACAATTCGTCATCATTTTTTTAATAAAGCGCGCGCGCGCTGACAAGCAAGTTCAAATAGCGCGCGCACGACAAACTTGAAAAAGTAAGAAAGATTAAAACGGCGTTCATGACTAAGTTGAATAATAAATCTCTTTTTGAACGGTTTAGTGTGTAGTATCGTGGGATATTTTTACTCGTCTCTTGTATTTTGACTCGCCCTACGGGCTCGCCAAAATACAGTCACTGAATGTTCTTGTTCAGTAGCTTTACAGGTAAGAATTTATTAATCCTTTCACTCCCAAGGTCAATTACGAAAACATGCAATGTGCAAGTTCTAACTTTTGAGTCTGTCCACAAAACCCTATGGTGTGACCATTCAAATGGAACCTCTTCAGCAGTACTTTTGCATGGTACCATTTGTTCTAACTTTTGAGACTGTTGATGAAATCCTATGGTGTGACCATTCAAATGGAACCTCTTCAGCAGTACTTTTGCATGATACCATTTGTTCTAACTTTTGAGTCTGTCCACAAAATCCTATGGTGTGACCATTCAAATGGAACCTCTTCAGCAGTACTTTTGCATGGTACCATTTGTTCTAACTTTTGAGTCTGTCCACAAAATCCTATGGTGTGACCATTCAAATGGAACCTCTTCAGCAGTACTTTTGCATGGTACCATTTGTTCTAACTTTTGAGTCTGTCCACAAAATCCTATGGTGTGACCATTCAAATGGAACCTCTTCAGCAGTACTTTTGCATGGTACCATTTGTTCTAACTTTTGAGTCTGTTGATGAAATCCTATGGTGTGACCATTCAAATGGAACCTCTTCAGCAGTACTTTTGCATGGTACCATTTGTTCTAACTTTTGAGTCTGTAAACAAAATCCTATGGTGTGACCATTCAAATGAAACCTCTTCAGCAGTCAGGGTTGCCAAACATTAGAACATAAAAAATTCCCTGACTTTTCCCTGACCTCAAAACAATTTTCACTGACTTTGCATTAGGCGAATTATCAAATAAGCCACATCCACTATTACATTTGCTTCAGCTTCTTTTGCAGACCATCAATATTCTTCTCTTCATTTTCGATCACTTAACGTTTTTCACGGGATTTTGAACGCATGGCATTTGACTTCACCAACAAATCCATTCAAATTCCCTGACTTTTCACTGACTTTGACAAGAGCTAAGATTTTCCCTGACCTTTCGCAAAATTCCCTGACTTTTCCCTGACCTTGAAAAATTTTTGTTTCTCCGTGACTTTTCCCTGACCATGGCAACCCTGAGCAATACTTTTGCGTGGTACCATTTGTTTTTCAATATTTTACAAAATAAAATTTAAAATTTTTCTTGAATAATTTTTTTTATTTTTGACACTCTTGGAAGTTCTAGGGTTAATCATTTGATTAAACTTACGGGTTTCCTGGTGGGAAGAGAAATAAGGACCATGTGTCAATGATTGGTACTTGCTGTCCTGGCTTTTGATGAGGGACCATTCGGCCAGGGTTCCTTAAGTTTGCGATAAATGATGGTCTGCCTATGAAACAAGAAACAATAACATATAAGAGAAGAGAAATGCGGAACAACCCCAATAATAGATGGTTTTCACTCATGTGACCTTCAGTCCTGTGGGACTCAAATGACAAAGGCCATGGCAGCCATGTTGGTGCACATAACAAAAGAAGTTCATTAAAGTTCTTTTGTAGGTGTGCAGCAACATGGCCGCTGTGACATAACATGAAAACCACCTATAGCAGACTGGGCAATGATTACTTGAAGGGCTGGGGCATAAACAGCCTAAGTCAAGTTTTGAAATATTTCACTCACATTCTTGCTAATTACAGTAATGACAGCTAGGTTTGTGTATAAAGTTAAGGTAAAGAGAGCAATCAGGCCAAAAGATACTTTATTATTTTTCTGAACTGTATTTTGACTACAAAACACACTATTTAATATAACTCTTCAGGTCAAGAGTGTTAGCCTTAGAATGTTTTCATGAAATTGACCTCTTTTACTTCAACTAATGTTAACCAGCCATTATTTTAGCAACAGAATTGCCTTCTTTGTTCAAAAACACAATTTGAGAGTGAAAAATGTCAACATCTAACATAAGCTTTAATATACCATGTTGTGGTTCAAATTTTTCCTTGGTTTGAAAATTTTCAAACCAGTTCAATTTTAGTTTTCCTTTGTCTCAGATTCATTATCATATTCTGAGACAAGGGAAAACAAAACTCAAACTGGTTTAAAAATTTTCAAACCAAAGAAAAATTTGAACCACAACATACACACAACCCTTCAATTGGTGGAAGAACTTGGTTCTGATTAAATAATGGGGTGAACAATGTAACAAAGTTCCCATTTTTCATTTCTGACCAATGATAAAGAAAACTTTACATGTAGGTGTACGGCAATGAATCAATCAAGCCTGGAACATACCATCTTCTAATTCATCTTCAAATTCATCTTCAGTAGGACCAAAATCATTGCCCTAAGCACAAAATAGTAAAAATGTGTAAGTACATCACATACTATAAAAAAAAGCAATATGAAAGCCCACTTCAATTTCCATTTTGTCATAAATTAGAAACCTTTATACACCTACAATGTATGCTGCCTTTTTTAGTTTACCTTCTTGCCTGTTCCAGGCACTCAGATAGTGGAAAATGCAAAAAGGAGCAATGCATAGGAAAATCGTAAGGCACACTGGTTTTTAGCTGCTCTGAACCCCAAAATAGGGAACTTAAACAATGACGACAACTGAACCCCAAGGAAAACGTCACTTGAAAAAAAGGATTTGCGCTATTTTAAACTACTTTGCAGTTGTTCCAATTTGTTTAGCTTGTCTAATGTGACTGGATTGTCCAGTAGCTGAATTTGAAGGTATGGATTTCCAGTTGAAATGGAGAAAGCAAAATTAACCATTGTGTGTTCACGTTATCACAAAACCTATAACTTGATCATTTCTTGATGTTGTTGTTTTGCAGGGAAGGGCAAAGAAATGTACAAAAATGTAAAACATACGTGCAGAGGCATTGTTTTTGCTCATTAAAACTATTGTTTTGTGCCATCCTCACTGCCGTCGCTGTCGTGGTTGCTTAAGCTCCCTAATCTTAATGCCTGGAACAGGCAATGTAACTTCAAAGAGACGCAAGGTTAAAAACACAAGGCGATTAATAACAAAACAAACTCACCTTCCTGGCATCCCCATTTCGCCTGCAAAAATAATAATTCAATTTTAGACATAAAAAGAAATCAAAGCCTCCTTTGAGTTAACTTGTGAATAGGAAACAACCTTAGGACCCTCCCCTCCCCTCTCCTGGATATTTTGCTTCACTGACCCCCACCTGCTGTGTCCAACTCCTCACCCTCCCCTCCCTTCAATGCCATCCCCGTCGGAAAGGCAGGTGACCATTACACATTGCAGTTTGGGGTATACCTAGCATGAACTTTAGAACTTTACTGAACTTTTTTATTTTTATGTTTTAAACCCATTTCTATCAAAGCCATAACTTCCTCCAATTAACATGGCATAAGTTATGAATTGTACTTGTCAAAACCTTTCAACTGGTATATTGTACATGGAAATTGGGTTTTAATATAAACCAGACTGAAATAGAGGAGATTCAACTCAGGCGGTTTACTGCAAAAATTGTAAGCTTTAGAAATCTTACCCTGGACTGCCGGTGGGAGAAACATGATCCCTGTACTGATCTACAATTTCTTTTTTTCTTTCTTCCCTAGCATTCTCCTCAGCTTCCTCATCTTGACTCAGTTGCTGAGCATTGGCCAAGTTGTCAACAGCAATGGCCAAGAATACATTAAGAAGAGTATCTGGTTGTATGTTAAGGGGCAAATATGATTCCATAATAACAAACTTGGATCTGTACCCTTAGCCAGGTCTGCCAAACAAGCTCGTATACATTCTTACCAGTATGAAAGTCTGACTGAGTGTACTGCTGAAGAGGACTAAGCATTGATGATGACATTTCCATAACCTGAGCAGGGCTGTCAGTAGCCTGGCCAGATACATTTATTTAAGGTGGCTTACTACAGTTTTGAGGGACAATAAATTTCCATATGCGTGTGTGTGTCACACAAGCAATACAGCACAAGCAAAAATCACGGGAGCTCTGACCTAATGCATGCAGTTAGTAAATGTGCATGCAGTTAGTAAATGCGCATGCAGATACGTGAATGGCCATGGTGTATGCAGTAGTGCGCATGCTCAAAATGGAGATCATATGAAACATTTTTTTGGTGGTAAATTTCTCAAAATCTAGCCTACAACCTAGGCACAATTTGTGATATTTTTAAATATACATGTATGTTGCAGGTAATTTTTTTTCAGGTAAATTTAATTTTTCAAAATCTGTAAGACAGATTTTAAAAAATTTTTTTGAAATTCCTATTTTTGATATTTTCATTGATATGCAAAAAACTCTTTTACAGGTTTTTGTTTTAATTTGCAAGAACATTTATTTTTATCCAAAGTTTAAATGGTAAGATTTTGAGGTAGGGTCATACGGGTGGTTTTTGGGTATTAAAAACGTCCTCATAGAATTAGAACCCACTCGGTCACTTGTTTTAAGCCACTTCTAATAAGAGGATGGTAAAATTAAAACACCCATTGCCTTGTACAATGGTTTTGACTTTGTAATTGAAGGCTTTCTTGCAATCAAAGGCTCCTTAGAGCCAACCCGTGAATTTGAAATGCCAACGCGTAACGCAATATTGCGGTAAGCGTATGTTTTCACTCTGTCACGGTTCAATATTTTTTTTAAAATTAAACATAAGGATTTTTGACAAAAGCAAAAAATAAAAATACAGTACATCACTTTCATAATGTTCAGTCCGAAGAAGAAAGAAAAAAAAAGAAAAAAAAAAAACAGAACGGCCCGAGTGAGATTCGAACCCGGGCCTTTCGGCTGTAAGTCCGCGCTTCACACCACTCGACCACCGTGACCACTGACCTGACATGGGATAAATTTTATTGCTTGAAGATAGATAACCAACAAAGCGCGTGTCTCAATTGAAAATTCCTTTTAAATCAATTTTAACGTTGCATTTAAGACTCCAAATGCGAAACATCTTTAAGCTTATTGTTGTTTATATTCGTTTACACCAATTTAGTTATTGTTATCGCTGGATTCACGCTGTTCTTGTTACAAAACGCATTCGTAACAAAGCATTATGTCACTAAGTTTACAGCTGATGGAGCGAGTGAGTGACTCATTTGCATATCTGTCGCCGTTACCGATAACCCGTTCATTATGCATGCTCATATGTTCACGGGTTAAAAAGGGTGTATATCACTTTTTGGGTCGATTTTATTTTTTGCAGGATCAAACTAATTTTTGGCAGACTGACTTGTTTTGCCATGACAAACATCGTTCTGTAATTTTTGGATATTTTCTGGAACAACACTCCAGCAAAATATTAATTAAAAGCCCCTGGTTTTGAAGCTTATAATAAAAATATATTTAACAATAATTATTATAATTGTTCATGACATTTCGTGAGTATTAATGAGGATACAATTCCCTAGAACCACCAACAGCACAAAATATAATGACCAGAATAACTCTATATGGTTTTTTTCAAAGCCTTGAGACAAGACACCATCATACATGACTGCATTCCAATCCTCACCAGTCAAGCACTATGGGTTCAAAGAAATTAATTTATAAATTATAAAACATTTAGGAATGTGAAATAAATAAAAGTGAAAATAATTTTCACTATATTAAGGCCCTATTTGCATGGAAAGAGGATGATCCTAGTGCTAAGATGATCCTAGAAGGTCCATTTGGTTTACATGCATTAAAATTAAAGTGGCTTCCAAGATCAACTTTACATGAAAAATTCAGCAGGATGGCCCCAGTACCTTTGAGTTCGGCGCGGTTGCAAAGCAAGACAGTGGGCGACAATAACAAAAGCAGAGACAACCCTGGGGCTCACAAGGCCATTTACATGCAGCTAGGATGATCCTAGCGCATGCAAACTGAAAACAGAAAACATGTCGCGTTTGGATGATCCTAGCACTAGGATCATCCCCTTTCCATGTAAATAGGGCCTAAACTAGGAGTAATCGGAGATTAGGGTAGTGCGTTCGGCGGTTGAAAGGGGGATTTTGTTTTTTGGTTATTGGGATAGATGAATATGTCTATGGCATATTGTCAAATTAAGGGTTATTGTGTACAATGAAACCTGTATTTACTATGTGTATGAAGGGTAGGTTCTTTAGGGCAGGTGGGTATAACTTTTGCTCACGTTATACCTTCCAGAAATGAGCTGCTTTCACTATTCCATGGTGTTTCAATGCGTTATAAGAATTTCTACCATAATTGACATTAATTTTTAAGGCCCCGACACACAGTGCAACTTTTCTTGATTCATGTGACACGCCAAAAAAATCTTGTTGCAAGAAAGGTTACACTGTGTGTCCGGGCCTTTAGGTACATTAAGTTTTCTTTGCGTAATTTAACCGTTTAAGAGAGTGTCCACCAGAAAACCAGGCAGGACCAGGCAGGAGGTGATAATACTCAAATCACTGATTTCGCTCAAACTTGGCATGAAGGTTGAGGGTCATGAGTAGGTACATGTACCAAAATATAAGTTCAATATTTTTTATTCTCTCTGAGTTGTAGACCCCCCCGAAAAATGGCCATTTGGTACAAATTTATGCATATTAATTAGCTAAATTTAGTTGAGCGGTAAGACAACAAAAATAGCAGCCTGGGAATAAACACTACAAAATCGTATTCGATATTGATCAGTCTTGTAGCAAAATGTGTTAATGGACCCTAACAATGAATCCGAAGCACTTAAACAACATGTATGTATCAGCCTTTGCTTTTTTTGTGTCCCTTATTGTGCCTGAAAGTAAAATTCAGAGTCATTGTAGAGAGAAGTGTCCCATTGCTTTTTTTTGCATTGAATTATTAATGAAGTAAGACAGAAACCCTCATTTACAAACTTCATGAAATGTGCTTCAAAAAGCTTTTCTCGCTAATTCTAGGATTGTTATAAGCAGAATGATGCTTAGCTGAATATTTGCTATCTTTTTCTTGCAATTTCACTCAAATTAAACCACTTTTTTTAATTACCGAATTTTGATAAATTGCCAGAAAAACATACAAATCGTTGAGTGAGGTGCAAAAATTCCTTCATACTAAAAAGCTATTTAGTTGCCCACAAATAAGATACGTCTTACTTCTAGTTTTAAAACTATGTTGTTAGCTTGTTGCCCATTGGAGATATTAAGATCTAAAATAACCTAATTTTGGCGTCTTGTGAAAATGACCAAACATGCCCTTCACTTGCAGTATTGGGAAAGCAACAAATCAAAGAACCGATTACAATTATAACACATTTTCCTACAAGACTGATCAATATAGAATATGATTTAGTAGTTTTTTATTCCTAGGCTGCTATTTTTGTTGTCTTACCACTTGACTAAATTTAGCTATTTAATATGCACCAGTTTTGATCTATATTAAAGCATGGTCAAACAAGTTCCAAAACCTCTCGGTAAATTAGAGTGAATTGCGAAAATGGTACATGCCAATCTCAACGGAATTTCCCAATCGGGAGTTTCGCTGAATTGCTTTTCCCATGCAACTGGTAAACACTTACAATCAACATCGCATTCGACAAAATCAATTTCACTCACCTGAAAAACTGCAAGTGCTGCATTCCAGAAATTGTCAAAATTTGTTCTAGGATTTCCATCTCTACCAGGAAGATCTCTAAAACTGAAAGGAAATAAATGACTAAATTAATAATCAAAATAAACAATCACATTATTTACAGGATCCATCAATTCATTGACTTATTATAAATAGCTGAATTAACGGTTGATCAGTTGTAAACTTGAAATTCCCAACATTTTTATCTTTTGGTTAGCTTATCATTTAATGTAGTAGAACTGGATAAAACATGTTAACCAGTGTTAACCGTCTTAAACTTAAAGAATATTTTAAATTAATTACCTTAATATTATTTTAAATTTTTTAAATTATAATATATTACAATAACATATAAATGAAAGAAACAATCAACTTACCTTGCTCCAAAGAGCTGCATTCCAAGCAAAGCAAAAATCACAATAAAGAGAAAGAGTAGGAACAACAAGCTCAGGATGGAGCGAACACTGCTCAACAATGATGTCACCAAGTTACGCAGCGAGGACCAATACCTGACAAAATAATCAGTGATTAAAAGTAGATTTTGAGTTATTATTCTGGGCAGGATACTCCTACACTATAGGGTGGGAGGAATGCCACTGTGCACTTAAACAGGAGATGTGTCACATAATTATGATCCTAGTATAAGGCCAAGCCTGCATGAGACAAGTTTGAACAGTGCTTAGATGTGTCCAACCAGTTGCAGGTGGTTATCTGTTTTAATTAACACCCATAAAGGAATAATTAGATTATTTCTGGAAAGTCCCAAGCTAAATACAGTTTATTTTGATCACACAACAGCATTCTCAATAATGTTTTCAACAACTGTTCCATTTCTACATGTACATTGTATTTCCATCTTACTTTTTTATCATTTCTTATCTGGTATACCTGCAAATCAGCTGGTGGGTTTATAATGTCAACAGGTATGATCTTCCCATATGAGTATGATTTCACATAACAAAAAAAATTATGCTAATAATATTTGAATGAGAATATGCAAATTGCCAAAATTGACATTGCCACATACATGTATCCATGCAATCATGGACTTTATCCTTGACAAGTCACTTGTTTAGATGTGTTTTGTAAAAAAAGTTCATTTGAAACCATTTAGCCATAAAAAATATAGAACACAGTCACAGGGACAAGCAAAACTAATGTGAGAATTCATTGCTTTTGTGCTGGAAAATCCACCTTTCACAGTGTGTTTTCTATGAGACACAAAGTTAAGGCCGGCACACACTAGGGGACATGTTGCGGGGACATGAAGCGGGGAAATGTTGCAGCGACAGTTTTCCTCGTGTGTTTTTGCGAAAAAGTTCTGTTGGGGGGACACAATTTTGTCCCCGCAACATGTTGCACGAAATTCAGCTGGTTTGAATTTGTGCGTCATGAAGTGGGGACAAAATGACCCATATTTCGATGTCGCATCGTGTGCACTGCTCTGGCAAACTGATCCTGCTACATAATAGGTGTAGTAGGCTCCTTTTTCTTCTCTTCTTTTCAGACACTTGCGTATCTATCGTTTTCGGTAAACATAATTACACATTTCTTCATCTAGTAATGTCATTGACAGTAGTAGAAGCTTCTTTTTCCTAATCATAGAGTCTGCCATCTTTCGTTGCTCAAACACTAGTTCCCAGGTGCCCCTAGTGATTTGTGTGATTTTTATACCCCATCCGCTTTGTGTGCACCAGATTGCGTACTGTCCCTGCAACATGCGCCAGTATGCTGTGCACACGAAGGGGCTTGTCCCCGTTTCATGTCCCCGCAACATGTCCCCTAATGTGTGCCGGCCTTTATGGTTTGATATCACAGATTCACAAGATGTTGACAATTATGTTACAAATTCTCATACTGAAGACTAGAGAGATTTAGAAGTAATCTGTTTACTCTTCACTCTCCTTGTCCATGCGGGATACAAAGCCACACTGTTTTTAAAGGAATGGTACTGTTTCCTACTTTCATTTCCCCATATCAACATTCCAATTTCACTTGTTGGGAAGAGAAATTTACAACACAGTGAACAAATAAATTAATAGATAAACAATGGCCATGATTATAAAGTCACACACAATCGATTTTTGAACAGTGTATTTGGCAGTTACAGTGTAGATCATTATCATTTTATTTGATTCATTAGCATACATTTTTTCGTCATGTGAAATCATACTATTAGGTAAAAGGGAAAAAGTACATAAATTTTGAATTATCAATAGTTCTTCTGACAACTAAAAACTTAAGTAAAGCAATAAATATACTGTAAAGTTCCAAAGGTAGCAATACTCCCAAAGTAACATCTAACTCTTCAGCTGCTAATAAATCCTGAAAGTTGAGATCCCCGAAAGTATCAAGACCAAGTTTTTTTTATTATACAGAACACAATCTAGACATGCGGAGCCCACCTATCTACCTACAGGTATGTGGCAGTAACATGAAACTGGTCCAACAAATTTCACCTAATTTTTCAACAAAAATTATTGTTGCAAATTTCTGTCTTTTATTGCATTCAGGAAAAGGGTCCGCACCAGCTTTATTTATTAATAAGAGTTTTTGTTCCCTGACAGTAGCGAGCCCCAAACGCTGCTTATTCCGGAAGTACTGAGGGTCGTTAATTTTGGTACTTTATGGTATTACAGAGAAATTTATTATGATAAGTAATAGTAATTGGACTGAGTGGAGTACAATTCAGGAAGATATCGAGCGAGTAATTTCAAATCAGCCGAGTATATAGCGTGATGACAATTTGAAATTATGAGCATGATTACCCCTGAATTGTACGATGCAAAGTAAATTACCAATTAATCGCATCAATAACAAAATTTGAAATTAAAAAGTCTATATTGACTCTTTTGTACTAAAAACGTCTAGGATATTTTCTATCAGTTTGAAAATAGAAGGAAAACAGCAAAAAAGAACCCATTCAAATGCAATTGATTGACGTGCGTGCAACTTAGGTGTCCAATTACAGCTATCCAATTACAAAAAGTTGCAATTGGATAGGTGTAATTGGACACCCACATGACCATGCCCCAATTATGTGAGAAATGGGCGCGTGGATGACCCATCACAATTGAGAATTTTGTTGTTGATACGATTAAAATATTAATGACAGCTTTACCTGGTGAATTTAAAAAGCCTTAATAATCTCAAAGCTCGAAGAACAGATATACCCAAGCTTATGCCCTGTGCCTTTGAAATAATAAGCTCAATAATGCCACAACAGACAACCTATAAGGAAAAAAGTATAAAATTAAAAATCAACATTGATACTGTATTTATAGGAAATACACCAGCCCATTTCTTTTTTGCTTTTTTTTTTCAGTCCAGACTTGCAGGGATGCAGCTAAGAGCCGGCTACTGGCTTATTTCACCAGCTGAAAGAGGACTTATCACCGGCTGAAATTTCACTAGAAAACAAAGACTTTGGGTGATTTTGAAGGTGCACAAGCCAAAAAAACCGGCTGGGCTTGTTAATGAGCCTGCTCAGTTTTGTCTTACAGACCCCTGGACTTGAACAGCAAAAGAAATGAGGATACAACCTAAACTAATAACACTTCACATTTTATGATAATCCTTTAATCACCAATAGTGTTCGTCACCAAATTTCTCCTTGTAATATCAATGCTTAGTCAATCAGAGAGATCATGAGATGTAAGGACACGATCACCCAATCTTATCATAGACTGATAGAATATGGTGTATGTGTGAATTGTACTTTTTTCTCTACCATCTCAACGAGGATTTTAATTTCAACCTCTCTTAAAAGGGCAGGGATTTGGCTCCATTCTTCAGTTCAGTGAAATGTATGGGGACAAGAAATGAGAATTTAAATTTTGATATTAGGGCTTAAAGGGTTAAATATCTTACCACACAGTCAAAAGTGTTGAACTGGGACTTGAAGTAAAGTTGAGGTCCAAGGCCATAAAGCTTCATTGTCATTTCACAAAAGAAGAATGAGATGAACACAATCTCTGCAATGTCTGATGTGAAAGAAAATTGAAAACAATTTTTACTATTTTCAAATAGTGAAATTAATGAAAATTATTTCATCATTGTGATTTGCTTTTTTTCACAAACGTAATGATTTTAAAATGACAACTGGCATAAGTATTGCTACTCTGTTACTTTGCCACTCCCCCCCCCCCTCCCTCCCTGGGAAGGATGCTAGCCCATCTAAGGGGAAACCCCAGTAATTTATCAGATTTCCTTAGTTAATGGTTCACCAATACACAAAGTGTTTTGTTTTGAGATATATGTTGTGGTTAAAATTTAATCTTTGGTTTGAAATTTTTAAACCAGTTTAAAATTTTTGAACTGGTTTGAAATTTTCAAACTGGTTAGAAATTTTTAAACACATAGCTCACTCAATCATATTACCGGTATATGAAGTATATAGTGGAATCAGGTTACAGCATAGTGTCTCCCCAGTTCCCAGGATAGACACAATAAATGGTGACAAGTTAGGAGAATTTGCATGCTGACATTCTCACCTTGAAACTGTGTAAGCCAATCAGGTTGGCCATAATGCTGTAATGCTGTTATGACAGTGTTGAGGAAGACACAGATGAGCACTAGCCAGTAAAATGCTTGATGTTTCACAACCTGTCTGATACGGATTTTCCATCTTTTGTTTCTTCTTATAAATCTTTGCCAGCAGCTTTTTCTAAGAAAGAAACATGTATTTTGTAATTAAAAACAATTCTTCCTACAAAGCACTCTCTTTTCTTTTCAACTGGAAAATTTAAAAAAAGCAAGGATTACCATTTGTATGAAAATTTCAGTTACTCTTAGGTTGACAAATTATTTGGAAAACAAATAAAGGGTGGACTGTATAACCACCTTACAATGTATGTCAATCATACCTCATGTTTTCTCTTAACGGACATTTGATGTTGGTCCCTGCAGTTTTTCAGTCTTTCTACTGTAACTAAACTCTCTATAAGAATGACACCTCTCTAAGACGGACAACGGACACTTTCAAACCGTCAACGGACACTTGATAAGTGCTTTTTTTAGTGTAAAATACTTCAAAACGGAAATGTAAGTGCTGAATATGAACAAACGAGTCCACTTTTCTAATGTTATTTTTGCTCCAGTTTGTAGGTTTTGCTTAAATAAGTTAACGACTTTACACAGAATTAAAACAGACATGTATTCACTGTGCATAGGTTCAGCTTTATTACCTCACAATAACTGGTGTCACGTTACCTCGACTCTCTATAAGCCGGACACCTCTCTAAGACGGACAGTTGGTGCCAGTCCCAACGGTGTCCGTCTTAGAGAGAGTTTACTGTATTGAAAAACAAATGGTACCATGCAAAAGTACTGCAGAAGAGGTTTCATTTGAATGGTCACACCATAGGATTTCGTCAACAGACTCAAAAGTTAGAACAAATGGTACCATGCAAAAGTACTGCTGAAGAGGTTTCATTTGAATGGTCACACCATAGGATTTCATCAACAGACTCAAAAGTTAGAACAAATGGTACCATGCAAAAGTACTGCTGAAGAGGTTTCATTTGAATGGTCACACCATAGGTTTTCATCTACAGACTTTAAAGTTAGAACTACACCACGTGTCTTCATAACTGACTCTGAGAGTGAACGGGTTTTGACCAAAAAAAAAAACATTATGTTGCTAATAAACATTGGTGCTTTAAACAATGTTCATTGAAGTAATACTGCCTTTCTTTTTGTAAGTCTTATTTGTTATGATTAAATAAAAATAAGACAAATTCTACTGGGATGAATCATTCTACACGTATGTCATTTCCAAACACGATGACCAAAAGGTTTGTACAAATGGTAAACATACTACTTTAGTTTAATTCCAATTTGAAATTTCTATTCAAATGATAGGTACTGGTCAAGTACTAACTTTTTCCCTGTGTTTAGTCTGTGTTTTCGTCCAGATTGTCCTGTTAACACAACAGCTGTCATTGCAACATCTCCATCTTCAACTCGATCAAGATTTCTTCTTCTTGTTACATCCACATTTCCATCCTCCTCTTCCTCTTCCTCCAACATGAGATCCTCTGTTAAGATTAATAACAAAAAGGAAAAAACATTATTAATGAAATTAAGTACAGGTAAACAGTTTTCAGTTTGAGAAAGTTCTAATGTTCATTGTGTCAAAAAAAAAAAGAAAAATCAGAGTCCTTGACAGAAATTGACCTTCCGTACACCAGTCCAATGCTCTAACCACTGAGCTATGAGAGACTTGTGGCGAGCTAGGCCATATACTAGGTTCACACACCAGTCCAATGCTCTAACCACTGAGCTATGAGAGACTTGTGACAAGCTAGGCCATATACTAGGTTCACACACCAGTCCAATGCTCTAACCACTGAGCTATGAGAGACTTGTGGCGAGCTAGGCCATATACTAGGTTCACACAACAGTCCAATGCTCTAACCACTGAGCTATGAGAGACTTGTGACAAGCTAGGCCATATACTAGGTTCACACAACAGTCCAATGCTCTAACCACTGAGCTATGAGAGACTTGTGGCGAGCTAGGCCATATACTAGGTTCACACACCGGTCCAATGCTCAATGTAAGGATCAGCAATGTTGAAAACATCATGTGTGGATTGTAATGAATTAATAAGAAAGATGTAATGTAATGTCTGGATAGTGTTATGAGCATGGGTCCCTGATGGTAATGAAATCCATGCTCTATCATACACTGTCTCAAAGAAAAAAAATCTCAGTTACCTGCTTTACTTATCCAATCTATATAACCATGGAGATGCCTCTCCATTTTCTGTGTTCTTCTTACTTTAAGGAATGCTCGGCGGTTTTCTACTCTTTCTCTTTCTTTTGCAAATTCACTGCACAAAAAAATGTAAGAATTGTAAATTAAAAATTCTTAATGATACTTTGCTTGTGAATGGTAGTCTATGCCACAAAATTGCTACTATTATAAATGACAACAAATACAAACTAGATAAAGAAGTAAGGTTTTCAACTGGTACAAACTATACCATCATCAGACTTAAAGCACTTGATATGATAAGCTTAACACCACTGTTTAACAACGGACTAAAATCCAACAAAGAAATACACCAACAACCGCTGCTACAAGATTGCATGTTACTGTATATTTACACAGCATGAAAAACTGAAATGTTAAGGTGGGTGCGTGGGTGGAAAAATCAGTAATGACAGATGCAGCAAAAGAAACTGCCCGCCTTTTAGGTCACATGACCTATACCCAGAAATTTCATTAGAAGTTGGCAACCGGCTACTTCCTAAATTATCGCCACCTACTTTTCGATTAATTTCATTGAAATTGATGCCCAGAATGCTGGAAATGCCATTTCCAAGTTCCTAGATTTCAAACTTTTCTAGGGGGGCATGCACCCAGACCCCCTTAGAGAAAAGGGGCCTCATGGCCCCTTTGTTGCCACTGCCATCTATTTTAAAATATATTTTATAAATATATTAAATATTGCCACTTACGCTCAATTTTATTAAACCCCCGCTATACCCAGAGCCCAGTGGTGTGTGAGAAAAACATTTTCCACCCATATTTTTGTTTCACTCAGCCAGTGGAAAATTACTGTATATTTAACTTCTTTATCTAGTTTGTATCAATTTTGTTATCTGCATTCTTAGATGTGATGCAAAGGCTTGGATTTTCCTTTATTCTTTATGTACTCAAACTGTAAGTGAGTTTTGTAACTATTTTTAGCTATGGTATGTTATTTTCAGTATGTACTTCAGAACAGTAAATCTTTTTTCTGATTTAATGAACCATTGTACCTCAACTTCTACACTGATCTATTCAAAGGAAAAGCTGAAGTGGAAATTCTTCAAATCTACTCACCCACTAAGAACGCCAAGAACCAAGTTAAGCATAAAAAATGATCCTATTATAACAAGGGAATAATAATATATCCAAAAGGCATAGCCATTTGTATCATAGGCATCAAATGTCTAAAAGGAAAAAAACAACAGGTCATTTAGGTACATGTAGATTTTATAATGAACCCTTTAACTCGCAAGAGTGCCAATAAAAATTAATTTGAGAAATCAAAATTTAAGTAAGACAAATTGCAAATTTTATTTAATTTGTACAACACTGAAAAACAAAATCATATCATCGAAAGTACTGCCAAAGAAGTTTAATTTGAATGGTCACACCATAGGATTTTTTTGACAGACTCAAAAGTTAGAAAACTACACTTCATGTCTAAAAAACAGCAATGAACGATATGTTGTGGTTCAAATTTTTCTTTGGTTTAAAATTTTCAGACCAGTTTAAAGGGGCTATGTCACGAGGTTTTGTCTAATTTTAGTAAATTACACTACACTACATCTTACAGTGCAATCAGAAAAACCTTGAACACCAAAAATATTGTGACCAGTCAGACTTGAGGATGTTTGTGCTAATTGTTTATGCGCATCCTTACTGCGTATGCAATTTATATCACAATGTCATGCTTAACCATGCATGAGCGCACGCACAAGAAAAGAAATCTAAGCACATAAAGGGCTGATAGCCATTGCATTAACTTTGCTTAGATCTAACTTCCTTGGATGGCCAGTGACCCACATTTATTTTTTGATAGACAATTTTCTTTTCCAATCCTGGACAGATTGTGAAAAAATCAATGTAGGAAGTTTAAAATTTTCCTCTATTTTACCCACACAACATTGAATCCTGGCAACTTTATGATAAAAAAAGAATAATAACATACCCAGTACATTATGTCTGTCCAGCCTTCATTAGTAATTACTTGAAATACTGTTAAACACCCAGCAAATATATTGTCAAATGTCGTGATTCCATTATTGGGTCCTTCCCAACCACTCATACATCGTTGGCCAGCAGCTTCATCACAAGATGTTCCTTTACCAGTGTCATCACAGATCTGTGGATCACCTGGAATCGTCCACACACCTACCAAAAAAACGACACCAAAGTTATATAAAGCTTTCTAATAGGATGGGGAAAAAATTAAAAATTATGCCATGCAAATTGTCCCACCCTTCCCCCTCCCCCCCCTGCCCTCCTCATGCTATCGTCACTTATCACCCACCACCTGAGCAGTTTTTGTACTCCTGTCAGTCTTTATTGTACCATGACATTCAAGATGGTGGCTACATGTAAATTCAACAGAGCTTTTGAAGAAATATCTTTCCAGTAACAAGAAAAAAAATATATACAAAAGAATGTGATGGAATTAGTAGGGGGGGGGGGGTTATGGGAGAAAAAGGGGGGAGAGGAGGGGGAAAGATAATGGGGTGACAACTCAAGAGAAAAGACAGTTAGGAGCTTCAAGTCCACTTGGATTCCAAACGTGTCGGGAGAGTGGATATGTTATTCGTCAAATTTGATTTCAGGCTAATTTTGATTTTCCTTTGTTTGTGTATATTAGCAAAGAAAAGAAAAATGGAAAATCAAAATTAACCTGAAATCAAATTTGACCCGTAACAAAAATATAAGATATAATACATCAGATTTCGAATGCACAAAAGCTTCAAATTATCAGCAGCTATTTTTTTCTGTAACAGGGTATTAAAAATTGACCTACCGGTACATTGTATTTCTAGAATGAGTATCATTTTGAGTGCAAATTTTTTCTACATGTTAAACGGGTTCCAAATTTGGAGACCCAGGCGACACATAGCCACCCAAAACATACCCGAGTACCCCCCGGGCAAAAGCCTTTGGCATATTCTGATGTGTGTTCGTTGATTGATTGATTTTTTAGGTTTCATAGAACTTTAATTGCTGCTTGGCATAGAATTTAAAAGCCTTTGGTGTATCTTCAGTGTGGGATTCACATAGAATGCAGACTGGCACACCACCCTACCCCCCCCCCCCCCTTACCACTTTCATCTGTGGTCTATAAAAATAAGCAACATGTTACAACTAAGCTTATATGTACAAGAAAATGTATTTTATAACACTCACCTGATGTATTCACGTGGCACACGTTGTGGAATTTGTCATACAGAAATTCTAATCCTATGATTGCATAAATTATAATTACAAATCCTACGAGTAAACAAATTTGCAGAAGTGGCACCATGGCACACATGATGGACTTCATTACTACTTGGAGACCTGCGAAGATAAACAAACAAACAAAAGATCAATGAACAATAAGCTTAAATTAAAATCACACAAGAAACTTCTATGCCTCACATACACACAAAGGAGAGAGGCGGGAAGAGTAGGGCAGAAGAAAATTAAAATCTATGAAAATAACTAACTGTTTTCTTGCTGTTAACATTTCGCAACTTTTCCCTGGTTTCAAATCAAGAACTTCATGAATTATAACTCGTTCTTTCCCGCCGCAAAACACTTTACAGGCCGCCATATTGAATTGCTGTTGCTCTTTTGGGAGTCTCCGCTGTACAACTACAGACGTGGTCTCAATTTCGCCCCGGGGTTTCTCGGATTTCTTGAATACCATCACTCCACTCATGCACTTCAGACAGAAACTTATGCTTTCGGTCAGTGTGTATCCGATACTGTATGCTAGATTTACGAAGAACGGGCTCTAAGATTCATAGTTTTGGGTCAATTTTGATCATGCAGACTACAGATGCTTAGCCAGTGGTCCTTCTTTAGCCAAGGATGGCTTTCTTGGAATCCAAAAGTGGAAAGTGGCTTGTGGAAAATGACACGTAAGCTTAAGTGGCGAGCTAAATTGTTTCTGGGTGCGTTAATCACGTTGCTCATTTTCATTCCGCTTTTAAAGTAAGAACATTTAGTGAATATTAGATTTTTCCGTCGTATAATTGTGTTAAAACTTCTTAGCTTATAACTAATTAAGTTTTTTTTTTGTGTACTTGTTAAAGTGTCGCAAATTTACCTTTATTTTACCATTTATTATTGTATAAACCTTTCACGCTTATTTGAACAGAAACAATTTCCTAAGGAGCTAGCGGGACTAATATTTGCACCACCCATTCTTCTTAGGACAAGTAAGCGTTGATTTGTTTAATAAGCTCGGTACGATAAATGCTTTTAAAGAAAATGGGAAAAAATAATTGCAAGAATGTGTAAAAACATAGAGAAACCTCAGAGCGATCTAATACAGAACGCGGCATGAGTCACAGGACCACTTCGGTCTCATTCACACATTCACATTCAGGTGACATTCCACAGGTCATAATCACAGGTCACAAGAATTGTGTACCCAAATGAACCGAGTTTTCATTGAATATATCTGTGACACCTTTTAAGCCCAGGCTCATTCCATTAGCATTGTTTAGACTGTTTAATTTTGACAAATATTGAGAGTTGTAATTTAAGGCCGGCACACAAAGTACACTAGGGGACATGTTGCGGGGATATGAAGCGGGGACAAGCCCCTTCGTGTGCAAAGCATACTGGTGCATGTTGCAGGGACAGAATGCAAGCTGGTGCACAGAAAGCGGATTGAGGTATAAAAATCACAGAAATCACTAAGGGCGCCTGGGAACTAATATACAAGCAAAGAAAGATGGCGGACTCTATGGTTAGGAAAAAGAAGCTTCGGCTAGACTTTACAATACCCGGCCACTTATTTGCATCTCATTGAATAAGAATAGATTCTTTTGTTTTCGTATGGTTAGCTCTAACAAAGATTTAGGGATATGTAAATAAGTGGCCGGGTATTGTAAAGTCGCTCCGAAGCTTCTACTACTGTCAATGATATTACTAGATGAAGAAATGTGTAATTATGTTGACCGAAAACGATGGATACGCGAGTGGCTGAAAAGAAGAGAAGAAAAAGGAGCCTACTACACCTATTTTGTAGCGGGGACAGTTTGCAAGAGCAGTGCACACAATGCAACATCGAAATGGGGGTCATTTTGTCCCCACTTCATGACGCACGAATTCAAACCAGCTAAATTTCGTGCAACATGTTGCGGGGACAAAATTGTGTCCCCGCAACAGAACGTTTTCGCAAAAACAGGGATGTCACATGAGGAAAACTGTCGCTGCAACATGTCCCCGCTTCATGTCCCTGTAACTTGTCCCCTAGTGTGTGCCGGCCTTTAAGGTATCAGGGTACTCCTAGCCTGTACACCAATGTCTCCTATTTCCATGCAAAGCAAAGGAGACAAAGAATTTGAGGCCTTCTTCATTCTCAATGACATTAATATGACACCTAGGATGCCAAGGCACGAATAATTTTTAAGCAGTTCGATAAAGGAAGTCTCTGCTTATATGTTCTTAAAAAATTACATACATCATCATGTTGTTAGGTGGGCAGATAACGCATTTCTCCCCACATTTCTCCTGTTTTAGGTTTTTACATCAATACTGGTAATTGCTATCGTTAAGATAGCAATAGCAGTCCAATTACTAATTAATCATATCAATAAATAATTATAGTAATTGGACTGAGTGGGCGAGTAATTTCAAATCGGCCAAGCACATAGTGCAAGGACGATTTGAAATTACGAGCACGATTACTCCTGAACTGTATGACACAAAGTTTGATTACTAATTAATCGCATCAATAACAAAATTTGAGATTAAAGAGTCCATGTGGACTCTTTTGTACTGTCTAGGACATTTTCTATCAACAACAACATTTATTTAAACACGATAAAAATTACAGCGGAGCTGATGTGGTCGCGTATTAAAAAGTTAAACAGTTTACAAATGGATAAAAAGGTTAAAAACTAATTAAAATTTAAAATCTAACCTATAGAAAAATTAATCTATAAATTAAGCAATTGATATGAAGTTCAGCGTTTAAAAGAGTTTAAAAGTAGGAGGAAGACAGCAAAAAAGAACCCATAAGTGCAACTGATTGACGTGCATGAAACATAGATGTCCAATTACATCTATTCAATTACAAAAAGTTGTAATTGGATACCTGTAATTGGACACCCACTTGACCACGCGCCAATTATGTAAAAAAAATAGGCGCGCAGATGAACAATCACAATCGAGAATTTTGTTATTGATACGATTACAAAATTTATAGAGATTAAAAACTTTATGGGACTTCATTCCACTAAAAATGTTGGGGATATTTTCTATTTTTTTGAAACCAGTAGAGAAACAACAAAAAAGAACCTGTTTAAGTGCACGGCTGATTGACGCTCATGCATCATCTCCCAATTGCAGCTACTCAATTATAACAAAAAAAGTTGTAATTGGACACCAACATAACCGTGGGGTACTTATGTATAAAATACAGTGTAGGCACACCGATTACCAATCACAATTGAGAATTTTGTTATTGATTTGATTATAACTTATTATTATTGTTTGAATTAAGTTGCCTTTTGTTCAAATTTTAAACAACTGTCTTACCCCTTTGGAGGTTTTTTTTAATAATGCTACAAAAATCCTACCCAGGATCCTAATAAACCCTAATAATTAATCCTAATTATTTTATTTATGTATTTTATCCCCAGCATTAAAATACAAATTCTCCTTTCTTTTGCCCATATGTTTCTTATACAAATAGTGTAGAGAAGTTGTTGACATATCAAGAGGATTCATCCTTTGTGATCATGTCCTGAATGCTCAGGACTATAAATGCTCATCTCTCTTATTGACTGAGCATTTATATTATAAGGAGAAAAGTGATGCTGATCACTACTGTGAAATAAAGAGTTGAGATCCTCTAGGATTCTGACCCAAGATCCTGTAAAATCATATCTAGGATCCTGCTAGCCTGTTCCGGGCGTTAAGTTTGTGGTGCACGAAACAAAAATTGGGCGCAGGTGAAAAAAAAAACGAGGGCAGGCTGGGGAAAGAGGTGAAAGAACGCCTGTGAAATTAATTTTAATAAAAAGCTTGCGGCAGTATACTGGAGTCTGGTATACCCTTTGATTGACCAAATTTGACACCTGTTGTCAACACTACAGCATTGTTAATGCAGACAAGAAATGCGATATGCATGCGAAGGTCATCCTCCATCGAGTCATGCACGTTTTGAATCTGTGTTACAGCAAGTGCTTAAGATTTCCCCCATGTGAATAGTTTACGTAAAGAACAAAGATTGACCTTAAAACTTTAGACATTAAATCATGGCCTGCGATCCTAGCACTTTCAAAGTGATAACAAACTTTAGCCGATAAGTATATAAGCAACGAAAGGTACAAACGATTTTGATTGACAGCTGAAACCACAACTAACCAATAAATTGGGTTCTTGTTTCTTTGCCACTGTCAGTTGTCAAAAGTGGGCGGAGTAAGCTTTTTAAAATTAATTTCACAGGCGTTTCACCTATCCTCATTACCTCTTCCCTCGCTCTGACCCTAGCGCTGAGCACCGCTTTTTGCTGCTCCCACAATCTAAACGCCTGGAAAAGGCTATAGCTAGGATCCTGCATAGCAATTCTACCAGGGAAAGGGAAAATAAATAGGTAGTTGACTTGACTTACTTGGAATGCCCGACACTAGCTTGAGCGGCCTGAGCACTCTTGCAGCTCTCAGAGCCTTGAGACTCCCGGAGTCCATGACAGCAAGTTCTGGCAGGCTCAACAGGCTGAAATTTAAAGTTTAAAGTTTTGTTTATTGCATCTTTAAATGAAGGAGATCTGAACCTTATCTTCTTTGTCATAATCAATTTTGTTTATCTTGTTTGTCTTGCACAGTTCAGTTTATTTGATCCTCAAATGGAGTACAGTGGAACCTCCCTAATACAGACACCAAAGGGACAGAGGTGTCTGTATTATACAGGTAGGGATTGAATGGGGTATGAATTTTTGTATCTTTGGGACCAAGAACTGAACTGGTTCTTCCCTTCTTATCATCCTTTGTCCTTCGTGAACAAATAGTCCGCCGATAATTTTACTCAAAAACACCCAGCTTACCTTTTTTCTCTTTTTTTCCTTTTATTTTATTTTTATTTTATTTTTTTATGTTTACCAATTATTTTTTTAATCTATTTACCGTACAATACTACTTGTAGTAAGCTAATTTTTTATAACATAACATTACATTGAAATTTGAGTTGTAGCTTAGTTCCTTTACATTTTTTTGTTGTTGTTCTTTTCTATTTATGTACAATTTCTTACTGTTTTTGTGTTAATAAAGTTCTTTAAATACAAAAATAAAAATCTTTGGGACCAAGAGGACTGTCCATAATAGAGGGGTGTAGTGTACGTATTATGGAGGTAGGGATTGTATGAATTTTTCGTATCTTCGGGACCAAGAGAACTGTCCGCAATAGAGAGGTGTCCGTATTATGCAGGTGTATGTATGGAGAGGTTCCACTGTAGGTCTTTCTAGGAATGGCTTCACTGCTATTCTTGAGTTCGCAAAACAGTTCACCCTTGTTTTCCCAATTTTTTAAAGGCTGATTTACATTCTATGATTTTTTTTCAAATTTGTCAGCCTGACAGAACAAGGGTGAATCATACAATGTATTTTGAATCTGTTGCACTGCTGTATATTTCTATGAATAATTTAGGCTGATTTTCAACTTTGCAATAACAAAAGAAATGGCATGACAAATTTTAATGTCTTAATGACCCACCGTGTAACAATGAGCTGCTGCCAAATCAAGCAACAAATCATAGCAGGTAATAATAATAATAATAATAATTAACATTTCTAAAGTGCTAAAATTATTATGTAAATAAGTAGAACATGGTCCAGTTTATTAGCATTCTCTCCTGTTTTTCTGAATGTACTTATAGTTGTTTCTTATACTTTAATAGGTCTGATAAACCTGTCTTGCCACTAGAAGTGTGATGTTGTTCTCGCAAGGTACAATGTTTATAGTATTTTACTTGTGATGTGTTTACACTTCATCTCCTAAGGGTGCCAAAAATCAAATTCAATGAAAATCCCAAATTTCTTTTTGTAAAATATTGAAAAACAAATAGTACCATACAAAACTAGTTAGAACAAGTCACAAGTGACAAAAGTTAGAACAACATTACGTGTCTCCAAAATTTTATCCTGGGAGTGAAAGGATTAAGTTTTATCATTTGCATTTTGCCTTTACAGCTTCTCTCAAAACATAGCTGTTTTTTATTAACAGTTCTGTGAATAAACCTCTGTAAAGATTAAATAGCCTGCTACATGTAGCAGCCCCTTTCTGGAAAGTCTTAAAAGAGGATGAGCTAATCATGTGCACAGGCCAAGGCTGCATGAGGGAGGTAAATAGGGAGCTCAAGCAACCACAATGGTGATGGCAGCGAGAACGGCACGAAACAATAGGTTTAATGAGGGAAAACAACGCCTCTGCACGTGCGTTTTACACTTTTGAAAACAATGTCAAATGATCAAATTATAGGTTTTGTGGAGAACGCGAACACACGATGGTTAATTTTGCTTTCTCCATTTGAACTGGAAAGCCATCCCTACAAATTCTGCTCTTGTACAATCCAGTCACATTAGACAAACTAAACAAATTGGAACAACTGAAAAGTAGTTTAAAATAGTGCAAATCCTTTTTTCAAGTGACGTTTTCCTTGGCGTTGCCGTCTTCGTTGCTTAAGTTCCCTAATGATGGGAAGAGGGACTTCAATGAAATACAAGGATTTCTACCAACGTGGCAAAATCGTATTTCGGCACATGTGAAGATATCAATGTCATCTTCACTGTGAGGAGTCAAGATATCAATATTTTTGCCTTAGCTATCATGTTTGCCCTTACTAAATATCAAACAAGCTAAGAGGTGCTGGTCTACAATCAAAACATCTGGAGATCTTTCTTGGAAATCTTTGGCAAAATATATTATATATTATACATGTCTCAACAAACAGCAGCCTGCACATGATTGCCAAAGAGCCCAGTAACTTCACCATATTTGTATTACGGGTATTAAACTGGAACTAGGTTCCAATAGAGGCTCATGCAGGGGAATATCATTAAAAATATTTGCTTGTGAAAAGATTGTCCTGCATGAGCCTCGACTGCAAACTAGTTCCAGTTCAATACTAAGAAATTCATATGAATGTGGTATATTGCAGAATGTAGTATTCCTTCATCCGGACAGTCCTCCACAGCATAACAGAAAATATTATTTTGTTTAAATAGTGTTTGCTAAAGCATGTCATTTGATTAGAAAAGTTACAAAAGCACAGGTTTTATATACCAGTAGTTTATTTATAGTGATGTTCATGTATTTGAATCTTTCCATTATTTCTTGGAGCTCTCTAATTAGTACATTAGCAGTTCCAGCAAGCAATATTTGAAATAATCACTACCCTCAATTAATTGCCTCCCCTTGAATAATTGCCCCTTTTGGAGTGAAAAAAATTAATTAATAATCACTCTCTATTATTATTATTATTCCATAACAAATTGACTCAGCGATATTGCTGGAGATGACACTGGCCCTGGTCAAGTGGCAACAAGCCACCTTAGATCCCAAGAACTCTTCGGAGGATTCTTGCAGTCCCTAACAAAACCGTCTTTTGGATAGTTACTGATCTTGTCCGCACACCAATCTGTTCCAGGTTGCCTCCCAATCTTCTGGGGATGGTTCCCAATACTCCAATACTCCAATAACAACTGGGACTACTATTATTACTTATTATTATTATTATTATTATTATTATTATTATTATTATTATTTACTTGACAATGACATCCCAAAGATGTTGAAACGTCGTTTATTATTTTGGCTAATTTTTGTATTGAAAATATTCCCTCAAGCCTTACATGTACTTATTCGATCTTTAAATACAGTATTATTATTATTATTATTATTATTATTATTATTATCAGCAGTAAAAACTATCTGTATGCTATAAAGTTAAAAGGAACACAGGGCGCCAAGGCGTGACCCGTGCTCCACCTAGTGAGACTAGGTGAGATTATTATTATTATTATTATTATTATTATTATTATTATTCATAAGTCAACATAACCAGACATAAGTTATGTTAGGGCACCCAGGACCTAGGTTGCCAAGGATTTACAGTGTTGCAGTTGCAGTCAATCGGCTAGATGATATGTAATGTAGGCAATTTTAAAGACTAGTAATAATCAGAGATTAAGAGTGCGTTTGACATGCTCGTTAAAAGCTGAATTGAAAGAAGCAGTATAGATGTCAATTCATGCTAAATGCTTTTGTTCACTGCCACTTGAGAGTGCAAGGAACTCGCAAACATTTTGCTGTGACAAGGAAGAAACAGTGTGACATTTGCGTTACTTTTGTTTACATTTACATACATGCAAATATATCAAGCGAATAACATTGAATATTTGACAAACAGCAGCACAGATGTCATTAAGATGATGTGATTCAAACATAAGCTTACACGATCTACAATAAAACCAAACAAAATCATAAAGAAATCGAATGTTATTTAGTAAAATAGCAATGATAAGCAAACAAAGGAACGCCGTGATGCAGCCGTCTATAATTTTAATACCTGAAGCGAGCAAAAACATGCGGCCATAAGTTACAGGGAAGAATTGTTGGATTCAAACAGGAAAAAAGATCGCAGCCAACCATTATTTCACTTGCCGTATGACAGAGACCGATGAATTGTGTAGAGATCGACAGCGTTTTAAACAGACCCTGAAATGTCCGTGGTTGATTTTGCCGTCAAATCTCTGCCAGGCTTCATTTTACTTGCTATATTTGATAAAAATTGGTCAATTCTCAACTTTTTTCTGGCTGTTGAAAAGCGTAAAAAGTCGCTTTTATGTGCTGCAGATATAATAAGCGCAGCGAAAGCGTCCTTCTCCGATTGGCAGCAAGCTCTATGCCAGCAAGGCCAAAGTAGATACCAGTTCCCGCCCATGAATTTGCCCCTGAAAAACACAAAAGAATCTTCGGGGGGGGGGGGGGGGGGCTAATCGGATGTCCAAGCATGAGAAAAAATCTCGATTTTTTCCGCTAGGAAATTGCACAGGACACCCAACACATGATACAGGACATTCAACACGAAATTAGGATCTCGTTCGCAGACGAACACAATTAAAATTATGATTATTATTATCATTTTTTATGACAATGATTATTATTATTATTATTATGCAGTAAAACTATCTGTAGGCACAGTGTTATAAAGCAACACGGCGCAAAGCGTAACCTGTGCGCAAGAGCGAAACTTAAAAAAAAAATAAAAATAAATAAATAAATTACTGAAACCTTATATCTACAAATCTAAAAACTATAATCTAAGCATATAAATGTCTCTAATATCTCTCATTCTACGTGTAAATAACTTACTAAATAAATAGAAAAAAAACTTATATATACAAATCTAAAAACTATAATCTAAGCATATAGACGTCTCTAATATCTCTCGTTCTTCATATAAAAAAACTATAAGCAAAGCATATCCCTAATGTCTCTCATTTTTCCTGGCCGACAGTCGGGCTTTGGTCGCGGATCTTCACATCACAACCTTGAAAGTTCTCGCTATATTTAGGGATGACGATAAGACTGCCTTTTGCGTAGCCTCTAGAACTTGATTCGCCTTACGTCCTACCAGTGATTGAACTAAGGCTTTGTTTTCTCTCGACCAGCCTCCCAGCACATCCATAATGATGTTATGCTGAATCACCTCGTACCCTCTATACTGCTGCTTTAGCTCCCACCTTAACGGGCCATACTTCATCGTTTTCTCCTCGCTCTTTTTCTCTCGGTTGTTGATCCAGGGGCAGCTCATCTCTATGGTCAGCACTTTCTCGTTTGCATGATCCACAACTCTCGCATCTACACAATTGGCTCGAACCTCCTGGTAGTCCGCATACACGGGTACATCCCACCACGCTTCCACTTGTTCTGATCTGTACTCCGGCTTGGGCATTACTGGCGAGCACCATGGTGGCACTTCCTAGAGAAGACCCTGGTCATGTAAGATCTCATAAAACAGGACCTTTAAAGCCATGTTGTGTCTGAACAAGTACTTGGTCTGAGCTAGCGCAGTGCACCCGGACAGGATGTGAGAGACACTCTCTTGAGCGTGGCCACACAGCCTACATTTCACGTACCCGGGGCAACTTGTTTGAGTCTTTTTGCTAGTGTAGAGCTTTGTTGGCAAAAGTTGCTTGTACAGTTCAAACACACCGGCAATAGTATACGTAGGACATGCTCTCCATGTACTCAACCAACTGAAACATCCGTCCGTGCACAGCTGTTCATCATCCTTTCTCTCTCTCAACAGCGTGCCCTGCCATTCCAGTTCCGTACTTCCCTTTCAAACTTCTCCTCTACACATTCTTTCAACACTTCCTTCACACAATACAATGGGATGGCCTCTCCACTGCTCATAGCACATACATGATCCGGGTGTTTAAGGTGAAGGTCAACACCCAGCTCCGCCGCAAACTTTGCCGCATCTTTCACTATCAATTTATGCCCGAGTGACTCAGTCTTCTTCTTCTTCAGTCCTTGTGGCCCCCAGTGGGGCATAGGGCCGCACTTATGAAACCTTTCCACATGTCCCTGTTCTTCGCTACTGCCTGTGCCTCTCCCCATGATAGGCCCATCTCCTTCAATTCCTTTTCTACTGTCTTTCTCCAGGTGGTCTTCGGCCTACCCCTCTTTCTTTTCCCTGCAGGCGTCCATCTTAGGGCAACTTTAGGTATCCTCTCTGGTGACATACGTAGGACATGCCCCAGCCATCTGAGCCGGCGTTTCTTGATTTCCTGCTCCACACTCGACATCCGGTCTTCTGATACAAGTCGCTGTTAGAGATTTTGTTGGGCCAAAAGATGTTACAAATCCTTCGCAGACAGTTGTTGTGAAAGACATTGACTTTGTCCATGTCACTCTTGACAATTCGCCAGCATTCTGATCCATAAAGCAGTACAGATTTAACGTTGCTGTTGTAAATGCGCACTTTGGTCCTAAGACTGTAATTCTTAGACTTCCAGATGTTTTTGAGTCTACTAAATGCACACCTGGCTTTGCTAAGCCTGGCTTTGACTTATTATTATTATTATTATTATTATTATTATTATTATTATTATTATTATTATTATTATTATTATTATTATTAAAATTGATAGCTTTTGGTGATTGATGAGAGTAGGACATTTTCTCAATTAAAATGAATTATTTTATCCTGGAGCATGCCAATATTGCTCTGTTTAATTTCATTGACATTTCTTTATGATTTAAAGCGCTTATATACCCCCATTAATATTGATCAGTAATTATACATATCCTATGTTCATCTAAAATCCAGAAACCACTAATTTCTGTTGCCATGTCTGACTGGCAAAAAGCCCATTCTTTTAATAGTATTTTTGTATAAAAGAGGGAGGTGTAAAGTTGGTAATATTCAAAATTCCAGTTTTGTTTTAAGGGTGTTTTTGGTAATGATTTGCTTTAAGGGTGTTTTCTAACTAAAGTGCTTGTTGCCATAACAAAACAATTTTGGGTTACATAGTCATCCTAATTGCTTGCTTCTATAATTAGAAGTTCGATTTTGCTGTGAAAGATGATCATTTCTTTCTGGGCTTTGGTGATTACAAAATGCATGTAGATAGATGGCCCTTAAAATCTGTCTAATGTTGAGGCAATTGCTAAATGAATTTCATTTACTAGACAAAGTGTCCTTGTGTATTAAATTTACTAAGTTGCCCAATTATATGGGGAGCATTTATGTTTCATATGCAAAACAAACATCACAAATGTCTGTTTCTGACAAATATCAAATTGCCATTTGTACATGATCTTGTGTAAAAGTAATTATAAGTTTTTCTTTTTATTTGCAACTCTTGTTTGTTTTGTAAAGAAAATTTTAACACGCAGAACAATATTTTACCCGGTTTCGTGATGTATTTCTTCTCTGTATTGTACAATTTCAAAATTTTGCTAATGCACTTAACATAAAAGCTGTATGTTGATGAATTTGCATTTCAAACAGCGAATTGAACAATAACGTCGTGTTGGTTAAACCATTTCAGATAACAGTTTATGACTTCAACGAACACAGAGTATTTCAATTCATGTAAACACAGTAAAAATAACGGCTTGATTGGTCGATAAGGGTAAACGTTTTCGCTGTGAAACGTTGTCAAATGAAGAATTTGTCAATCAATTTAATGATAATAACTAAACCACCTTGCTTATCGTTCCATTTATTTACTGCACAATGACAATCTGTGTGCTTGTTTTTGTTTGTTTTGTACAGCATAAGTGTAAGTTATATCATTGGTTTGTTATATTTTGCGAGACCGCAATTACAACAGGTAAATTCGAACGAAAGGGAAGGATTTTAGTGGCATGATGGAAAATGGATTTACATAAATATAGTTTTTGTGATGTAAATATTCCAATAGTCTGAATATTCGCTTTTTGTCGTCATCTAGACATAATGATAAGCTATGATTCTAACACTTGGCTTAAGTTGTTTGTGACGAATTGTGAAAAAGATACTTGCACTTAAACGATAAAATGGCAAATTTTTTATGTTACCCTAGGTGACTTCAGCAGGTGTAGCGCACTAGCGCCGGCCGAAAACTGCGTACCTGACGAGCTCTCAGCAGTTTTAAATTATTTATCACCCGTTCTGTCAACAATTGGTTTTAGAACAAGACAAATGCGAAACTTGAAGTATTTGACCGCTGGAGCTGGCCATCTTACCATCTCCTCGGCTTCTGAATTTAAAAATTTAAGTTACAATGACCTGTTTGATTTCCTTCTAAGCCCACCAAAGTGATAAAGTGAAACAATGGCGCAACCGCGTTCCTCGGGAATGAGTCATTGGCTAATGTGTTAATGTTGCACGTAGTTTTAATGCGTCTTCCCACTCGATTTATTTGCTCGGGCAGCTTTCAAGCTAGCGCGGTTGTTTCTACTTAAACCCTATTTAAAACTCGACTAGTTTTCGACAACGCTATTGTTACCATAGATACTATAACTATAGGGACATTTTTTACTCGGCGAAATGTAATTCAGTGAGTCATGTTTAGCCCGTTGGCGAAGGAATTATTATGTTTATAGTACACAATTCATAAGCTGTGGGTACCTGCTAAAATCAATTCCCGGGAAAAATGTATTTCGCGGGAAAAATCTATGCCTGTTTTTAGAGGTACACAAAAATAAAGTTTGCTGTGTAGAATATATAGAACGACTTTTATCGTCTGTTATTGACTTTCGTTTCGGGTCGCGTGCGGGATTGCCGCTTGCTTTTGAGTGATATTACCGTTTAATTGAGGGCTGGCCTTAATACCTCAGCTTGTTCTTAAATCGCTTAAAATGTCTACGCAGTGTTTTCGGACGTGATTTAGCCATTTATTTTTCAATTTTAAGCAAGTAGCGGGCCCAACCTTCTAATGGAGGTCGCTGCTATTTCTCTTTTTGACTTTTTATATATCATTGTTATTTACTCCAGCGACACTAAATAATTTAAACGGAGAAGTTTTGGCGTGGAAGAATTTTGCGCGGTGGAATGCTTGGTCTACCCCGTTCCTTTTAAAACCGAACTCGAAGTAGAGAACGTTTCTGTGAAGAATAATAGCGCATTAGGTGATTAAGCAAAGTTTGGTTTTGTTCTCGATGCGACGATCCGCGAAGAATCGCGTGAAAAATTAAACGGCGAAATTCGTCACCCGCAAGGAGCGAACGCCGAAACGATAATCGGCTAATGGAAATACAATTTTCTCATCTGTGACTTGTCTGAGTCGAACAATCAGCTTACAGTCAGCTTTAGGAAGAATAGAAGTAACTTATTACAAAAATCATGCTCAGGGGACCGAATATAATTGACGAGGCTATGCGTGACCGAGTTTGAACCGTCTTTTGTCTCGCATGAGCGAGTTTGACTCACAAAGGTTGGAGTATTTTAGCCTTAAAGTTTTGTGAAGCGTGAATCCGACTCGATGTTGCTAGGTTTAGCTTATTTGGTTGTCATGTTTATAGCTCGTGTAATTGCTTAGAACTGTAGAGTCGTCAAGGGCAGCGTCTTGCGCACAATTTCCGTTACCGCTCCGTGTACATTTCAAGCTAACGTCGTTTAGCGAAACTTGATCAATTCCCGCGGCCCAGCGAACGATCAGACAAAACTGTAACGAATTTTCCCCTCGCAGTATTTTCTCAAGGGAAAAACTTCTTGGCACAATGCTTGTTTAAATATTGAAATTTACGAGTGAAAATTACATCGACATACATGGTTGAATAAAGCGCACTGACATAATGTTGCATATACACACACATGCTGTATATACACACTTACCCTGTAACCACCACTACGAAATCCAGTATGTTCCATCCGTTACGAAGGTATGAATCTGTGTGTAGCACAAATCCCAGGGCTATAATTTTCAATAGGGCTTCTAGGCAGAATATCGCTAATAAATATACTTCAGCTTTTTCCTAAGAAACAGTAATAATAACAAGTGTGAATGATTCAATCGTCGCAGCGAAACTGTCACGATCGAACCGCTACCTTGCGGTGTCGCTCTACGGTCTCGTTTAAAAGGGACGAAAACTGGCAAAATTGTTACTTACTAGTGTAGCGTTGAGGTCTGACTTGTCTTCCTTGGGCAAGGGAGTATTAGCGGCTAGTAAGATGCAATTGACAAAGATAGTCAATAGAATGAAATATTCAAAAGGCTTGTCTTCAGTTAAGGAATATGTGATACTAACAGAAATTCACAGATAAGTCAAAAAAATAAAATTATATACGTATAAAAACTCACAGAATCGCGTCACAAACACAATTCACATGGGCCAGAAAAAATATAGCCCAGGCTTCAAAAATACTCTGCTATGGCAAATTATGCAACACGCACGCTCAACTCTGCTATAGACGACAACAAAGTCCGACAACGCCAAGGCTTAGAAAATATTTTTTAGTAAAGCGCTCGCTACAGTTCAAAGGATACTTTAGATTCGCAGATCGCCTTGCATACTTTACGAATAATATTTTCCTTTGAGAAGATGAAGAGCGAACGCTCTGAACACATAATACGCGGCGTTCCGGTGCCAGCTTGTATCGAAGACTTGCGCGAAATATTATTCGAGTTGGCCATACGCGTTTTATAAAAGTCCTCTGAAGGAACCGAGGATGGCCTTCGATTGTCCGCCATTTCTCTTGATTTAAAGTATTTCCAAGCTTCATTCAGTCGAACATCTCACGCTACAACCGGGTTGCGTCGCGCGCTCGTGCACGTGAAAGTTCGTTTCCAGCCATAGAATTAACCGCCTTGAAGCGATTCAATCATACAGGTTTTGGGCTTCCTTCTTGCCTTGACACTACCGTATGCTAATTACAAGCCGAGTCTATAATCAAGTGGCCTATCAAATGAGACCGACACTGGTGGGTCACGTGACTATGACTGGTACTGCTTTTGGGTGTGAATATGAAATGAGAAAATATGCGTTCATTGCGCGAGTTTCCTCATCGCACCTGCTCCAGCTACAGCAAGCGCTGCCACAAACTTGCTTTTGGAGCAGCAGCGGCGAGAAAAGTCTTTTGTTTTGGTTTTGGCCTGGTTAAACGAGGTTTTGAAGCGATAATCTCGTATATTCATTAAGAATACTCTTGGCTCAAGAACGGCTAGTTCAAGAACGGCTAGCCCCCGTGTAAGATTCCCGCATAGTTTCGGGGTGGGCGGAATTTAATGAAAAAATTCTGCTCATGTTATTTTCCGCTTTCAAGCGCAAAATGTTAGTGTTGCAAATTATGCTGTCGAAATCATGTCTTTGTTTATAAAGACTCAAACTCTTTCGGTTTAAAAAAGGTAGAGGTGTTTAATAATCATAGGAAATTATTTGCATTTCGCGCACTGATACCACACACAGTTAGTTTTTCCAAAATCATTCTGCCATGTTTTATCAGGGTGATTTGAAATCTGCGTGCGCGTAAATGCGAAAATCTCATCGTTTTAAACTGAAGTATTTCATCACCCACTGCTTCAGTGGTTCGGTTCTTTCTCTTCTCTTTCGCGTGTTTAGCTCTCACGGGCATTTCAGGGCTTGAGTTTTATAATTTGTACAAGCTCTGGTAGTTAAGGCTTGAGTAGTGTTCGGGTATGCTACTTTTACCGGCTTAAGAAAACATCAACAAGTCGGTCGATTTTTAATTCGCTCTCATTAGGCTTCACAAAGCAGGTGATGTCGCGTCAACTCCTTACAAGCGTCAACTTTCCCAATGTCCAAAAATATGATAATGCCTATTAAGGCGCCACTACAGCTGGTGAAAACATGCGGGAAGCGAGGAAAAATCATTTCTTTTCAACGTCAAAAGTGTGACGCTCTGTCATAACATACATCGAAATGTTTTCTTCCACTTAACTGAGTGAAGCGTCTCTCGAAGTCTTGCAATATTTATGGTGTCGCTACGTGATAAAGCTTGGTTTGTTTTAATCGAATTACTTTGAAAAAATCGCCCGAAAGTTTTGTGCGTTCGACGTGTTAGCCGACGTTTCTATCAGCGGTGATGTTTTGCGTCCAAAAATCTGCGAATTTTGCCTACTTTGGAAATGAAGGGCAACTTTCGTATACGCTTGTGTTGGTTTTAATTCATCTCTCTCTTGTCTTATTTTAATTTAACCGATATAAATTATGAATATGCTTTTAGACAGCTGTTGGTTTGTCAACTTGCAAGCGAGATTTTTTCAGTTTCTTTACACTTTCGCTTCCGAACCGCTTTCGCACAAGTTTGTTTCAGTCTGGCCGGCGGAAATTGATTTTACACAATTTATTTTATTATTCAACAGAAACTCGTTCACAATGGCCCATTTATCTGTGGGCGACTTGAAAGAAAGAAATGCGAGCTAAACCGCTGTGCATAACCAAAATATTGTCTCTGGCTTGATTGAACAAATGTGAAATTGTAGTTTTAAACTTTTACCTCAAATCTTCAAAAATTTTCACTTGGAGAAATTGGAAACAAATGGGACCACGTGGAATTCTGTATTTCTCATCGTTTTTCGTATGTTTTAATGTCACACTCTATATAGTGTTTCTTCGCCAGACTGAAAAGTTAGAACTACAAAACAAGACACACGAGGTTTGATTTGCGGAGGAAAACAGTCAAAATCGTGGTTCAAGGTCAATAGATTCACTTTTTTGCTTTCATTTTGACTCTTAATTATGACTTGCTATCGACTTTATTACAGTTGGAAGATTGAGTTTTTCACAGTTGTTTCGGCATTGAGTGAATCTATTAGCTTATTAATTTGAAGAACTACCCATTGTACGGTTCATTTGATTTGGTTCCTTAAGTTCCTATACGTTAACATTTTAGTCACATCGTCCGTAATATATTTGATTTTTTAAATTTCAAAATTTTCACTCGGTTCGTGTTTTGGTCGTTGTTCTTTTGTGTGAAAGTAAGTTTGTCTTTTGAAATTCAAAACAAAATTACTTGTAATGAGACCGGCATGGCTGAAACAAAAGTCCGTTAGTATTGTTTGAATATTTCATTAAGCAAATTTTCCAGTAGCTACCCTCTTCAAAGGTTGACTCTCGTATCTAAATTTCTTCATTACTGAAAATAAACTTCAGTCGCTTTTCCTGGGTTTTCGGTCGGCATTTCCTTTCTATCTCATATGACTAAAAAGTAACTTCTAAAACATTAAATGCACAAGCCACTAAAACATAAATTTTAACTTGGGCAAGCGTAAAATACCTGATAAGAGAGAACTGGATAAACGGCAAAGTGATCCTTACGGCAAGGAGAAGATATTGAGATAGAAGTGAAATTAAAAAACAAACAGTTGAATATGTTTGCCCGATATTTCGGTTTGCAAAACAAACCTTCTACGGGGGCTAAAAAAAACAAAAAATGAATACAGGTCCTTTTATATCTGTATTCATTAAGGATTACTGATCCAGGTCTACGATAGATCCGGCACTCTTCATTGGTTTGTCGCTGTGGTTTTGCCGGTATTATAAAACTTGATTATGCGAGGAGTTTAAAAGGTGGGATATTTGGAACACACTTTAAAGGCAATTGCGAAATCAAGATTTAAGAGTGCAAATTGTAGATCGCCGTAAGTAAAATCTACGCAGTTGATCATAAGCAAAACAATGAATTAGTTGGTTTTACGTGAATTCCTGCGGTTTTGAGTCGTAATGTCGTTTAGTGGACAGTAGGTCTCATTGTGGTCTTTTAAGTTTATCCGGCGTTAATTATATATGTCGGGAAAAGCTGTTCTTAGAGTTGCTGGTTGAAATTTTCTTTTTCGGTCGAACTAATAACAATGTAGGTTATCGCAGCATTAATTTAAAGCAAAACGTGGGTGTACTCATACACGAAACGTGCATATACAAAAACCTGCCCGCCTTTTTGCACGCGAGGAGAGTCGAACTCGGAGGCGGTCAAAATATCTCTGTACCCTAGGATTGTGATCTATCAAAGTCCAGCCGCTGGTGTCCTCGTCGTGGGAGGTGAGCCACAGTGGAGTAAGGGGTAGCCTGTAAGGGTGAATATTCAGTTGGAGACCGCTACGGTAGCTGAGAACGCCTGACAGAAACCTTGAAAAAGCTCAACCTCGTCTTACACGACTCGTTCTCCGCTTTGTTCAATTCAAAATGGTGGCTCGGGCGGAGAAGACCCTGGACTGACAAGGCTATACAATACAATTTTATTTTACTCATTTTATTTTACTCATAACAATAGATAGAGTGATTTTACTTCAACTGTGAAACAGAAACTATTAGTTAGTGTGTAACACGATCTATTACACTAGCGCTAGGCCTTGATAGAGTGATTCACAATCTAACAATTAGTGTGTGATAGTCCAAATTAAACAAAAGAAAACAATGGAATTATTGTCCAATAGTGCGTACTATTCCACTAACTATTTCACGGATTAACTGTAATCGCTCTAGAGTCCAATATTCGAGTATAGAGTGATTTTACTTCATCTGTGAAACAGTTAGTAGAATAGTACGCACTTTTAGACTATAATTCCTTTGTTTTCTTTTGTTTAATTTTGACTATCACACACTAATTGTTAGATAGTGTTTCACAGATGAAGTAAAATCACTTTAATAGAAACTGAAACGAAGTACTACGGCGTAAAATCCTACTATCTATTTCACAGATGAAGTAAAACCACTCTATATACATTTTACAAGAGCACACTAAACAACAAAAACTACAGATAATATGATACTTATAAAATATAGATTAACTTTAGAGCCTGGAGGCTAAATTAACCAAGAGGTTTTCAAGTTAGCCTCCAGCCATTTTATTTTAATACAGGAATAAAGGCTAAAGGAAATCAAAGAAAGAGTATTGATAATTTTATGAAAATAGGAAGAAAGTTGAAACAAAACATTAACAACTCAGTTATTTTATACATTGTTGTGACAGTAAATAATGCTTTAACTTTTTGGAGAAGGAAAATATCTTCAGTTCCTTAAGCTGATGAGGTGAATCGTGGTTGTGCCTAAATCATATCGTCCAGGAGGACGTCGGACACCTTATTGAGACTTATATAACGTAATGTCGACACTTAGAATTTTAAAGCCATGGCGGAATGGCGGAAGCGCAAGGAACCTTACGTTCAAGTGTAAATTAAAAAACGGAGTCGGAATCGGAAGGATCAGAAGGTTTCCTTTTTCTTCCGATTCCGCTTCTGCTTCCGTCGTTCACTATCCGCTTCCGTCGTTAAGATTTCCACTAGATCGTAAGGTTCATGCGATTCCGATTCCGCTTGAGTCGCTAGTGGGAACCAAGCTTTAGTGGTCAAAGAGAAGGACTGAACTCGGCACCGACGGGTTGCAAATTCAGCGTCCTAACTACTAGGCTATGCCACCTCCCCTGTGTTGTTGTTTTTGTTTTCAGTTTTTTGAAAAATGAGATTTGGGATTTTTTTTGTCAGATTAAACTTGGGACCTCTTTATAATAGAAGGGCTATAAAACTGGACTACAGTGCGGAACTAAGTAGCACAGAGCAGTTTAAGAAGTTACAGTTGAGATACAGATATAAATTTAGTCTGTCTTCGTCACCTGGTTAAAATGTCATTTGCATCGGTTGTGAATGCAGCCGGAATGTTTTATATAGACAGTATAGAATTTGACGACAAATGAAAAAGTATTCCATTTTTAAACAAGATAATTATTTCGTTCCGCTCTTTTATCTAGCTTGTTTGCTTTGTTCTGCTCATCAGGCGTTGATTATTTAGTGTAGCAGGTGGCTAGAATAGTACGCGCTTGATTTACTCTTTTTCGACTGCTCGGTCAGTGCTAGTGCTGACAACTTTAATTTGACGTTTTGTTTCGTGTCTGGAAACGCACCGAAAGAAAAAAAAAACATTCCCTTCGAATCTTTTCTTGTGGCTTTCCTGTAAAGAGTGGCAGTCAATTTCTCCTTTTCGGTGCTAAAACAACTGTTAATTGGAGCTATTTTCTTCTGTTTTCTCTGGTAAAACAATTTGTCTACGTCGTTGATTATTTCGCCTTTTTTATCATGTTCTCTGTTACGTTTACCATTTTATGACGAAGAGTGGCGAATTCAGTGAAATTGACATGTTTTCTCGATTATTTGTGAACCTACAGTGTATGCTTTCTTGAATTCTCTTTCGAATCCCAAAGATTAGATATTTTTCTACATCCTTCAAGCTCTTCTCGTTTTAATTTACCAAAAAAAGGAATATTTAAACAAATACTTAAACGAACCTCTGAGTAATTGAAATTAATTGTTTCCTTCGGTCTCTTCTCTTCTTAATTTAAGCTAAAATGAATATTATTTCTGCTTTACACGTTAATTTTCGTTTGAGTACTTGAAATTTCATTGTTATATTCTTCATTCTAATTTTGATTTAGATACGACTAATGAAGGGGGGCCACATAGAGCAGTTTTCAATTGAGTGTCGTAAAACCAAAACCAAAGTAATTACTCTGACCAATCACAGCAGTCGTAAACAATCCAATGAACCAATCAGAGCTCGAAGCAATTACATGTCGGCGGCGCCAAGCGCGGAAAAACGCGTGCGAGCAAGTCACGATTGGTTTTGGTTTTACTTCTGATTGGTCGAGAAAGTGGTGCGAGATTTTTTAGCCAATCACATAGCGCAGCAATGAAAAACCAAAGCGTAATTACTTTCGACACTCTCTTTTTAGCGGCATTTGTTTGACTTTCGAAATTAATGGCGTCTTGTTTGCTTTGGTTTGCGTTTGCTAAACTCTGTTTTTGTACTAAACAAATGAAATTCTGAGAAACTGTTCGAAAGAAAGGTAAAAAACAGTTAAAAACGAAAACAGTAAGTGAAACTTGCTCTTAGCAGTTCAATCTCAATATCAAATCTTTATTTTAACACGGTAAAATTTCATTCAGTTAAAGCAAACTTTCTTTTTTTTTTTTTCATTAAAAACTGAAATCCATCTGTCACTCTGCTTTTGCGCTTTGTTTTTGCGTGAGCTAGTTTCTGCTTGGGGTTCTCATTCGTTCATTTAATTATTTTCATCGTGAAAAGCCGCTGTTCTTGTCAAATATTTGCTGTGTATGATAAATCTCATTAACTGAGCTGGAAAAAAAAAACACTTTTAAAAGCAAGGAGAGTAACAGTACGTAAAATTAAAATCGCGGGTTTTTTTTTGCTACGCTTTGTGATTGGTGAAAATATCTCGCGCCACTTTCTCAACCAATCAGAAATAAAACCAAAACCAACGCCTGCATGCGCGTCCGCGTACTCCGAGTTGTGATGCATTGATTGGATCGCCCGTCTCAGTTGTGACTGGCCAGAGTAATTACTTTGGTTTTGGTTTTACGACACAAGTGAAGACCGCTCCGCAGTGTGCATGCTTTATGTAAACACGTAGCACGCCGCTGGTCAGCAGCAGAGAGAAGCGAAGGCTCTGGGAAGTCGAGTGGCTTAAACTTGGAATGTTGTCAGTACTGTTACTCTACTCCTGCGATCTGAATTTCCCTCATGAAAAAGTGCGACAAGCCATGACAACGCCGGATTAAGAAACATAGCTTTTTCACACATTAAATCCCGCCCCGCCCCTGTTAAATGGTGAAACTACATTCCATAGTAAATAGGGCAGAACGCAGCTCATACAAGGTCTTCTCTGATTTGCTGAGAAAACAATACAACAAACAACATAACAATGGACCCTAGCCCTGAAAACAATAGAGCTGCGTGATACCCAGGTCCAATGAAATTAGAGGATGTTAAGAGCTGCGTGGTATCTTGGGGCTAGTAAATGAGTACTTTTTAGTAGCCAGTGCAGCTGGCGGTGTTGTCCGCGCGCGATAGCCCACGAAGTAGGTGCCGATTTATAGTATAGGGTGAAATATCGAGGACGCGCGAGCGAGGGGAACGTGCGCGCACTATAAATAGAACGCGCATGCTAGCGCGCGATGGCAAAATTTTGGCAGCAAAGCGGCCATTAACCCGCGTAAGCCGCGAGAATGAGAAGTGCCGCCTGCTGGAAAACTATAGGTTTGTGAATGCCGCCCACTTTTCTCACCTTCGTTGTTGTAATTAAACCAGCCAATCTGAGAGAAAGCTGTAATTGGAAACTTATCGATCATTTGCGCGCGAAATATGATTCTTGTTGTGGGAGCCTGCATGGAAAATCGATATAAAAGGTGACAGGCCTAGCACAAATCCTTCTCGTCGCAAAAAGCATTTTAGCTCTTGGAATAGGGTTACCCCAAGTACGTGTCTGAGAGAGTTTTCCTTTTAGGAGGCGTTGGTGCATTTACATGTTAGTGAGATGGGCACTTGAAGACAGATGTGCATTACAAATCATGAAAAAAAAGCCTGTTTTCTTATTGTGAGTTTTTCTATTTCTTTCTCCAGGTCATCTCCGTAATTATGGGTTTCCCAGAGGCAATAACTCCATGGTACAGTGGACGGATGAAAAGCATCTAAATAATACAAATTCTGAACCCTTACTATACCTGGCTTCTTGTGGCTGTCTCCATCCCAAGAGATTTTCCTTGGTTCTGGAAGCAACCAGTGAGCCGAGGTTTTCAGGCCTTTAGAATTGATAATAAGTACCTAATCGTGGACTCGACGAACAGTCGTTAAGCCCTGCCTAAATGTGCATATCTTCTTGAGAAATTTGAGCCGAGGCTTTTAGGCTTTTAGCATTGACAATGCCGAATCGTGGATACGAGCTATACGCCCTGGCTAAATGTGCATATCTTCTTGAGCAACTTGAGCCGAGGCTTTTAGGCCTTTAAATTTGACAATGCCGAATCGGTATAAGTCAATAGAACCGCCTCCAAGAAAACGTTGCCACATCTGATTCCGTGGACAAATTTAAGAACAGGCCACCTTATTACATGAAATTTTCGCGACGCGTTTAAGGGGCTATCTCGCCATTTTAAAAAGCCCAGTGGAAACCCAAACATAGTGGTCCAGTTTTGTTTAAAATTGCTTTACGAGTAAAATGAAACTATAAACAAGTGTCTCTGACTACAGATGGCCAGGATGGAAGTGGATTGCAACTTGAAAAAAATGGACAATTTTTTTCAAGTTTGTTCAATGTGTTTTGGAAAATTTGCTAAAACCTGATTATGGTTTATTCTTTCTACAAGAATTTACTTGATATCTTGTTCTTGGTGTCCTAAGAGCATTTCGTGTTTGAAGTAAGATTTACAGTTTTGATTCCAGCACAGTCTGAGACAATCATAAAAACTGCCATGACATAGCCCCTTTAATTTCGCGATTTTGGAGTGTACGTATTTCGAGACACTTCATTTTTTGCGAATTTTCTCAAAGCTTGTATTACAAGTCACTTAAATTTCGGAATTTGGGTTTGTGTAAGGTTTTTAGCTACATTAATCATTTCTAGGTTCACAGTTATTTTTAGTGTTTTTATCAGCAGGCTGGATGGTTGTGATGTCATCGTGGACTTTAAACCCATTCATTTAAAAACAAGATATGCACAGTTGATTGAATTGTTATGGATCTTTTGGCAGTCATGACACTTTCCCGCTAAACAGGTCTCCAAAATACTGTTTGCTTTCCGTCACCTGCACTTTTATATTTCTAAGGAACGTGATTGACTTTTTTGAAATAATAACTTATCATTTCCATAACTAGAGCGGTTTTCACTCTAGTGTCGTAAAACCTAAGTAATAACTCTGGCCAGTCACAACAGACGCAGAGAATCCAATAAACCAATCACATCTCAAAGCAAATACTAGCCTGCATGACAGACGCTTTATGAGCCAAGCGGGACGAGCGAAGCATTTCGCGCGAAGCTCGACACGAGCGCGAAATGCATTTCCGGTGCCAATCGCGTGAAAACGCTTGCGAGCAAGTCACAATTGGTTTTAGTTTTACCTCTGATTCTTGGCTTGCACATGACGTCATAAAAATTCAAAAATCTGTATTTAACATCCTACAAAGCTGTTTCTAAAGCTGTTTCGTTATCGGACTCGAGTCGTAAGCTCGACGGAATTGCGAAAAATCCCGAAGTTTCATTTTGTAAAATATTGAAAAACAAGTGATACCATGAAAATATTAATTTTTTTACAGGGCAAAAAACTTCCACTCGTCCGCTCGTCTGAGACGAGTACTTCTTGATATCGGACAAGTGGATTTCCAAAAGCACTTGTCCGACGGGACGAGTACAATTTACCAGGAGAAAGTTGTCTTGTTTTTCACTGAGTTCTAAGTTTCCCAAGCATCTCTGGACTTTGTAAACCAACATGGTTTCCGCGAATTTCTGTTTCCGTTTACTCATAAACTTTCCCGTTTTCCGACCGTGCAGATTTCTTGAGCACATGTTTTTATTTAGCCTGGTTACTAAGGTTAACCAAGATAGCCGCTTGTTTACAGACTCTTTTATTTGGCTTCAAATTCGTTCGTCTTTGGTGTTCCTTCATTGCTAAAAGCTACAAAATGTCCGACAAAGATAGGGAGCACTGTTTCAACACAGGTATTTTGACAATATGAGGCCAAATTTTACAAAATAATCGCAACGCCCACGTTCGCGCGTGACAAGAATACGCGTTTCATGCGGACCCTTATTCTTCAATTTGATTTTTGGTCTCGGAGGCACGCTGGCAGCTCTGTTAGAGAAACAAGACTCACTTTTCTACACCATCTAAAGTTAAAGAATGTTTGCTCCACATTGTACACCTCAAATAAATAGAATGTTCAATTTCAAGGCTCAAAAAGTCTGGTCAACTTATATCACTGAAAGATAATCTATTGCAGATGTTCCCGCAGATAAGCCGCACCCCCAATTTTGAGCAAAAATTTTGGGCATACGTGGCTTATACACCAGGCCCCAGTTGTTCAAAAGGTGGATAGCGCTATCCACCGGATAAATCACTATCCAGTGGATAACACAAAGGATTTTGTTAATACGTATCCACGTGATAGTGATTTATCCGGTGGATAGCGCTATCCACCTTTTGAACAGCCAGGGGCCAGTTTTTACAGTACATTGTAAATTTGTTTTACCGTGCACTTATCCAATGGACAAGTGGAAAGAAAAAAGTTTTTTGCCCTGAAAAAGTACTGTCGAAGAGGTTTCATTTGTATGGTCACACCATACGTCCACACTCAAAAGTTAGAACTACAGTACATATATCCAGTGTATCTGGCAGTGAAAGGTTAAACGGGACCTCAATCTAAAATCGTACGTAACTGATCGCTGCTCCTTTTTTTAATATATTTTATTTCAATGAAGTAACAGAAAAGAAACCAATACCAGGATATCCGCAAAGATGACGGCCATGAAAAGAGTTAAGTATGACGAACAAAAATGAAAGATTACCTTTCCATTGCTTGCATTTCTATTTACAAATTTTAACGCTTCTACCCAAATAGATGAAACGTTTAGGCCACTACTATTTCAATTTAAAATGAATACCTTTTCCAAAAGCTTTAGAAAACCCTGCCCAGCAATGACGACAATTAAATACGTTTCCCAGTCGTGTTGTTGCCAGAAGCATTCTCTGTTTTATGTATATTTGAGATTGACGCATGTTTAAAGAGGCCTTTCGAGGTAAAGTAACGGATATGACTCAACTTGGCTTTGATGCGATTGACTAACATCAAAACCGACTCAACTTTTGCCTATAAATACACTTATCCTAGTATGAAGTGACGGCCGCTTTCTCACCCTACCCCCTCTCGCCGTCACCCACAGGGGGAATGGTGAGAAAGCGGCTCGCACTTCAGACTGCACTTATCCAAGAAGAGAACGAGAGAGAATGTCTCGTTGCGTAAGTCATCTAGAGACCGCTAATTGCTTCTCAGATGACTTCAAGCATAAAAACTACCAATCAAATAGTGTGAAATGATATATATGAAATAAATCATATATGAACTGCGGAAATGAAATCAAATGAAGAATGATCCTCGCAGTTGTGAACGCAATTTAAGCAATTGCGAAAAGAAGCCTGAAAAAAAATTCTCAGTTGGTAGAGCATCGCACCGGTATCGCGAGGTCACGGGTTCGAACCCCGTTGAAGTCCTGAATTTTTTTCAGGCTTCTTTTCGCAATTGCTTAAATTGCGTTCACAACTGCGAGGATCATTCTTCATTTGATTTCATTTCCGCAGTTCATATATGATTTATTTCATATATATCATTTCACACTCACTCCTTTCATGGGAACATATGAACCTACAATTGACCTGCTCCCAACGTCAGTGGCTTCATAGCTCAGTTGGTAGAGCATCGCACCGGTATCGCGAGGTCACGGGTTCGAACCCCGTTGAAGAATTTTTTTCAGGCTTCTTTTCGCAATTGCTTAAATTGCGTTCACAACTGCGAGGATCATTCTTCATTTCAATCAAATAGTGTCGTCAGCCAGTCACGGCTCGAAGCTAAAACAGACAACCCGTAAAAAGCGTGGAAAAAGTCACTTGAGACGGCTTACAGCGTTGACTTTGCACCTGATTGGCCGTTGGAAAATAACTTCATTCTGATTGGTTTAAAGTTTGGTGCAAGCCAAAGCCATTTAAAAGTTAATCTTAGCGAGTCGGGTTTTCATTAGTCTTCCAACAAAGGGCTGCAATATCAAAGCCCGCGCTAGAAGGCAAAATTACAAAATGCAGCTACCTAATCTAACCCTTTAAACTTATTTTGCATTGGAAGAGAGCATGTAGAAGGCACAATTTCGTCCCCTACGTCGAAGGTAGCATTTCAATAACTTGTTTTACCAGCACAATGTTATCTCCCACCCTACCCTTCAACCCATAACGATCATTTACTGGACCGTAATGTAGCTCGTTATATAATATTATCTTTTCCGTGTTTCCATTACATTTTTTCAGTCGAGGGAATAAATGGTTCTCTCCCAGTCTACCACTGCACAAGAGACTTGTAGCTTGTTCCAGGCATGGCGTAAGATTATGGGGGCGGAGAGCAGCTAAAAACCGGCGCGCGAACGAGTGGGAAAACAAGAGGAGATTACCCCATATCTGAACGCCTGGAACAGGCTAGCGATTTAGGGTGCGTTCGATAGACCCTATTCTGGAATAATAATTATATATTCCGGATTATTCCAGAATAGCCATTCCGTGGGTCAATAAAACGATTATTCTGTTTCTGGAATAAAGCCCACGATATAACACGCAGACCCCAGACTTGTTTCCTTTTTGTAATTGACATTTTATAAGATCTCTTTCATTTCTTCGTACAAGGAAATGAGGGGGAGCGTCTCTTTCCGACTCCAGGAGTATACATTTTGGAGTAACAACTCATTTTCTTTGCACATGGTCACCGGCGGTAACCATTTTGTTTGTTGTTTTGAAAACGGCCGCGAGGCGAGGACAAAGTGACGTCATTATTCTGGATTATTCCAAGCATTCCGCACATGGGAGCATTCCCTGTATTCTGGAGTCGGAATAGCGACTCAATCGAACGGGCATTCAGGATTATTCCGTTTATTCTTATTCCGGAATAAGGTCGATCGAACGCACCCTTAATATTGTATTCTCTTTGATTTAAAATTATTGTGTCAATCTAGTTCACTGTTTCTAGTTCACTGTTTAGTATTGTTTCTATCCTTCTGCACCTGTAGACCAGAACAAAACCGAATGAATAGATACCTCATTTGAAGCCGGTAGTTTTCGTTTAAGACAATAAAAATGCCGTAAATTTTGCAAGTAGCTGAAGAACGTTGGCGCGCTTTTAAAGACTGTACAGCTACTCTAGTTTGTAAAATTACCTTCACATTTCTTTGCTCGAATAATAAGCCTCGCTTTACCTCCTTTTTACAAACAAGGCTTTAAACTAACTTTTGAGTCCGTCAATGAAATACTTTATGTGAAGGTACCTAAGCAGTACTTTATGTAATAGTAGTGATACATCCCTCGACTGATTTGGAGTCATAGAGACACGGAAAGCGTAGAAATATGAAACCATTATCATATGTCGTTTGTACTATGAGGCCTTTGATTACAACTACCAGTCGCATGTATCTACTTTCTCTTTGTCGTGTAATTTGCTTTCTTCCTGATGAAATTTACACATCCGAAACTTACAAACATGGTAATAAATAACGAACAATGGAAATAAAGAGTGAAAAGGGGGATTGAATTTCTTATGAAAAGAATAATAGAATAAAATTCTTAAGATAACGTTCTTCACCGCGAAACAAGAAAGGGAAGAGAAAAGAGTGCAGGACTCTGGTAGTTGTAGTCAAACCCTCGCCTCTTGAAATTGAAGTTTAAATAATTTTATAATAAGTTCAAACATTTTGTAAAATTCATGTCCTGTCTTTAGAATCTTCATCACTATTGTGTTCTGTACGTTGTATATTCGGTTTGTTTACTAAAGACGGATCGTTTGTCAACTGACCCGATTTACTGTTGTCAGTTCTAGTAGCTTCTTTATCAAGCGATGAGTCTTGGTCACGCGATGACTGTTGGTCACGCGATGAGTCTTGGTCGCGCGATGACTCTTTGTCGCGCGATGAGTCTTCGTTCATTTTGGGAACGTCTGTCACGCTACTGGGCGTTTCAGTCTGCCGTATCGAGTCTTCAGTATGTTGATTAATATGCTCGCTGCAAGCATCAATAGCTGTCGCTGCTGTGTCACTAGATCGTTTTCCTGTGGAAGCGCAAAACACGTACTCGTCCTCTCCAACAGCCACAACACGTGGATCATGTGGCGTGTCTTCGGTGTGATCTATTTTTCCAGTCGATGAGGCTGCGCTTCCTTCACAATTTATCACTGTCTGTGTCTGTTTTTGCTCGTCCGGCAAGCTCTTGTTTTGATCTGCACTATCACTGTGTTTGTTTTCGTGTGCCGATTGAGCGTCTGTGCTTTCAGCAGACGGCTGAACTGAATTGGACACACTGCCAGAGTCGTCACTTGTCTGTGACTCTTCTCTGCTTGGTGGTTCCTTTTGTTCTTCTACAGTTTCTTTCTTAGCTGTGATCACCAATAAAACAAAACAAAGTTATATAGAAGTTCTCTTAACCCTTTCACTCCCAAGAGTGCCAAAAATTAAAATTCAAGAAAAATCCCAAATTTCATTTTGTAAAATATTACAAAAACAAATGGTATCATGCAAAAGTACTGCCAAAGAGGTTTCCACATATATTAAATACTTAAATTAATATTACTAGCTCATAAAGAAATACTTTTTATCTTAATTTATGTAATTTAAATCTTCTTTTTCTATGTACTCAGTTTTCGTTTTCGGTCATCCACTCGATTAGCTCGAGCTATTTGGATGCTCCAAACTCACGAATTCTACCTGTTAATTTTTTTCTTTGGTTTTTCTTTTCTATATCTTTAATCTAGTTTTATTTTTAAACTATTTCCTTTCTCCTTTTTTGTAAAGATCTTGTGTGAGTTGAATAAAAATATCGTATCGTATTGTATCGTATCGTATCGTATCGTACTCAAAAGTTAGGACTACACTACATGTCTCCATTATTGACTCTGGGAATGAAAGGGTAAATAGAATGAACACAGTATACAGTGTATCGTGAGAATAAATAAGAAAACAACAATGACAAGTAGGTCGATAAATGAAAACCAATGCTCTTTTCTTACACAAATATATATTTTTATAATAAAAAAACTTGGTATGGCAGTAACCGGCTTCTCGTGTGAAGCCTTACTTTAGGACGGTTTTCTGCAGTGCTTTTCTGTGGAACTGTTTATTACACTGTGAATCAGTGAAAACTACAGAGCAGCAATTTTTTGGTTGTACTGATTTCTGCAATGTAAATTATTGTTCTAACTTTTGAGTCTGTGGACAAAATGCTAAAGTAGCCTTTTTCAAATGAAACCAGTTCTTTCATGTGGCGCAATTTTGTTTCTCGATATGACATTTTGAAAAAGGAAATGTTGGAATATTCCTAGTTTCCAGCTTGGGTGTGTGTTATTGCAAGTTATTGCATGCTTGTGAAATATAAGTTCTTATTACCCACCTGACTTTCCAGCAGCTTTAGCAGCTAATCGGACTGTCAGTCGTTGATTAGTATCCTCTAGAGCAGCTATGGCATTCTTTAGAATGCGGCCTTCTTCACTGAACAGAAGAACGGCCGGTATCTTAACATCATCCTTGTTGTCTTCATCATTGGACATGGCAAATATTGGCTGCGTATCACTCGAGCTCCCTTCATTGTTATCTACACACAAAAACGCCACACAAATATGGTGAACACACACAGCATAGTCCCCTCGATTAACTATGCACACAGTAAAAATCCCGGGGGATACTCCCTGAAAATTTGGGTGGGGGTGGGGGTGGGGGTGTGTGGCACGCTTCTCGAAACCCTTACCCTGTTTCAGACCAAAATATGTGATTTTCCATACCCTACTTCAGACCAACACGTACATTCTTATGCATGATCGCAGCTGACCCGGGACCCAGAAACTGCTGCGGCTTGTTTAAAACGTTTGGGAATAACAACGCAGCTTCTTCTAAAATCCACACCCAATTCCAGACCAGAGTGCACAAACATACCCTATTTCAGACCAAAATGGCTCAAAAACCATACCCTTTAGAGCTGCACATACCTATATAGCTTATATAACGGAGTATCCTTCAGAACCATGGTTCCCCCAGACGATTATCGCAAATAACGCAATGAACCAGGTAATTAGATTTCAAGCAGGATGACACAGGACAAAGCGGGAAGTAATTTCGTGATTGTTTTGGTTTCGCATTGCTACGCTTTGTGACTGGCTAAAAAATCTCGTGCCACTTTCTCAACCAATCAGAAGCAAAACCAAAACCAATCGTGACTTGCTCGCACGCGTTTTCCCGCGCTTGGCGCCGGCTGTCTGTACTTGCTTCGAGTTCTGATTGGTTCATTGGATTGTCTGCGTCTGTTGTGATTGGCCAGAGTAATTACTTTGGTTTTGGTTTTACATGTACTACACTCAATTGAAGCCGCTCCATATTGTATAGTAACAATAACGCAATAATTATGTAAGGTTTTAAGCAAATTAATGAGAAACTCGTCCTTTTTCGTTTGTTAATCTTACCGATAATGATGACACCAACTGCACCTGCAGCTTGAGCGTGGCGAGTCTGTTAAAACAAAACATCAATTAATCATACAACCATCCATTCCTTTAGCAAAGGAAAAACCATCTCAGTGATACCATGACCCCTTCACTCATGTAGTCAGTCAAAACGTTTGAGACTGTGGATGACATCCTAAAGTGTAACCATTCAAATGAAAGCTACTGAGCAGAACCAGATGATTGAACCGTATGAGGTGATTCTAAAAACTTTTGAGCCTATGAAGAAGTTCCAAATCGACGCTATTTAAAAGCATTTTCCTGTGCTGCTGTTAGTTTCAATATTTTACAAAAATTAAACTAGTACTAGGACTAGTACTCACTCACTCAGCTATTTGTCTGAGTGGCACACTACCCCTCTCTCATTAAACGAAAAACCATTTTTCCGAGTACCTTGTCAATGAACATGCACTCGCCCCTTTCTATCACAGCAATTCTGTGCTTCAGTTCCTCGGCATTAGTGAGGGCGGAGCATGACTTAAAAGGTTCACCTATGCTGACCTCTGCACTCATCTGAAAAAGAAGGTTTTATCGTCTGTGAAAAAGAGCACTTCATAGTTTCTGAAGATCACATAATCGTTCTAAAAAAGCAACACTTTATCGTCCCTCAAAAACTAGCAGTAATCGGAGATTATGGAGACGCGTTCGAAGGAACTTCAGGCGGAAATGAGTCCCTCAAAAAACCAATAGGGGCGGCCATTTGGAAGACCGTCTACCAAAAAAATCTCAAATTTTACTGCATGTAAACCAGAGGACAACCAACACGAACCAAATTAGAATTGCGTTCTTCGAACGCGATAATACTTGATCATCTGGGAAAGGGAACACTTGATCATTTCGAAAATGCCTCCTGTGAATAACCTGAAAAAGAACACTAGATCCTTTCTCAAATGAACACTTCTTCATTTTTTTAAAGAAAACTTAATCTTTTCTGAGAATACTTGATTCTTCCTGAAATGAACACTGGATAATTGCTGAAATTAACAATAGATTGTTTCAAAAAAAGAACATGTGATCTTTACTAAATGGTCCATAGCACCGGTCCTTTGAGTGCTTCAAAATAAATAATAAATAAATGTGAATTACAGTGGAATATTCTATGGAATTCTTGGTGTTATTACTAACCCCCACATCTCCTCTGCTCAGATCCAAACCAAATCGTGCAGGGCAGGCATCAAGGACCACATTTCCATTGTAGGGAGCAGACATGAGCTGAACAACTCGAGGGCTTTCTTGAGGAGCTGAAACAACAATGTCATCAGTAACCGCTTTCTCCAAAGCAAACAAGCCATTCATTATATATAGTGACCCTTGCATAGTTTAACTGACGACGCAACACGTGTGACCATTCAAATGAAAGTTACTGAGCAGTGTGGTGCTGTTTATTATACTGTACAAGGTGGTTCTAACTTTTCAGTCCATGGATGAAATCCTAACGTGTGACCATTCAAATGAAAGTTACTGAGCAGTACTTTCCTGTGGTACTGTTTATTATGCTGTACAAGGGGGTTCTAACTTCTGATCCTGTGGATGAAATTCTTAAGTGTGACCATACAAATGAAAGCTATTGAGTAGTACTATCCTGTGGTACTGTTTATTATGCTGTACAAGGTGGTTCTAGCTTTTGAGCCTGTGGATGAAATCCTAAAGTGGGACCATAGAAATGAAAGCTACTGAGCAGTACTTTCCTGTTGTGCTATTTATTATGCTGTGCAGGGTGGTTCTAACCTTTGAGTCTGTGAATGAAATCCTAAAGTGTGACCATCAAATGAAAGCTACTGAGCAGTACCTTCCAGTAGTACTCTTTATTATACTGTACAAGGTGGTTCTAACATTTGAGTCTGTGGATGAAATCCTAACTTGAGACCATTCAAATGAAAGCTACAGAGCAGTCTGTGGTGCCGATTATTATTCTGTACGCGTTGGTTCTAATACTGCAAGATGCATTGTATTTGTTCTGTTGTTAACACATCATATACCTGATTCATCGTTGCGCCGTTTTGCCAACTCAATCATTTCTTGCATAAACTTGATGCCATCCTCTGCATGATCTTGTGTCTGAGCCTGTTCATGCACATAAGAAACAAAACATGCTTAGTTGCACAGCAGTTACCAAACAGTTCGTATTTCCTTTTGTGATATCACCAAATGTGTGTTAACAGATTAGCTTAAGCATAAATGGGGCACATGCCCAAGGGCCTGGCCTAACGAGGAGCTGCCACTCCAAAAGTATTTAAATAAATACAACCTGGGGTCAATTTAATAAAACTGTTACAAGTGTAATTTACAAGCGTAGCCATTGTTTCTTGGTTAGCTGGAAGGCTTGGTACTCAAAGGCCTCGATTTTATTATGTAAGACAAGTGTTAGACAAGTGTGAGGGGGGGGGGGGAGGGTAACAACAATACTCCTACTTGCTTCATGTTATGAAAACTGGGTTTAGCTCCGACCAAGTGGGCCCACCTGTGGGTCGTGAGCGACTTTACCTTTTTTGGTTAGTTAGAAGGTTTGGAACTCAAAGGCCTCGATTTTATTATGTTAGACACACGTTTGGGTCAGAGTAAGACTTGATAAAGTTTTTGAAATTGTTACTGTTGTTATTATTGTTAGGAATCACACGAGATATAGTTTGAGATCACATAATGCTCCAACACTCTTGCCACCTAGTGGAAAATCCTATGCTACACTTGGTGATAGGGCATTTCAGTCGGCCGCGCCAAAAATTAGGTAGTTTCTTGGTGTTGCGGATGGTGTGATGACGTAAAACAAAAGATTCAAAAGAAACTGAACAATACCCACAACACAAAAGCTAACCAACAATGGCTTCCGCAACACCAAGAAACACCCAAAAATTTGGAATAATCTGTCAACATCCATTCGCTCTATCACAACCATTTTAGCAATTAAAGTAGCATTAAAGACGCACCTTTTTAGGTTAGCTTTTAATAATTAATTTGTTATTAACTACTTTTCGTTTATTGATAGTAATTTGCTGATGGTTTTAAAATTTTAAAAATTGTTAATTTGTTAAATTTTTATCATGTAATTTTTATCTTGTCAATATAGATTTTTAGTTAGTTAAACGAAAATTATGTAATGTGCGTGTGAACATATCCACATGTAACACGCGCAATATAAATTGATTTTATTATTATTATTTTACAGCTGAAGTGTCTAATGAGCGATGTGTTATGATTAGGCTCATTAATAAAGTTAAACTTACAATGAAAATGGTGTCCCCTCTTTTGTTGGGTGCATCACTGATGGCCTAATATGAATTGTAGAGTGAACTTTTTGTCATGCTTGGTTCAGAGTTTGTTCAAGCAGATTTAATGAAATATACAGTGGAATAGGGTGCTTATTATGGAAATTATGGCTTCTGTATTCCAGACATTGTTCATCTTTGTTCTTCAAGGCAATTTACGATATAATTTTCTGTTTGTTTCAATTTGAAATGATTTTTAAAAAGGAAATTGTTTAAATCAAAATTTATCATCGGCAAAAGATAAATTTATTCACAATTCTTCTTTTAACATCATTTTAAAGTCTCTTACCGTTTGGTTTTAATGAAGAATGTTTAGTTTGATTTCTAATAAAACTGATTATTCTGCACTCTATTTTCAAGATTATTTTTAACATGAAAACTGCTTAAACTACATGTATGTTAAAGAATCCACTTTGAAAGAATAATCATGATGCCTGTTTTATTAATGAGAATGTGAACATCGCGGTTTTATAGCAACCGAGGAGTTGCAATCAAAGCCAAGAACACTTTTCAGGCATGGACGGGATGTGGACGCGTGACCTTTGTGATTCCAATGCCAATGCTCTACCACTGAGCTACAAGGCCACATGGGAGCTTGATCAATTAAGAGTTCTATAGAGCGTTTTCACTGACGTCATTTCAAAATTCAGAAGCCGTTTTCGATTCCAAAATGTTTATGGAATTGTAGAGAGTGTACAACTACACATCTGGGCCAAATTTTGAAGCGCAAGAGCATTTAGTTCAAGAGTAATAGGCAAACGAGTGTTGGACATTTTTAGTAAGAAATGTATGGAGCGGCCATCTTGGTGTACCACTTTGGTACACCAACATGGCGGCCAAAAATTCAAAGCCTTAATTACACCACAAATTTCATCACAAAGTATTGTATTCACTATAAGTGCCATTAAATCGGCTCATAAGCATCTATAATTCAAAAATAACTTTCAAATGGTTCAATTTTGTTGATTTTCACGGCTTATTTGAAATAGCGTGACGGATTGCGTGACACGTTTAAAACCTTTATAAATCGGAAGCAAAACATCGTTAAAACCTGAAACTTTTTGTGAAAGATTATAACACTAGTATCCATATACCATGTTAGAAACAGCTTTGTAGGATGTATGCTTTAGATTTTTGAATTTTTATGACGTCATGTGAAAACGCTCTATTATACCTATGAAATGACTAATATTTGCCAGTTTTATTACTATGCATGCCTGTTTGGTTGCTGATTATAGTTAGAATTAAGAGTTTCAAATTTATTACACTACAACTGCACCAGTGGCGACCCCATTGGAAACATTTTATCTGAAGGTTGCTTGTTCAAAATACAGTTAACAATAGTGATCAGCTTCAAATTTCTCCTTGTTATGTCAATGCAAAATCAAGCAAACAGATCACAAGAATTAAGAAAATGATCACCAAAGACAAACTGCATGGATATTTAAATAACTTCTCCCAACTAGTACTATAGAAAATGTATGGAGACCAGTAAGGAGAATTTGTCAGTTGACACAGCCTTTCACCAGAGTGAATGGATTCACTGTGACAAAGGGCGACACTCAAAATGTCATCATCTAAAACCAAATTTTAGTGTTTCACTCCCCCAGCAATGTAGCACCACATTGTAAAGTAAAGTAATGTAAATTGTAACATGATAAAGAATCACCTTATAAAAGCCAATTTACTTAACCAACTCAATTGATACATTTTCGTGTTTCACTTGTAAAACGATGCAGAACAACAGTTTCTTTAGAAATTAATACCCCTTATTCAGTGGTTTAAAAGATAATACGCACGGATATTTCACAAGTTGCACAGGGATGTAGATTCAGTTTTTAACTGGTGGGAATATAGAACTGACAGACGGGTAAAAATAGAAAAATGTAATCCTTTTAAAGCTGCACTAGGCTACTAGGCTTTAACAGCTGGAAAAATGAAGTTCACAGCCAGGTAATTTCTCCGGCTCCCGGCTATTATCTACATCCCTGGTTGCATAGGATTTATTATTTGATTGAAATTCCTTTTATTGTATCTTCTGTGTCTTCAAACCGGAACACTAAGGTGTAATACAACAATCTACTGTGTAATATGCTCAGATATTTTGCGTGTTCTCTTTTCCTTATAAGGTAAAATGATGTCAAAGCAAAATAATAAACCCCTTTATTATTCTGGGTATAAACTTGTGATAGACTAGCACCATTTTGGGGGGGGGGGCAGGGTGACAGGGTCATGCACCACAAGGCTTATATAGGACGACACCTGACCCTTTCAATCCCAGAGTCTGTGGAGACATGTAGTGTAGTTCTAACTTTTAAGTCTGTCAATGAAATCTTATGATGTGACCATTCAAATGAAACCTCTTTGGTAGGGGATCGACTATTTACCGAGTTAAGAGTTGAGTTGAGTTTGAGTTGAGTTTGAGTTAAGTTTGAGTTAGGTTTGAGTTAAGTTTGAGTTAAGTTTGAGTTACCGTTTTTACTTAAAACGTCGTTAATGGTAGAACAAGATCTTTTTTTTATATAAAGAAAACAGATAAAAGATAGTATGACGGACAATAATAAAACCGTCTTTTCGCATTTCAGGGATGATAAAGTGAAAAATTTACATTCTAATGCACTGTATTGTATCTATCCGACTTCCTACCGAATTTTTCGCGTAGCTTTTTAGTTGTCGTTTTCCAGACATCATGTCGTTTTTCTTAGCAGCTTGTTGATATTTTTTTCGAGCGCTTTCGCTTCCTCTTTTAGTTTAATATGGCGGGGACCGAAGAAGAAACACCGAAGAAAATGTACCGTCGCGCCGAAATGAATGTCACTCTGTGTGAATTATTTCCGCAAAGAACTGATCAATCAAGTTTGCGAATCGACAAACAAACTATTAAAGCGCTGGAACTTCGGATTGATAGGAGAAAATTATTAAGTTCTGATCAGAATACTGGATTTAATTTTTTCAATCAAGTGAAAGACGTTTTCATGTGAACCTTTACTGGAAATTATTCACACTACATAAAATGTATGGAACTCGCTCAGATCGGAGCGTAAAGGTAAAACATCTATTTGTATTTTTCATTTATGCAGAATTTCCTCCCTGTCATATTTTTCTGGCCTGGCTAGAACACCGGTGATTGAATATTTGGCCCGCAGGGGGGGGGTACTCTGCAAATTTTTGGGTGGGGGTGTGCCGCTGGGACTCTGAGACCCTTCACCTATACTAGACCATTTTAGCTGCATTTTGCCACCCTATTCTAGACCAAAAATCTCTGATTACCATACCCTAACCTAGACTAAACTGCCTAAAAACCATACCCTTCACAGCGGCACATACCTATATAGCTCATATATGGGAGTACCCCTACCCCCCCCCCCCCCCCTCCCCCGGGATATTTGGTTGGTCACAGGATTACGCAATCCCGCACAGTCGACGTTAAATTCCCGCACAATTTGCCCCAAAACTCCCGCACAATTTTAATTTTTTCCCGCATCCTGTCAGAATCCCTGTAATAGCAACCACCACCACACGACGTGGGAATATAGTATCAAATTAGCTATAAAAGGGAAGACGTGCCTGGAAGAGGAGGATTGGGGACCAAGGATCGAGGAACACGGATCAATGATAAGGATCAAGAAAACAGTTCAAAATAAAAAGTCAAAAATTAAAGATAATGAATAAATAAAATCTTAATTTTCTTTCCTTCCATCGCGCTTTCTAAAATAGGACTGATTTATTCAGGCTTTTATTTATTTATTTACGATTCCTTAGCTCTAAAATTCGAAAATTGTTTTGCCGTAGGGTTCTGGGCTTCAAACATAGACCATGAAAGACCCGGCGAAAACTTTAAGGATCGGATGGAATTTTTTGTGTATAATAAATACAGGTAATATCGAAAGACAAAAATCAAAGTTTGCTTTAAAAAGCTGTGACCGAATGCCGATGGATCAAGGAATAATAGGATATGTTGATTCAGGCTTATAAGAAGATGGTCTCACGTGCTTGTTGCATTTCAGTGCATTTCAGGCAAACATACGTCTTTGTCGCGTGCAATTTTTTGTGTTAGTAACAGACACTACTGTGATTGGATAGACCATTTTACACCCGTTTGCACTCCCTTATTTGGCCTAGACGGGTATGTGCCGCCCGTATGGTTTACAGCCGAGTAATTTCACTATTTACCGTCTTTAACAGGGTGTCTTTCTGAGCCGTACCGGGAGCCATGAACAGGGTGTGAACGTTCGCTGTGCGAAGTCTACAATGTGGTACCAACAACTTTTTAATCTAATTCTATGATGTTTATATAAAAAAATTCTGAATGGGAAACGAAAAACAATGCAGATAACCCACAAACAAACGCAGTATTGCTTCTCCACGTGTGAATTCAGTTCTCTTAAAGCTCTTTAGAGTGCCGTCGCTTTAAAAAGGAGATCCTGATGTTCTTAATCTTGAACAGTGTGTTATATTTGGGCTGCACTCTTATTCAGGGTCACGAAAAAAGGTCTCTTGGGGTAGAGAAGTGAACAGATTTTGCCTTAATCCCCGCGGGCTTTATATATCAGCACGAGTAGCGGGAAATTTCATCATTCACGTTTAGAAACTGTGAAAATAAACTAAAAAGTCTTTAAATTCACTTGCTTGTTCAGGCAAACAACCAGTGGTTCGGAAAAAAATGAAAAACAAAAAATGAGAAAAAAAAAATTCGCTGTCATTCCCGAAATTGTTCAGTTGTATCACATTACTTCACACTTGCAGTTGTGATGAATTAAAACGATCATTACATCACTTGATGATCGACCACTCTAGTGTGCAGTGCGCGGGAACTTTTACGTTTCGGGGGAAAATATATTTAGAGGTTGTGTCGGGTCGCCTGGAAGAGGCCTCCTCAGGTGGCCCAAGTAGTTCTTCTGAGCAAAGCTGGCTGAGGAAGTATTAGCAGGAACTGAACTAAGAAGACGCACTGCAGAAGGCCATCAGAATGAGCAAGGTACAGTCAATTAGGGAACAGTCGTTATACCGGGGTTATGTAACATCATCTTCGTTCTATAGGAAGCCAAAATGCCGTTTAGATTGCCCTTTTCACAATTACAACTATGACTGAAGAAGAAGGTAAATAGTTGCTGATTTCACTAAAATTAGTCGAAAGAGGCGCCTCAGCCACACCTCGCGCACAATCCCGTTGGCCGGTTCGCACAATTTTTGTGTCGGGAACAAATTTAAGCCATATTTCTACAAAAAAATTATTTTGGCAATCAAAAAAACAAAACGAACAAGCTAAAGCTAGAGTTCTATTGTTGTTGTTGTTGTTCATTGACGATTTGATCAGATTCACTGGAATACACAGAGACTTGACAGCAGGGCAGTGCTTGTTCTGCCAATCTGCATATACAACTTTTTCTGATGGCTCATAAAAATGTGGTCGTATTAACGGGGTGGTCGGGTTAAACAAGGTTTCTCAGATAGGGAAATCAGGGCTGAATGAGCGCTTAACTGGGTGGTCCTAAGGGGGTGTCCCGAAAACTCACTCAGACTTCAGACCTCAGACCCGGAAAACTCAGACCTGGAAAACTCAGAGCAGATCTCAGACTGGAAAACTCAGACTGGAGATCTCAGACCTGCTGTTAGTTTTTCCTTGTTTGATCGACAGCGATGAACCTGGGAACATAAATCCCGGGGGAGGGGGTACTTTGCAAATTTTTGGGTGGGGGTGTGCCGCTGGGACTCTGCATTTTGAAACCCTATACTAGACTAAACACCGAAAAACCCTACCATATCCTAGACCTATTCCATACTCGCTATTTTCCAGAAACTCGTTCACTAACAGTTATAGTTAACTGAAGGTACCCCCTATAATGGACTATACGGGGATGCTCCGCATAAGGGGTACCTTTTTTAGGCTGGAGGTATATGAAAGGGTAGGGATTTCACGAAGTATAGGAAACGGTAGGGAAAACACGAGTTGAAGTATAAAAAGTGTAGGGAAAACTGCCATTTAAGTATTATAAAAAGCGCCTTTCAAAATATATCAAACAGATGCACGTAAACGCCATTTGCCAGTAAATCTTGTCTAGACTGAATTCTTCACGCAACTGATCAGTTTCGAGGAAAATGATACCCTATTCTAGACCAAAAATCCCTGATTAGCTCATTTATGGGAGTATCCCCCCCCCCCCCCCCCCCCGGGCCTACGGCCAACTTCGCTGGATTTGCTATTCGTACGGGAGTCTAAATCTTTCGAAAATTTTCGATGTTATTCTTCACTTTTGCCAATCCATAATATTTTTTTTTGTACGTTTGTTTAGATTCACGAAGCGCTTCTTGTGGCGATGTTTGTTCAGCTACGTGTCACGAAATGAGTCGCTCGCGTTGTACACAGACTCGGCAAATTAGTCTATTAAAGTCAAATCAACATCGCTTACCAGAAGCGCTTCGTAAAACTAAACGAACATTTAATATTGTGGACCAACAAAAGTGAAGAATAACATCGCAAGTTGTCGAAAGTTTTGGACTCCCGTACGAATAGCAAATCCGGCGAAGTTGGCCGTACGGGAGTATTCTTTGACGCAAAAAATTTGTAAGTGTCACGAAATGAGTCGCTCGCGTAGTATACGAGTCTGAGCCAAATCAACATCGCTTACCAGAAACGCTTCGTAAAACTAAACGAACATTTAATATTGTGGACCAACAAAAGGGAAGAATAACATCAAAAAATTGTCGAAAGTTTTGGACTCCCGTATGAATAGCAAATCGAAGTCCGCCTACGGGTGCCGTACGATAGCCCTGCGTAAATTATCCCGTCACGGTGTCCGAGTGGTGTAGAGCGCGGAATGACAGCCGAAAGGCCGAAAGGCCCAAGGTTCAAAGCTCGCTCGTGCCGTCCATTTCTTTTTTTTTTTTTCTTTTTTTTTTTTTCTTCACACTGGACATTATGAAAGTGATCTGCTGTATTTTTCTTTTTCTCTTTTTGCGTTTGTCAAAAAACCTTACGTTTAATTTTAAAAAAAATATTAAACCGTGTCAGTGTGAAAACATGACATAAGCTTACCGCAATATTGCGTTACGCGTTAGCATTTCTTATTCACGGGTTGCCTCTTAGGAGCCTTTGATTACTTTTATTACAGAAAACAAATTATAAGTTAGCCAGCTGGGAACTTCAAATTGATCGTTATTCTCTCGTCCAACAAGAGCATGAGTGAAAAACCAGTTACGGGGAGTAAACAATTGTTGTGGCTGTGAAATGAGAACAATGCAACGCTTCACGCTTGGGAATGTAAAATTAACATTTTTTCACCCGTGAAAAGAGAAAAGACGGTCTATTTTCTGTAGAAAAGATCTGGATCCTCCATTAACCACTTTTAAATTAAAAAAATGAAAGCAACGGTAACTCAAACTTAACTCAAACTTAACTCAAACTTAACTCAAACTCAACTCAAACTCAACTCAACTCGTAACTCGGTCATTAGTATCTCTCCTTTGGTAGTACTTTTGCATGGTATCATTTGTTTTTCAATATTTTGCAAAATAAAATTTGGGATTTTTTTTAATTTTGATGTTTGGCAATCTTTAAAGGGTGAAAGTATGAGTTGTCGACAGAAGCAACACATCAAAAGTTACAACAGTAAAAGCTTATTCAAGAAGTAACAGCCCTCATGAATTCTTTTGGAATGTAATGGTCACAAGTAAAACAGGGAGTGTCCTAAGCTATATCATCTTACCGATGAGGCAGTTTGCATGAGCTGTATTCTACCATCCTTTGTGTGGACCACGGTGATGCCCATGGACTTAAGAATCGTCACATGCTCCTGATTACCAGGCACAAACTGTTCAGCTCTCAGCCGCGGAGGCCTGCCAATAAACAAGAACACAATGTTATTAAGTAAAAAATTCAAATAATACTGAGCAGCCTGTGCTTATAAAGTTGTGTTGATATTATTGACATATCTTGTGTAAATGAAACAATCACTTTAAAAAAAATTTGGACAAGTTCTGAGGATGTCTAAGGAAATAACTAAATAGAATTTTACCTTTACTTGCACACAGACATGTTAACAACTGTGCTTGCATTGGTATTAATAGTGTGTTCAATAACTCAAAAATTATAATTTTTATTTTTATAGTTACACTTTAAGATTTCATCCACAGAATGCACTTTGTACAACCATAGTTAATAGAACGAACTAGTTATGAAACTCAGTCAGTCCTTTGTTATATGTTTTCTGTTCTCCATTTCTTTTGTTCATTTGCCCTGACCGTGCACAAAACACAAAAGGTATTGAAATGCATATGAGCAACTGACCAGTAGAAACATTTGGGCTCACACGTTAAACAAAACAATGTGTAGGGTCACAGTTCGTTCAACATAAAACAAAGCAGCTTTGTACACTCCTTTCGAAATTTGTTGAGCTTCATAACCAGTTTGTTCTATTAACTATGGTACAACTTAACAAACAGTACGAGAGGAAAGTACTGCTCAATAAATTTCATTTCAATGGCCACACTTTAGAATTTCACCCACAGACTCAAAAGGCTCATAGTTAGAAACAATGTACAAGGCTCAAACTGTATGCTCTTGAAAGAAGGGAAAAAAGCCATGAAAAGAGAGTCTTACAAGTGGACAGATTTAACTCACTTGTTATTGCTGAATGCAAAGGATTGCTTTTTGTTAGGACAGCTTCCTTCTGCTTGTGCACGACTGTTCTGCCGCACCTGCTGAGCAAACTTGGCAGTTGAACCTTGATTGTGTTGTGTTATAGGGCAGGTATATTCATGCTCATTATCTGGGCTCAGGGTCACGTTATACTTCAGTTCCTGTGAACAAAATAGACATCAAGAGATTAAATAAAGAATAAATAACACAGACAGTTGACAGGTGTGGGATCTTACACTGAACTGCAATGGTAACATGTGTTGTTCCAGAAAATATCAATACCTCCTGCATTTAAGGTTTTTTTGGTTTAAACCCCCCAAACCCCCCAGCCCCACCTCTCTGAAAATTCAAGTTTGGCTTCAAACTTCCCTTTAAAACTTTGGCTTTTGAACCCCCCTCCCCCTAGAATTTCCAATGACCTCCCATGGGGAGGGAAGGAGGATGGATATTTTCTGGAACTAACACATTGTATGTTCATGTATAATAATGCATGCTGATCAATTGCTAAACTACTTTTAACTAGATTAGCTTACATGTATGTAAACATGGATATAATGTCACAAAAATTTACATTTTTTGCCTTTTTTTATCTTTAAAAATTATTCAGTGATTTATATTATCAACATTTTCAGATATTTTCCCTAAATTCCCTCTTGTATAACATCACCATTTTCTATTATACAATAATAATTATTAATTTATTGGCACAATACAGAAAAACACCTCTTCCCCCACCACTACAATGTTGACCCATACTGACAGCTTGAAATGGAGCAGGGGATACAACTTCATGTAGATGAACCTAAGTTGACAACTTGTATGATTTTTAAATCATCACAGCTCAATAAATAAACTTATAAAATTCATTAATAATTCGTAACAGTTATGACAAATCAATAGGTGGTATTTGAGTCACATGTACACCTCTGTAAACCCCAATACAAATCAACTGAGTTGATGAATTATTAAACAGTAGAATTTACTTTTCATACAGACACCTGCTCAGCTAATTAGTATTCATTAACTTTTCATACAGTTTTCTACTCATTGTTTCATTTCATAAGTATGATAAAATATTCGCGTCCGATCTGTATGGGCGTTTACAATGGCTCGCCTTCCGCTCGCCATTGTAAACGCCCATACAGATCTCCCGCTCAAATTTTATCTACTACTTAAAATAAAGCATTCTGGCTACATCAGGTCAACATTGTAGGAGGCAGGGGGCATTGGCATCTTTCTGTGCCATACCAATAAAGATAATGGCAATAACAATAATTATTATCTTCAATCTAACCTGTGAAGCTGATGCATTCACAGCCATAGTTGACAAGCTGAGCGGCAGGATATGAGCCTCAGTTGTGAAAATAAACTGGTTTAAATTGAACACCAGGTCTTCTTTTTCAGAAAACAGTAGATACAAGTACTTGAATGTCTCTGCTAGAACAAATGAATCCATCCTAAAAAAATACAACAAGGTCAAAAAAAGAATACAAAGACAACCAAATTCACTTTTTTTTTCCGCAGATATCACCCCCTTCCATGTTTCCCAGCATTAAAATGATGAAGAAAATAATGATAATAGGAAGTTCAAGTATACATGTCATCAGAGTTCAATTCACATGATACTCTCACAGGACTTTATTTTGTACATCAATAGAGAATTTATTGTCCACACTGCTAATGTTTTTAACTTCTCATTCTCACTCTGGCTGAATAGCATTGGTCAAAATATATGTTTATTTCTTTGAAAAAATTTCAGAAATAAATCTCAACACCAAACTCATCGGTTGGCTGTGCTCACTCATTCTTCTTTTGATACCGCTCAACTTGTGAACAGAAAGTTTTTGTGAAGTACAGTGTAATCTCTATGTACTCCAGTCAGATGTTTTTGTTATCTTTCTCTTACAGCTCCAGTGTTGAGAAAATACAGCTAGAACATCAGCAAATTCTCCACTATTTATCAACAGAATTTCCAGTTTGAAATCTAAAAAAGAAAAATAATTTGATAGAAAATCGTTCACTTTACCTGTCTTCATGACTCAGTGTCCTGACATCTCTAAGAGCAGCAAAACCACAGGGTACCCTGGCATGTTCGTTGATCTTTTCTACTATATGTTTACCAACCTCAAGGTAATATGGGTCTCCTGTGGCCTGGAAAAGAAAAAAAAAAAGAATTAAATTTCTAATACTTCATTCAAACACACTTTCCTCCAAAGTCATACATTTTGGAGGGTAATAAATAAATCCATAAAGAAATAAAAACATACATGTACATGCAAGTCTGTGATGGCATGTTTTGTAGTCTAATAATAAGAGGGCATTAATTTTCATAAAGATTCTACAACAAAAATGAGTGGTTGAAGTACATGCACTGTTCATATAATTATGTAATTGAAATTAACCTTGCATACTTCTAGTTAAGTTGCACACCTCATAAAGGAAGTAAGTGCTTTCCACAAGCTCAGGTCTGAGAGGATGCTGGCCCCAGTGAACCTCAAAGTCTGTTGTGAAGGCCTGTCAAAATGTCATTGAAATTTTGCTGTAATAATTATAACAACAGTATTGGCACATAAACCAATCAAACTAATGCAGCACATAAAATATAATGATTGCACAAAAATTGTATATTAAAGTAAGTTGTAAATAACAGCTTGTCATCACACAAATGTCCTTAAATTTAGCATTTTGACTGGTAAAAGTTTAATCTGGCTTGACGGATGGACTGGGTACTTCTGCTACAATTAAAATCAGACAGAAAATATTTTCTCTCAGTGAAACATGGAAAACTTTCCATAGTTAGCTTTGCACACCAGGCACTTTTCAGTAAAGATAAACATTATTGGAACAAAATTGACTGACCAGAATGACTTCTTGTCACATCAATATTGTCCCTGGACTGACAAATGACTTGCTTAAAAAAGAATTATTTACAGGCTTGTATTAAATAAAGCATGTGTAACTATGTCTAAACTGTGGTACAGATGACCAGTATATGATTACAAAATACACATATACAGAATTTAAAACCAAGAGTGCTCACAGATGACAACCTGAAAGTCACAAATTTAAAAGCCTATAGCTAAACACTGTAGCAAGAATAAATTATCTGACAAACATCTGTGCATATTGTGGCTACATGTTGGTCAGCTGTTGGCACAAGCACTTCTATTAATAACTAAGGGGATAGCTGCTGACTAGCTGACCAACACAATACTTCAGGGACTGTGAACTTCATTGCATTTGAAAAACCCTGTGTGAGTAGGGAAGATACATGAAGATGTAATACTGCACCTCTGGCAGAAAGGTATGTTTCTTGGACACCTCATAAAGCATCTGATGAGTTTCAATTGCTTTCTTTAAGTCACCTTTCAGCACCTGCAGGATGTAAAGTGCAAAAACAATTACCGACTTATAAGGCACATGTAAAATATCCTAAACTGGGACAGAAAGAGGGTATGAAACAGCTTGGTCTATGTATGAGCTTGAATGTTCACCAATCACTGAAACGGCAATTTTATACCATACATCAATAATATAATCAATAGAGATGTGTCCGTATTATTGAGGTGTCTGTATTGTAGAGGTGTCTATATTATACAGGTAGGAGTTGTATGAATTGTATGAATTGAGTTGTATGAATTTTACTGAGGTGCCTGTATGGAAAGGTTCAACTGTAAGTGCCCTGGGTCATTGTTCAAGGAAATGTGGTAGGGGCTGAAGATCTTACTTGAAGTCCTGGCCAGAAAGCTTGCAATGCATCCATATAGGCATGAGCTGTTCTGTCTGGTTGATGCATCTGAACACTCAGGAATAATGGGCCTTGATTCATGTACTGCATTATGGACTTGTAGTGCTGTTTAAAAATACCATACAAAATATGGTTAGACATAGTGTGTTTATTTGAAAACTTATTCTGTAACACAATATTATTAAATGTATACTAGTGTATCCAAAAGATAGTAATTGCTGCGGTAAATTTGTTGTAACAATGCTGTTTTATCGTCTCGCTGGTATTACAGAATTTTCTCTTTCGTTTTTTGAGGGGAAGCAAAGCAAATGTAACCGGGATGAATCGGCTAAAATTCCAGCTAATAAGACTAATTTTGTTTTGTAATTCACGTATCAAGTTCCTGCAATGTCTGGAGAATATTGTTGAGTAAAGGACGCGTTCACCACAAGGAAGGTGTGAAAATTTACGTTAATTACCAGTGTTCGCGTCTCCCAAGCTCAGCTCAGGTTTCGCGTCCCCAAGCGCTCAGCTCAGCTCAGTCTCATCGACCCCTGTCGGAGTGATTTCAAAATAAATTTGTCTTTTATTCCGTACAATCTTCGAAAATCTTTGCCATTCAACGGTCCTATCACCATGCCTCGCAGTCCTCGCTCAACTCGTAGTAGTCTTCGACACCAGTTCCGATTTCGACTGGGACATGTTGGACCAAAATACTGTATTACAAATCTCGCAGCCAACACTGAGCTTGAAGCAGCAAGCGAGGCTATTGTTCGTGGCGCAGTGCATTCTGGCCCAAAATGTGTTTGTGGCGCAGTGAATTCTGGTAAAAAGCGATCAAATCGAGATTTTTCCTAGCTTATATTTTTTTCTCATATATTTCTCTTAAATCCTGATTATGTTGCTGCTCACTCGCTACGCTCGTTCCGCAGCAATGAATTAAATTATTGCATGTCAACTGCAGACTGACGTGGATAAAACGTTCTAAATGATCATCACAGTTAAGGTACATATGTAAGCCTGAAAGAAACAAAATCATGCTTCCAAAGGAAGTAAATTTAAATTTCTGCAATTAATGTCTTGAACTTTTTTTAACAACAGCAAAACTGCAGTAGCAGTACTGTACATTGTACAACTTTGAAAACAAAAACCTCGGGTTTCTTAAATTTTAATGCTGCCTAATTCAATTAAAAAAATGCTCTTTATCAACAATTTTACACCGACTACTAACAATTTAACCACAAAATTCAGAAGACAAAATGAACACCTTACCCTGTTAAACCTCTCCAAGTAGTTTTCATCTCCAAATAGAATGTAGGCTTTCAAACAATACTCATAGTATGAATCAATACCAGCACCAACACTACTGTCTGTTGATGGCAAAGATGAAAGTCAGAGTACTTTAATAATGAAAGAAATCATCATAAAACACATAACAAGAAAATTTTGACCTTTGAGAAATTTCTCAGTGATGTCATTGCCCTGTCAATATGAGATAAGGAAATATTTATCAGAGACTAACAAAAAGTTGTAAAATATATTTAAAGCTCATTTAAAAAAATCCTGAAATGATTAGTACCAAATGATGTACATGTTATGAATAAATGCAAGTAAAATATCTGTACAGGCAGTTGAAAAAATTCATGGTATTTGACAAGCATTATAAATATATTTGAACTTGCCATTTTAAAAGACAATGCCTAAATCTAATCACAACATATCATTATATAAAAATATTGTTTTCTTTCAAAAAGAAACTGTCAATAAAACATCCAAATGATAATCAAATGTTGTATATTGTACATAGGTAAAGTCGCACTCGAGCCATGAATGGCCCACATGGCCGGAGCTTAACCCGGTTTCTGTTAGCATGAAGCAACTAGGAATATTGCTACTCCCCCCTGGATGGGATGCTAGTCCATCGCAGGGTTACCCCCAGCATTTTATCGCCGGTACCCATTTATACACCTGGGTGGAGAGAGACAGTGTGGAGTAAAGTTTCTTGTCTAAGGAAACAACACGACGGCAGGTTGAAAGTCCGACGCGCTAACCACTAGACCACCGTGCCGCCCACATATTGTACATATTGACACACAATTCTGATACACATTTTACACATACACATTTTACTGTTACACATTGATACACATTTTACTTTATTTTTTTATTATTATTATTTTGCCACACACAATGGATTACAAGCAGAATAAAAACAATAATAAATAAGTTAATTAACATGAAATTTGTACATTACTTGGGAGGAGTGACTGTGGTGGGGAAACCTCTGAGAAGCCGAGCTTAAGAGGAATAGAGATTTCCCCCCACGGGCTATTTAAATACTAGGCGGCATTTTTAGAAATAAACACGTATGTTTAACACATACTGCTCAAATGTGCATTCCCACCCTTGTCTTGCAATTCATGCCTTTACAAACATGACAATCATCTTAAAAGGAGCTTTAAAGAAACTGTACATACTTAGTAAACTAAAAACTACATTAAACCTTACAGTGTTTGTGAAGACTGTATAAATAACAAATTAAACTAGCTCATTATCACAGTATGTCAGAAATGGAAAGTACCAATTTTATTTTGATTTACCTCTGCGAACCCAGTCTCCATTGTGAATATTAATAACTGTACCAACCAAATCACTATGACGGCTTCGATAGATCCAGATTGCCTCCATAGCTTTCTGGGCCTTCTCCTGGTAAAACAAATTTATAATTCAAAATGAATAACAAAGTTAATAATTGAAGGGGTGAGTGGAATAAAGCCCCAAGTGAATTCTGATCAACTGCTAGATTCTCCTTACAGTCTGTCTTGTATATGCTCATGTAACAAAGGGAGAATTTGGCTATAGATCAGGAGTCACTTAAGGCCTTATTCCAAACTGAAATAAGGCCCTAAGTGACCCCTGATCTGAAACCAAATTCTCCCTTTGTTACATGAGCATATACAAGACAAACTGGAAGGAGAATCTAATAGTTGATCAGAAGTCACTTAGGGCTTTATTCCACTCACCCCTTCAATTTATAACATAGTGGTTTTCAATTGAGTATCAAAAGAAATTTTGCAATTGCTTTGGTTTTGCACTGCTACAATGTATGCTTTGTGATTGGCCAAAAAATCTCATGCCATTTTTTCTCAACCAATCAGAAGAAAAATCCACTTGACTTACATGTACATGTACATGCATGCATTTTCCCATGCTTGGCAGCTTCATGTACAATGTATTTGCCTGGAGTTCTGATTGGTTCATTGGATAGTCTACATCTGTTGTGATTGGCCAGAGTGATTACTTTCGTTTTGGTTTGATGACACTCAATTGAAAACTGCTCTATAACATTGATTACTTTTAAGTTTTGCACAACACAGTTTCATGCAGTCAATACTGCATTTTCATGGGTTGTATGGTTTCACTGGATAATGTCAGGGTAAATCTATTTCAAAATGGTTAATTCTCAGTAATAAGGCCCTGTTAGGATAAATTCCAACAAGCGACATGGCTTCAAAACAGAAACATCAGCAAAGTGGAGTGACAATGCACAACAAGACAATTCTGTGAAATTGCAAACTTGTGTCGTGGTCGTGCACGAAACTCTGACAGTGACAAGCGAATATAGTGAAATAGCTTAAAATGTCAAGGTTTGAAATTCAGACAAGGGACATGTACCGGTACATGCTGTAACAGAGTTTCAGTAATCAAAGATTAATTCATTCCATAAGGTGAAATGCAAAAAAGTATACATGTACCTCAAATATTGGATCTCCAGTGACTCTGGTTAGAGCACCAAACTCCATAATCATGGTACCAGCACAAGCTGTACAAGTGTCTGACTCACTGCCTGTATTTGATGATGGGTGGTGAATTCCATACTTCAGGTTTACCTAATGATTTATTAATGTTAACATATTAAATACATTTACTCAGCACCTTAGGATGTTAGGATTTGGCACTATATAAATTTAAATTGTAATTGTACTCAGCTATTCCTGTATAGTGGAGAAACCACATGATCATAACAACTTTACTCTTATCTCAAGTGCTTTGGATTAAACCAATGTAAAATATTTCAGAAATACGATAGGACTACAGTAGTCCAAAGTACAATGAAGTCCACGTGCCTGTTTCTCAAAAGTCCTGAAAACTTTCCGGGGTCGGGTTTATATTAAGCTACATGTATATGGGTACATGTATGTGCCACTGCAAAGGATATGGTTTTTGGATAGTTTAGTCTGGAATAGGGTAGAGAAATCAGATAAATGTGGTCTTTGTATCATTTGTAAACTTGGAAACTGAGATGAAGATACAGTTTCTGGAAAATAGCTAGTCTGTAATAGGGGCTTACAGAAGTATGTGAACTTTTTGATTGACAATCAAATACTTCAGTTTTTTGTGCTTAGAAATAAGTACAATTAAATGAAAACAATGCATCAAAAGTACCATAATAAAGCCTTCAACCAGTTTAACCTCTGTTGATTCCACATAATGTCAAACCTAGATCCTTCAGTAGGATTTCAGCCACCATCTTGGGATCACATGACTGATCATGTGGATTGTATGTTCATGTTATTCATTCCTTGTGGTTTTTGTTTTGTTTTCAAAAACAACATGGTGGACAGTGATTAACTTAGACCCCCTTAAGTTCCTGCAGGGCCCCTATTTATCAGGCAGGATAAGGCAAAATCCTGGTAAAAACACTGATAATGTTAATTTTGGTTAACCAGGAACTCACCCTTGGGTAAGGAATTCCAGTGGAGGTGTTAAAGGCTGGTAGCAGACGATACCCGATCTCCTTTGCCATGGCAACCAATTCATTGTTATACCACAACATGCCTTTTCCAGTGTTCTTCAATGCTAGTGCAGCAAAATGCCCACCGAGAAGGCCCCTGCAAAAACATAACAGACACATCCACTTGATTGTACATGCATACAGCATTGCTCAGTACATTGACACTACATTTGATTAAGTACCACCATCAACAGGCCTTATAAATAAAATGTACCAAGAGGATGGTCAGACTGAAGGGTTTTCAGATTTCAATGTAAAAAAATGATTGTGCGAGACTTTGTTTGGGTCTAAACTGTTACACTAACACAATACATTCAGGCATACACTGTACTTTCCTAATTCGTTCAATTGAAGCTTTTTGCTAAAAAATACTCTGAATACAGATTTGAAGATTTTTACATGTTTTCCAAATGGACACTACACTGTATACCCTTCAATTGAGCTAATTTAAAGCAATTTCGTTCTTAAGCCCACATGTGGCCAGTAAGCACAGTTTTCAACCAAGCCCCTTCAATTCAAGGAGTTCTCACTTACCCTAAAACCCTTATATTGGTTTCAAACACTGAAACAACCACATCATTGTCAAATGAGACATCCTGGATAACTAGTCTCACTGCTTTTTCAAACTCTTCTGTTTCTCCTATAACCTTAAAACAAAAGATAACAGTACATTTAATACTGCATCAACATGAAACCAAAATTTAGAGAATTGCAAAACTTAAAGATTAATGGATATGTGGTGGTTCAAAATTTTCTTTGATTTGCAATTTTCAAACCAGTTCAATTTTTGTTTTTGTTTGTCTCAGATAATGATAATAAATTTATCTGAGACAAAGGAGAATAAAAAGTAATCTGCTATGAAAATTTTCAAACCAAATAAAAATTTGAACCACAACAGATATGCTGAATATAACTTACTGCTAATGTATCCAGTGTGTCAACTAGTGTCAAGGAAAACCTAATAATAGAAACAAATACAGTTAACTTTTAATGTAATGACATCTTTGGGACCACAATTAATTCTGATATCTGTAATACACAGTCTGAAATTCATTCAACTCCTGCTATACAAATGGCATTTTTTGAGCCAAGAAACATGCAAGAGTAAACGAGAGCCAACCAGGTCAAAACATTCTGTATTTTCACAAAAAAGACAGATAAATTTGGCTACTCAAAGGCTCCTGTGACCCAACCCGTGAATAAGAAATGCTCTACACATCGCTGGCTCATATTTGAACGACACTTCCTTACAATCAAAGGCTCCTGTGGGCCAACCCGTGAATATGAAATGCTCTACACATCGCTGGCTCATATTAGAGCGACCCTTCCTTACAATCAAAGGCTCCTCAGTGCGCCAACTTGCGAATACTAAACACTCTAGTAAATGAAAGATTCTACACCAAAATGTGCAGAGGCTATAAGTACAACCCGAGGGCAGTACTTCAGTATTTATTTTGTGAATAGAAAATAAGTTCTGTAATAATGGAGTATCAAAGGATTTGCACTACCCAATCGCAAGTGCAATTTGATTATTTCATTGAGTCAAGTCTCGAGACTGTGATGGGAAAAGAATCCTTGCTTTGCTGGAGCCATAATTGCTGCTAAAGATGGAACAATATTACAAATTAACTTTGAGGCAAACATTTAAGATTAATAATAAATTCCCAGGCTTACATTGTATCTAGAATTTGGATATGACTGCCAGTGTGTCATTTGAACCTTTTACTGCAAGCTGATGTGTAACACAACATTGCGGTAGCTTATGTTTTATAAACATAAACACAGTTCAATATAATTTTTATATAAACATGGTTTGATATAATTTTATATAAAATTATTTTTATAATTTTATATAAACACAGTTCAATATAATTTTTGTTTTAATTGACCAACATCAAACGCAAAGAAAAAACAGTATATAACTTTTACAATTTCCAGTTCAGAAAAAAAAAAGAAAAAAAAACGTCCCCGCCAGGATTCCAACCCGGCTTCATATGACTGAAAGAGAAACACTTAGACATTTGAGCCAAAGAGGAGTAGCTGCTTATCATGGTTAAATTTTATTTAACCATTATTGTTAACTTAACAATATGTAACTATTTCTATATGAGTGCAACATTGTAAACTTGTGCATATGTACATGTATGTGGCAGTAACTCACTTTCCAAGGGCATCATCCACATCTCCCCGGCTTGTGTCCACACCTCTCACACGGCCCTTACAGCTAAGGGGCATAAGCTCATCAGCTGGATAGGCATGGTCCTAAGAGGAACAATAAAAACTACTGTAACATTTATCCCGGCATAATCATCTTTCTGTGAAAAAATCCTTTCTGGCATGACATGACAAGTATGTAAAATATGAACATGTAAATGCATACTATTATATGTAAATACATGCACAACAAACACTACTAATAAAAAAGTATCAAGCTAACAATAGCCTATTAAGACCACATAAGAATTTTAGGCCATGATACTTATAGTTTTTAGGGCTTCATGTGCTGTGATAATGGCATAGCGTACTACAAGAATTGCATACAGTGTAGTGCACAAATTATGCGATTCATGTTCAGTGGTAACGTTATTAGCAGAACTGTATGCTCTGGTCAGTGAAAGCCTTAAACACTGCACAATTTGGTTCACTACTTTATACTACAGCTATAGCTACACTACTATTACTATAGCTTCCATTTACAATTGTTCAAAGACTAAAACCACAGCTTTACTAGTTACACAAAACTGTGCTCCAGGAATAATCATAGAGAGCCCAATCAGTCCCACCTAAGACTAATAGAGTGCCAAGCACCTGTGCACAAATTGTTAAGGTGGTCAAGAATAGTTACATGTTTGGTAAACCTGAGCTTTGAACCCACAGACAACATGTATTAAAGGTGTTTTTGTCCATGGTTGGCAGTCCAGGGTGCAGTTAAAGTTTATAACCTACTTTGTTTCATTAAAATGAATCATTAACTCATTATTTAGCTATATATAGCCTGCGAGCAGGCTCACTTGTTTTGGGGTATCGCGCGAGTATCTTGGCGAGGAAGCCGGCGAAGCCGGCGAGAAGTTTGGGGCGAGGAAAAGTGAGCCTGCACGCGGGCCATTCATTTTTTAATTCCCCGCGTCCGCCGACGAACGCAGCAATCTGATTGGTGAAAATACGACAGGTGCCATGGTTTTTGAAAGAAAACAAAAAAGCGTTACTTGTCGCCACGTCAACGGCTTGTCAAGTGAGAATCAGGCGGTTTCCAGCTTCATACAGACGTGTATCACTTTTTGTAGTGGACGATGGTTTTTCTATTATTTTTTAAGCACTGAAATTTATTGAGCTTGTCTTAAAACGACTTATCAGCAAAACATATTCAGTGACTGTTTTGCAATTATTACTCCTCCTAGTACGTGACCGGAAGTCGGGCAGTGACAATTCCTTATTTACGGCAAAATTTTCACATTTTCATTTTTTCAAATTTTTCAATACCCACAGGCCCAAATCGATTCATTTTTCTTTCGTTTACTGGTCGATCTCTTTTTAAATTTAAAATCTTGCAAACTATACATAATTATGTGTTGTTGTATGAAATATTTGAACTTTTTTGGAGTGTTTCCCCTTGCGGTTTCAACTATACTTAAGCCATTACGTAAGCAATTAAAATCTGTATAATGACAAAGTGATGACAGCCAAAACAGCTTTTTTCCGTTGGGGGCGGAATTCGTGAATCGGGGCCTTGCGTGCAGGCTCTACTTTTCTCGCTCGTATATTTCTCGCTCGTATAGCATTCGCGCGCGAAACCCAAATAGTAGAGCCTGCTCCCAGGCTAAACTATATATGAGTAAATGAACATACATGTACATGGAGCAATGCATATACACAAAGAGCAGTGCTCTACAATATAAAGATCATTTTATGCTATTCTTACCATAAACTATAGGTTGGACCTAATTTTTGTGTTGTTCGAATGTAACTGTATTTGCAAAGATTGTTTCTTTGTTCTTTACACACTTAAGTCAGCCATAAACTTTCTAACTAATAATCTGTACAGAGTATAAGTTATAAATTGAATACCTGAACCATTGATCAGCAAGTTAAAAAGTGAAATTTAATGACAATAAAATGTAAACTACAAAATTAAAGCCATCATTTATTATCAGTAATACATTTACATTTAAATATGGATTGTGATTTTGAAGAGCCCTGAGATAGAAAATCTGTACAATTGTAATTACCCAATGCGCAAGTTCTAAAGATACAACTGACCATTGCTGACAATTATTACAGCTTTCTTATTTGAGGGAAATTATACAATATAGTGTGGACATAAATTTGCCACAGCCTACTTTAGTACAACTGATCAAACAATATCTACATTGCATTTAACAACTCTTCTAAATCACATAGCAACAAGAATCCTTGACAGGAATTCAAGACACTCCCTGCTACTTTCAGACATCAATCAGAAACATAACAAGCCCTTCATCAGAGTCTAGGACTAGCGCTCAAAACATCAGCTTTTTAATCTCTTTACGGTGGCCAATTTACCTGGAGTTATCAACTCAGTTAATTAAACCAAATTTTCACACTTCACTCCAACACCATATGTATACTTTTTTTACAACCTTTTTATATTAAATTCACATAGAAGACTACTCTACAATGGACTCTAGACAAACCAAACAAATTGGAACAGCAGTTTAAAATAACACAAATCATCATTTTTTCAAGTGACGTTCTCTTTGGCATTGCCGTTTCCTTGCTTAAGCTCCTTAATAGCTGGAAGCGATTACAATGGCAATGGCAGTTTGGTGTTGTGAAATTTGAGAACAACTGCCCAGTGATGGTTTGATGTCTTCTGATGAGTTTCAATCATTCCCAGAGACTGTCTTTCATTTTCAAAGATATCTGACAACCTCCAGCAGTTCACAAAAATAATAGATGAACGATGACCATTTTCCTTTCATGCTGTTAGATCAGGTTATTGGCACACAAGCTGTGTGCTGTGCATCTCCTGGGGGGTAGGGGACTCCGATATAAAAATGACGGGGGTGCTCATCGTACCTTTTAGGGGTCATAATTTGCACTTTGGTACCACTTAGGGTACAAAAATCTAAAATGACCACCAGTAAAAATTACCGCAGTACCTTTTAGAGTATTGTGCCAAAAACATATGACAGAAATATGACGTGTCATTTTGAATTGGTACCTCTTAGGGGTAAAACTTCTTTTGAGCCACGCCCATCAAACAAGATTCTGGTACCTTTTAGGGTGTTTTTCGAAAATTTCCAACAAGCACCCCTGTCATTTTGGAAAATGGAATCTATTTGTTTTATACAATAACAGGGAAGAAAAATTGCCTCATAGCACTCGACTGTGATTATGACTGTTTGAGGACTTTTTTTAATTTCGGCATTTTCCATGTCAACAAAACCACTTTTCTCTTCTGTTTTGTCTTTGTCTTAATTGTCAATAGCTTCTACTAAACATTGTTCCCATGCCTTCACTTGTCCATTCTGGAATAATCTCATCCATATTTTTAAAACTGTCTGCCATGTTGGACAAAACAGAGAATGCAAATTATCTATGACGTCAGCTGTGTGTCTGTACTCTAACAGAACATTAGTAACGACAACTCACAATGCCTGTAGAATTCAGTACATGTACATTGTTATAAAATTCCATCATGAGGCAACAGCAGAAACAAATTACATGTAAGTGTCTGACTTGAGATGAGTGATATCAAACTTATGATGACTTTGGCTTAAAACACTCCCTTCCATAAATTACAGCTAATAATAAGGCTATTTACCCTAACCCATACTGCCTTGCGGTCCTGGCTTTAAGCTTTCATCTGACAACATTAATTGAAATAGCTGTATACACTTGCCTGAATGCTTAAACACATGAGTAAGCTTAAATTAGTAAACATAGGCTCATAAAAATTAATCTCTCAACCTTTTTACCTTTTTAAATTCATGTGCACATCGTTGAGGAGGTTTTTTTTATTATCTACGATTAGCTTAGCGTTTTTGCGTTAAAAAAGACAGTGTCAAACAATATCGTATCATCAAACGCCCTTGAGCCCTTCACTCTAGATACACGTTAGAATATAAATTATACTTTACATGCAAGCTTATAACAGCCAATTGAGTTACTAAATTTCAGAGCTTATAAATATAGCACTTAAAGACCCCCAAGCAAACTTCTATGTTATCTATCTAGATACAAGTAAGAATATAAATTAACCTTATAATTTACATGTAAGCTTATACACAGCAGCCAAATGAGCTACTAAATTTCAGAGCTTATAAATAAAGCACTTAACGACCCAAAGAAAACTTCCATGTTATCTTTTCACATTCCATTTTTCCTTCCACCGAAAAACCTCATTAAAATCAGGCGTATTTACGGCGATTGGTGGTTATGGTATTTTTACCAGTAGCATACGAAAAATTGTCAATAAACTTGAACATTTGCGTAACTTCTGTTCAGTGATGTAAGCTTAACAAAGGACGCTTGTATTCGCATTTTACTCACCATGTAAGAGTTGTAGGCATGGCGAAACATCTCCAAGACTTTCTCTCTGCGAAAAGAAATTACAAATCAATTAGAAGACTAATAACGTGGCTAAAAGCCTCAACAAACAAACCTACCTCATTCTGTGTTTCTCTTCGGGCGTCATTGAGGAATGACTGGATTCTACACCGGCAAAAACAAGGAAAAGACATGTTACCAGTGATAACAAACCAGGCCGACTCATAACGACGAAATGAGTGGACCAAAGTCCAGTATGGGGGAACAGCGGGTCTTAGTAGTGTCAAATCACATGGTTTTAGTCGCTCTGTTCCATCAGACGCGTTCTTTACATGAAAAACACAACAGCCATTTTATAACTTCTTGCTTTCGTGGCAAACAGGAATTTTTGAGAGGACTGGAAACGAATGACGTCAAACACCCACACTGCGCGTACTCATTCGCGTACCACACGCGCGGTAACACGCTGCCAGCGATCAACCGGGTCCAGAATAAAATTTTGGCCCTTCAGCCTTACCTTCTTTCCAAAGTACCTCATCTTGATACGTCATTGTTTTAGTTTCGCAGTCACACCAGTCATAGGCTTTTCTTTTTAAAATAATACATTTTATATTTCATGCTGTCCCCATAATTCGTATGATGTATCCTATTATTGTCAGGAAGCCTATAGTTCATAAGCCCCCGGCTTCTATGTATATAGGCTTCCTTGTCACTACCACCTTAAACATTTTTTAGTCTATCGTCTTTTAAGTTATTATAAATTTCTAGTGTGTGGTATTATTATTATTATATATTTTTTTAATGTGTTTAATGGCAAAATAAAATGAATGAATGAATGAATGAATGAAAGGCTGCGAAACTTAAACGATACCCCGATATCCCCGATATACTCTTGACCCAGTTCTGCGGAAATTCCTTCTAAGAAATTGACCCCCGTCTTTTATAACATTTTGCTTCGTTTGTCATGTCTGGATCGGTGGGGGGGGGGAGGAGAGGAGGAGGGGGAGAGGGGAGGGGGATCCCTTGGCTTATTTGTTTACCCATTTTAGATCATGCGACATTCTCTAGAGAATTGCTCCGTTGTATTTCTAAACATTATGCAGTCATTTGATGAAATAGAAGAACATCACATTATCTAAAAAGGGTAAGCAAACAAGCCAAGATGAAAAGACCAATTAGAGCCCGTTTACTTGGAATGAGGGCGACCCAGCTAGATGGTAAATATGATTTTGTCTGATTTAGTGCAGACTTAAATTTAAAAAATATACCCAGACTGTGCCCATTATGCAAGAAGGTCCAGCAAGAAGGGTGACCCTGCATACAAACGGGTAGGATACTCACTCTGCTCCTTATGTTCACTGCCTGGTCAGCTCTAGCCTAAGGATAAGCAGCGCGCCAAAGAAACGTAGTCCTCGTTTTCCCCGCTCGTACGCGCGCAGGTTTTTAGCTGCTCCCTGACGCACAATATTAACGTCTGGAACAGAGCCTAGCTCAACTCAGTTGGTAGCGCACCATATGGTAGAGAGGGAGGTCACGGAATTGAATCCCAAAGTGTTTAAATAACTTGAACATAAGATCACACATGCTGTGCTTAACACGTTCTCTTAGTTCAGACGATGGCGTCATTAAACGGTTGTTAAGGCTTACCGTTGGCTTTTTCCTTTTAAGCGAGTTGTTCGTATTCCCTATTCGTATTTGCGTCCGGCTACGCCGCCAAAACTTTGCCATCGCGCAAAAAAAAATCCTGACAGCCTCTTTCCCTAAACAAACAAGCTCGTTCCAAGAGTCCGCGTTATACTTGCATGTTCAGCGATATGGCCGAGGGAACAAGGGCTCTGGGAACGAGATTACGATAAATTGCAACCAATCAATCAGTCAGTCAATCAATCAATCAGTCAGTCAATCAATCGATCTTTATTAACTAAAAAACAACAAGCCTTTAAAAACGGTTGCCACCTGCAAAGATATGAATGTATAGTTGGTTCAACCTGACAATACTCTATGCGAATATTAAAGATAGAAAAAAAAAAGTTCAAAAAGCCTTAGTAGGAGATAAACCAATAGTCAAATTATAGTTCAAGAACTGTTAGCTTCACCGAAACATTCTGAACTGTTGAAAAACTGATCGGTAAACTTAAATTATTTACATTACAAACGATTTCTTCTTTGAACTACACAAAATAGTAACAAAAACATGTACAGAGTCTAACGGTTTGACTCGTTTAGAGTTATGTACCTCTTTGTTTTGCTTGAAGACTATTTTCCCAGTTGTCAATAGAGATAAATAAGCTTGTGAATCATTCCTAGAATATTTGACATAATCTCAGACCAAACCAGGAAATCTATAAAACTATTCCATACATAAACAGAAAACTGGAGGCTAAACAAATATTTACAACTTAAAGGGACTGTGTGCTTCATACTAACTATGTAGCCAGGAGCTTGCTTTTTGCTTGCTTTTTTTTATCTAGTTGAGCATAAGTTGAGATACAAAGAAAAAATCATCAAAAGTGATGTTAGCAAAGAAATGTTCACTAAAGAGACAAAATAACGGGTAAGAAGGTCAAAATTTCACAAGAATGGGAATTTTGATTTCTTGACCGCCTGTCATGAAATCAAACTTGATGAACTGTAATCCACTTCCATCCTTGCAATCCAGTGCATGTGCCAGGATTTCTTGGTAAAACATCTGGAAAAAAGTAATGATAACAAAAAAGACATGTTTTAGTTAATTACCAGAATATTGCTGGTGATCAATAAAAATCATCAGTTGCATCAGGTCATAGCCTTCTCCGCATGCAACCCTGGACTTGAGACTTGGGAGGAGACCGGGGAGAGAATAAGAAAGAAGAGTAGCACTGGTGACGAGAGACTAAAGAAAAAGCGGGATTCGCTTTCAGAAGCCCAATTTTCCCAGTCTCTCAAGTTGCCTGCAAAGAAGGCTGATAAAGTCAAATTGTTAAATTGGCTTTAAATGACCCATACTAAGAAAACATTCCTCACATATGAGGTTATAATTTGAAAGTGTTTTAATTAACTCACCAAAGCTAAAAACTGCGAACGTTGAAGCATTTTTGGGTGTTCAATTTCAGAGATTTTAATCACAAGAATTAGTTCCTAACAGTTTCCTATTCTTGCCCCTAAATTCTCCCTACCCTTAAAAGAGGGTGAATTGTGCAATCGTGTGTCTGATGAATCATTTTTGCTCAGCTAATACCGTATACAGCTATTTCAATGAACGTTGTCGGATGAAAAAGGCGAAAAGCCAAGACCGCAAGGTAGTATGGGATTTTTATTTAATAGCTTTTAACCCTAACCCATACTACCTTTCGGTCTTGGCTTTAAGCTTTCATCCGACAACGTTTATTGAAATAGCCGTATTTGGGTGTCAGGAAGCAATAAGAAAAAGATACCAGCCTCCTTAAACGTTCTTTAAAAGCAGCAGAAAAGAAGGCTTTACTTGTTAGTAAAGTAACGCTACTCATTAGAGATAATGCTGGCTTGTTAATCAACCTTTGAGTAAATGTTCTTATTATCACAATAAATGGTTCCTAACAGTCTCCTATTGTTGCCCCTAAATTCTCCTTAGATCAGGGGCATAAGAGTGGGTCATAAAAGAGTATCTAACAATCCAACAATCCAACTTGAAAGCTTTAAGGTGTTTTATCGATGTAATTTGTCGTACGCGTATACGTAAAATAAGCTGGCTTTACATGCCTAAGTCGCTGAATAAATAAGAAACGCTGTATGGACTAGCTACTTGTGTAAACGTAAAATGTTGAACCGACAGTGAAAATCCACCTTCAGATTTAATGCCTTGTGAGGCACAGATGACTTTTGTGTCTTTTGTTCTAAAAATCATCTACTGCGAAAAAATATCTGGGCCTTTTCTGGAACAACGATTGCAGCCTTGTAACATAATTCATTTCCAAAACTAACCTTTATTTTCCAAAATCAAACGTCACGTTGTCTCCAATCAGCATGAAAGGCGCCCACTGCCTCTCGTGAGAGAAGCCATTACCTCGCATCCACTTCATAGCCTGGTGAAGAGATTCACTGGCACTTTCTCCACGAACAAGGTGCTCATAGAAACTAGTCATGAACTGCTCTGTTGCTTCGTCTTCTATGGCCCACAGTGCCGCCAACACTGAGCGTGCACCGGATCCTAAGAACGCTCGAGCGATTCCAACAACTCCCTCGGCTTTAATTTGTCCAAGTCCGCTATGACAACAGCTTAGGACTACCAGTTTGGCTCGCAGCTGAACCTGAGCAACATCAGACATTGTTAACACGTAATCGTCATGGTGTAAGATCCTCTTGATAGGGCGTACAGGCGCAAGTGCGATTTCTCCTCTTTCGGCATCACCATGTGCAGCGAAATGTATCAGACTTGCTGAATGCATCATTTCAAGTACAGCCAGCTTAGTTGCTTGATGCCTTAACAATGGCCGGACACCCAGCAATCCACCAATCATTTCTGCTTCCTTTCTTGCACAGGGCAGTTGAGATAATTCCATCACATTACTAACATCAGGATCACCCACTATTAACGCGGGCGTCTCACGGCAATTATCCGTTGGTCTCTCCTGAATGAGCTTGAGAGTAGTCAAAGAAGGAACAATGCGGATCCTGAAAATCTCTGATAAATACGTCCCACTTTCATCTTTTAATGCTGCAAATGGAACTTTGAACAAGTTACGATCAGGAACAATGAGGATTTCGGGTTCGTCAAGTAAGTCAGCCACGGGAGCAATGATCATCTTGTAATAAGGAGAAAGAGTCGGTTTGGGTTCTTGATCTTGATCTGCTTCATCCTGTTCTACAAGGCGGAGAGCTGCAAAGCTATCTTCCTGAGGTTGATGTGTCACGTGTCTAGCGTCTAATGGTAGTGATCGATCTTCGCAGTGCCCTTGAGGCATTCTGAACGGGTCTCTCCCAAAAAAATCATTCAAATTTTGCACCGATCCGTTGGTAATAAAACTTTCATTGGCGTTTATTTGTCGAAACCGCACTGGTTTGTTCGCTTTCAAAATCCACAAAGATATATCCAATACATAATATGAAATGTATAGACAAGTGCAGTTACTTCCTTTCTTTATGATCCTTTCAATTCCAACCCATGACTGTGGATTCATTGTGATTTGCTCCCCAACAAAATACTGAGTTGACATTAAGTCTGTCAAAGCTCTGGCCCGTCCAAGCTCTATCACGTAGAGGGCTTTACAAGGATCTCCTTTTATAAAGAACAATGCACTAAGTAACTGGTATGGAGAAAAGTACTTGTCTAATAGCGATACCTTAAATTGGTCATTGTCTTTTAGAAAACTACGCATATTCTCGCATTTTTTAATGCCAGAGATAAGATTCAAAACAGCTTGATGTTCGTTTCCTTCGTACAGCATAACAAGTGCGAGGTTAACGTGGCAACCAAACTCTGTTTCAATGTCTCCAACCTCTTTACTTATCGTAAGTGCTTTATTAATGTACTCTTTAGCCTTGACATGTTCGCCAAACTTTAGATGAGCAACTCCTAGGTTGTAATAACACGAGACTTCACCTTCTTTGTTGTCAATTTCTTTTATAATCAAAAGTGTTTTCTTGAGGTATTCTACAGACTTGGTATGTTCACCGATGCTGATAAAGACACATCCTAAACTGGAATAACATGAAGCTTCTCCCTCTCTGTTGCCGATTTCTTTGTAAATCGCAAGTGCTTTCTGAAGGTATTCTATTGTGGTAGCATATTTACCGATGGTTCCAAATACGTTTCCCAGGCTTGTATAATGTGTTGCTTCCCCTTGTCTGTCTCCTATTTCTTTTCTAAGCGAAAGTGCCTTCCAAATATATTTTATGGCCTTGTCATATTCACCGAGACACAAAAACACATCGCCGAGGTTTCCATAGCATGAGGCTATTCCTTGTTTGTCACCAATTTCTTTTACAATCTGAAGTGCTTGATCGACATGTTCTTTGATCTTGTTGTATTGACCAAGATGGCTAAAGAGTACTCCGAGCAATATGTAACATTCTGCTTCTCCATATCTGTTGCCAGTTGCTTTCTTGATGTCAAGTGCTTTCTCGAAAAGTTCTCTCGCTTTCCTATATTTAAGTTGCCTTTGATAAATTATTGCCAGTTTTATGGCTAAGGAACCTTCTTCATCTCTTAAACGACCGCCAAATCCGTGGACTGCGTTAAGGAGCTTCTCACCACATTCTATTGCACTCGTGTAATCATAAATAACACAATAGCCTACAAATATTATTTGATGTATTAGCATATAACAGAGTTTGAAGGTTTCCGTTTCTCTGCCCAGTACTGTGTTGTTGAGGAAAATGAAACACTCCTTAGATATTTCGATGGCTTTTAAAACACGACTGGTGTTGAGAAGGAAAGTTGCAACAGTTATGCCGATATCGATTACAACTTGTCGCATTTCCTCTTCCCTGACAGTCTTGTCTCCTGAAAGAAAAGAAAAACATGAACTTGAATCAGTGTTGAATCTGGTGTTTGGTGCGTGGCTTCTTGGGTCATACTGGTCATACACGGACACGTGCGAAAACAAAAACAGATGCAAAACGTCCTACAAAGTAGGTTTATTATAATACAGTCGAATTAACCTCCATTAACGGACATCTCGTAAGCCGACACCTTTTTTTATTCTCTCCAACACTACATTTTTAACCTCCCGTAAGCGGACTGACGCCTATTCGGGGTTCACAGCGTCTAAAATAACCTCCCGTAAGCGGACAGTAAACGATATCAAGAAAATTTCTAACAAAATAGGTTCGGTTTTAGTGGTTTTAATTGTGCTTGACCTAAACAAGAGGGAAGTGTGAGTCTGAACAGTACAGTTACATGTAGGGTACTAGTCATTTCGATTCCAAGGTGTCGGGATCTTAAAATCAGGGAACCGCGCAAGCAGACAGTCATCTGACTCATCGAAGGTTTCTTTTTACGTACCTAAGGACACTTTGCCTTTTAGGAAATAGCTACATGCGATGTACATAAAAATATGTACTTCTTCTGTTCTGTTCACCTCCGAAACATGGCGGATTGAGTATGTTACTTTTAAATGGCTTACTACATCAATTCGTGTGACGGCAATGCGAGAGCTGCACGGTGCATTTATTTAGTGGCAAGTCTTTCAATCTTGAACCTTAGTTTTTAAATTAGTGTTAAATGCATGTGTGTTATAAAAAGCAACCTCCAACAACCCTGTGATGGATAATACAATTACAAGTGGTCTTAAAAGCTTTAAAAGACATGTACTGGTGCATTATACGCCCTCTGGTGCACTTTTTTTTCAACCTCCCGTTCGACTGTAGTACTTTTAATTCTGTTTTCTCCACAATTGAGTACTTCTTAATTTAATTATGGTATGTTTTATGATTGTGTCTTAAATTCTGTCCTTGTAATTGAGCAGATTCTAGCTGATGCTCAGTGTGCCACTGCAAAACGACAGGTGCTTATGACTCATAAAGATCTTGAAAACAACGAATTTAAACTCTCTTGTCATCCAAATTATGCCCATGGGGGGTGGTGGACTTTGTGCTCTGTCTTGCGTGACTGGTTTGTTTGCGTGCATCAGAATTAAAAGTCACGCGAGCAAAACAAAAGTCTAAGACGGTTAAAAGTTGCGGAATGTACTCATAAACTTTAGAAAGGAAGCTTACGCTACTGAATTTAATCACTGGCCGAAATTAACTTTAAATATAGTTGTTATTTATTGTGGTGGACGTCGCAGTGTGATTTACATTTTATAATTTTTGTTTACTTTTGTCTTTAAAACTGTGTGTGTTTATCACCACATTCGAACCACGTTATTTTAAGAAGCAGATGGAGGGAAGCATTGGGGTATTCGGTTCTTCGATTTTTGCACTCAAAATTTCCAGTTTTTCGGGTTTTGATATCCGTTGCGGTTTTTTCCGTTTATAACATCCAGTTTTCGGTTTTTATAAATAGGAAAAGCAGTTTTTTGGCTTTGGTTTTTCGCTCCCTAGTTCGTAGACCTCTTTATTTGACCACGGTCAATCCGTGTAGGTTCACATGTGCGCCATCCAGGTAACTGACCCACAAAAGGCAGTAGACATTTTCCTAATTCTGTTGCAATAACCTAATCAAAGGCTCCTATGAGCCAACTCGTGAATATCAAACGCTCTAAATAAAAGATTCTTCACCCAAAAATTCATGGTATACACTCACTGCACTACGGTATAAAAGACATAAAATAACTTTAATGACAACATCTTAATAGCGTGACATAAATATGCGTTGTTTAAAACGAGACAACTAGATGATGTAATACACTGGGGAATTACCAACAAAGGTTTACAGCCGAGTGAGCGAGCGATGACAGCGATCGAGCGATCGAGTGACATTTTACCCTAAATGCTACAAAACCCCTTCTAAGTCCACAGATCGGTTTCAATTTTTGCATTCTGAGTTTGAAGTCAAAGAACCGAGGAGTAAACAAATTTAAAACGATGAAAACATCTTAGCGTGGTATAAATATGCATTGTGTGAAACGGGACAACTGGACGCTTCGCGCATTCACAAGGTAAAAATCAAAGGCCCCCACGAGAAAACTCGTGAATACGAAACAAGCTTCTGACCGTCCCCTCTCCTACGCGTTTTACTCCACCGACTCCCCTCCACCCCCTCCCCTCCCCTCCTCCCATCCCACCCTCTACATCCAACCCCCCACCACCCTCCCCTTCCTCCAACGTCGTCTCCATGGGTAAGGCAGGTGACCATTACCTATCTATCACATTTGGAATCCTCGGTAGGAAAAAAGATGGCGACTGGTACATTTACCCATAATTCTTAGCGCACAAAAACCTTAACAACGTTCATAAAAATGTAAAGAAAAGTTATAAAATCTTCAAACCTGGTCTACACATTGTCCTTAGTACTGGAACAAATATTCTAAAAAAAATGGCTTTCTTTGTGCCTTATGTGCTGTGTTAGGTCCGCAAGGTATTGTGGTAAAATGAACAGCCGCCATCTTTTTTCCTACGGTGGATTTGGAACGGGCAAAATACATGCTCAATCCTTATGTACTGATCAGCGGAATTACCAAGAAACGTTTACAGCTGAAAGAAGGAATGAAAACTTGTATATTCGTCCCCGTAAACTATGTCTCGTTCAACGCTTTGCGTATTCACGAGATAAAAATGGAGCAGAAGTATTCGTCCAATAAGAAGATATCTTTTTCCCACAAAAAGCTAAACCATATGTCTTAACATTTGATTAACTTAAATATGCGCCATATAAAATAGCTACATTTCGCTGTTGTATCACGGCAAGGGTTGGGCGGTTCAGGTTTGTGCAAATATGCTGTTTTGACCATTATGTTCAACTGTTTTTCGGTTTTGAGTAATCTTTATTGCGGTTTTCACGAAAATGTTGAGCGTTGATTTGAGCGGACCCCAATGCCCCCTTCCAGATATGCAAAAATTATGTATTGTATTGTATCATGTGTACTCTAATTAGAGACCATACAATAAAGAAAGTTAGAAAATCTGCCAATGTCTTCATTCGCAGAAATCGAAACATTTTGTAACATTTCAGGTAAATCATGCAGGAAGTGGAGTTTTTGGCGCGGATCATCGGTTCGTCTATGGATACCATCTCGTGCCCGACAAATCCCACAAAGTTCTTGTGTTGCATTTTAGTAGTGGTTTATTCATCTGATATCTGTCCGCGAAAGCACGAAGAAAATTTACGCTTTTCAGTAATCAAGAAGTAATGGACACCTCTCCACAGTCCGATTGTCAGACGATCTGAGGTTGCTCCCTTTCACTGAATCACTGAGGTGAACGACCTCTCAGCATGCTAAAGACCATGAAGTTATAATAGGATTCGTCGCACGATTTGATCCGCTACGTACAGTCTTTCTTTCCTCAATAACATATCAGTACAATACGATCACAGAACTGACTACAGAGAAACGCATCGCACCGTTAAAAATATTTGTCTGTTCTTAACAAGAAAGGAAAGAAATAACAGCACTTACCTAACCACGACGCCATTATTCGCTTGCAAGATGAATGTTATAAAATTCCTGGACTTTTCCTACATGCTGTGAAATCGAAAGCAATATTAAATATCAAATATTCCATTAAAAGTACCGTTTAACTCCTCAGTTTCTATGATCAGAGTAGCAGCTTTCCTCTGTTTTTCTGTTTCGAAGCCACTTTAGCCCCACCCCCCCCCCCCCCCCCCCCCAGGATGAAACCGAAAGCCGGGAAACAACAGGGAGGTGAAGACATGCAAATTGAATCTTTGGAAACCGAACACTGAGTTCAGCAGTTTAAACCATCTCGTAGTCAGTTTCCTAAATGTTTAATTTTGGCTCGGACAAAAAAACATCAATATTGCTGATAAGAGCACCTTAAAACTGGCAGTACAACCCTCGAAAGTTAGCTTTTCCTGATATTATTATTTTAATTTTCACACACGTTTATGTGGCGGTAAGATATAAACTGCATACACCACCTATGCCTCCGCTTCTCAGGCGTCCAAGCAAGATATAATATTCACACTAGCTTTCGGTTTTTGCTCTTGTCAGATCAACCAAAGTACAGATGGTATGTCTGTCCACCTGCGAGGTGGTCTCTAAACAACCATAAAGCTGCTAAATTCTCCCATTCGTCTTCTAATACAACTCTGATTTGCGATGAATAACAGTGAACTATCAATTAAATAACATATAATTCGACGTAATCATGTTGGACTGTTTTCACCGCGTTGCGATGTCAGTATATATGTACCCGAGATATCAGTCTCTCAGGTAAAGCTCTAGCGCTTAGCGTACATAAAGTTAAACGATTTATTCGGTGTTAAAACTTACCCACGATACGTCCGCTAGTAAGTCAAACTTCCCTTATCTCGATTTCATTTTCAGGATATATTCTATACTTACGTCATGCATCGAAAATACAATTACGATAAGTAAAAAACTGCAAACTGATCCTTACGGAGAAGAGATTGAGACAGAAGTGAAATATATATATATATATATATATATATATATATATATATATATATATATATATATATATATATATATATATATATACCTGAATTTTTCAAAACGTGTTCAATGACAATTTACGCAATTTCACTGCAACTAGCCCAAACAAGGGTTTTTATGAGCCCGATCAGCCCGAAAATGACAGAGAAGAGAGAGAAGAGGAAAAGGGAGCAATAGCGAGCGAAAAAAATGACTAGCAACAATCTATTATATTTTATACCTTTATATTAAAAACAAGGCCAAAAACGCTCACAAACGCTTACTTGGAGCGATATCGTTTTCAAAAATCCAGGTAGATATATATATATATATATATATATATATATATATATATAAATTTGTGTTTCGACTTTTCCGTAATAGAGTGCTCAATACATAAAGTAGAGCGTGATAAATATTTAAAACAGGAAAAAGACTACACTTGTATCCCTACAAGCCTGTTTCGTGATTGCTCACTCTTCAGGGGATTTTATTAAAGAATAAACATAACCATCGCTTATATACAAAATTTGAATGCTCGGATGTTTAGTTGTTACATAGCAACGCCTTGTTACGGTGACGGCAAGAAGATACAAGTTCGTTACGTTTATTAAGTGATGACAGGTCAGGGCGGCAAATGATTAAGAATTTTTCCTTAAGACAGAGATTACATCTTTTGCTTGAGCTGCTATATGAGGAGCTATTAGAAATTAGAAATTACATGCCATGAGATAGAATGTTCGTTGTTGTTGTTGTTGTCTTTTTATTTTTTTTTTTTAAAAAAAGTGAAATATATTTACCTGATATTTCGGTTTTCAAAACAAACCTTCTGCGGGGACTAGAAAACAAAAATGAATCAGATATAATAGGACCGTTACAGGTAAAACTTTAGAAATATGACACAACAGAAAATGATTGGTAAGAGAGAAGCGTATCGATGCCAGTAATTTTCAAGGTGTTTCGATACAGTTTTCTGAAGACCATACCTACATTTTTCAATCGGCTGTTAAGCGGTCTTTTTCAGGTCAGATCAACGTGAAATTTTCACTACGAACTGGTTTTGAATTGACGTTTGGCTAAATATATATTCTGGCAAAATCGATACTACCATGACGACGATAAACACTGAGAAACTTTTAAATCAGTAAAAATGGAATTTTGCGCTTTTAAGATTTCGCATTAAAAATCCCACATAGAAATCTTAAAATATGGTATAGGGCATACATATTTTGCACGAATAAAATAATTCTGTATGTTTGATTTCAAATAAATCGCAATTGAAACCTTACTTAAGATGGTAAAAAGATCTATTAGAGCCCGTTTTCGCGGAATGAGGGTGACCCAGCTAGAAGGGTAAATATGAAATTTGTCTGATTTAGTGCAGACTTAAATTTAAAAAACTATACGCAAAAATATAGCCATACTGTATCCTTCATGCACGAAGGCCCGGCGAGAAGGGTGACCCATAAAATATACATGCTGGTAGGATACTCTACCTACACGCAGGTAGGATCACTCTGCTCCTTATGTTCACTGCCTGGTCAGCTCTGGCCTAAGGATAGGCAGCGCACCAAAGAATCTCAGTCCTCGTTTTTCCCGCTCATACGCGAGCAGTTGGGAGCGTACCATATGGTAGAGAGGGAGGTCGCGGAATTGAATCCCAAGACTTTAAATAACTGGAACATTAGATCACACTTGCTGTGCTTAACATGTTCTCTTAGTTCAGACGATCGCGTCTTTAAACGGTTTTTCAGACTAACAGTTGGCTTTCTCCTTTTCAACAGAATGGGGAGAAAGCAAGTTGTTCGTATTCGCTGTTCGTATTTGCGTCCACGCCGCCAAAACGTCCTGACAGCTTCTTTCCCTAAACAACCAAGCTCGTTCCAAGAGTCCGCGTTACTTTTGCACGTCCAGCGAAATGACCGAGGGAAACGAGGACTCTGGGAACGAGATTACGTTGAATTGCAACAAACCAATCAATCAGTCAGTCAATCAATCGATCTTTATTAACGCAACAACAAGCCTTTAAAAACGGTTGTTACCTGCAAAGAAATGTCAGTACATTTGGTTCAACCATACAATACTATATGCGAATAAAGTTCCAAAGCCTTAGCAGAGATATATGAGTAGTCAAATTATAGTTCAAGAACTGTTAGCTTCACCGACACATTCTGAACGGTTGAAAGAACTAAATTATTTACATTACAAAAGATTTCTTTATTGAACTACACAAAAAAAAAAAAATGTTAACGGATTGGCTCGTTTAAAGTTATCTGACTTATCTACCTCTTTCTTTTGTTTGAAGACTATTTTTCCAACTGTCAATATAGATAAATAAGCTTGTGAATAATTTCTGGAATATTTGACATAATCTCAGACCAAACCCAGGAAAACTAAAAATCTATTCCATACATGAACCGAAAACTGGAGGCTAAACAAATATTTACAACTTAAGGCGGGATTCAACCAAAATTTTGAATGAAATTTTAAGAGGTTTAAAGAAGGGAGAGAAGAAAGAAAATGATTTTTGGAACACCAACAGACAGTTGATACCCACGCAAGAGCACCCCAGGTTGATAGTGGACTATTTTGGAACACCAACAGACAGTTGATACCCACACAAGGGCACCCCAGGTTGCTAGTGGACTAACTTGGTGTCCATCTATTAATTATTAACTACAAATTCTATTTTTAAAACTTCATTAAATCTTCAATATTTCTTGTTTCTCTTAATTTTACAAATCCTTTGAGAAAAACTATTTCCTCCCAAAAAAATACCCCAAATCACCCCAAAATTTACAAACACCCATAACGTAGATTCATGGGATCGGATGAGCATAGAGTTTTTGGATTACTTGTCAAGTGGCGGAAAAATAGCGTTAAGGTTAAGTCCCGCCTTAAATGGACACAGTCCCGGGGCTGATAGATCATGTTTTCATGATTATGACCAGGAGCTTGTTTTAAGCTTGCTTTATTATCTTGAGACGATACAAAGAAAAAAATTGTCAAAAGTGATGTTAGCAAACAAATATTTACTAAAGAGACAAAATAAAGGCTAAAAAGTTAAAATTCCACAAGGATGGGAATTTTGATTTCTTGATCGCCTGTCATGAAATCAGACTTGATGAACTGTAATCCACTTCCATCCTTGCAATCCAGTGCATGTGCCAGGATTTCTTGGTAAAACATCTGGAAAAAAGTAATGATAACAAAAAAGACATGTTTTAGTTTATTACCAGAATATTGCGTCAGTTGCATCAGGTCATGGCCTTCTCTGCATGCAACCCTGGACTTGAGACTTGGGAAGGGACTGGGGGAGAATAAGAAAGAAGAGTAGCATTCGTGACGAGAGACTAAGGAAAAAGAGGGATTCCCTTCCAGAACCCAATTTTCCCAGTCTCTCAAGTTGCCTGCGAAGAAGGCTCATTAAGTCAAATTGTTACTTTGGCTTTAAATGACCCGTAACTAGAAAACATTCCTCACATATGAGGTTATAATTTGAAAGTGTGGGTGTTCAATTTCAGAGATTTTAATCACGGGATGTAGTTCCTAACAGTTTCCTATTCTTGTCCCTAAATTCTCCCTACCCTTAAAAGAGGGTGAATTGCGCAATCGTGTGCCTGATGAGTCTAATAAAATAAGCTGGCTTTACATGCGTAAGACGCTGAATAAATAAGAAACGCTGTATGGACTTGCGTAAACGTAAAATGTTGAACCGAGAGTGAAAATCCACCTTCAGATTTAATGACTAATGAGGCATAGATGACTTTTGTGTCTTTTGTTATCAAATCATTTGCTGAAGAAAATATTTGGGCCTTTTCTGGAACAACGATTGCAGGCCCCGTGACATAATTAATTTCTAAAACTAACCTTTATTTTCCAAAATCAAACGTCACGTTGTCTCCAATCAGCATGAAAGGCGCCCACTGCCTCTCGTGAGAGAAGCCATTACCTCGCATCCACATCATAGCCTGGTGAAGAGATTCACTGGCACTTTCTCCACGAACAAGGTGCTCATAAAAACTGCTCATGAAGTGCTCTGTTGCTTCGTCCTCTATGGCCCACAGGGCCGCCAACACTGAACGTGCACCGGATCCTAAGAACGCTCGAGCGATTCCAACAACTCCCTCGGCTTTAATTTGTCCAAGTCCGCTATGACAACAGCTTAGGACTACCAGTTTAGCTCGCAGCTGAACTTGAGCAATGTCAGACATTGTTAACACGTAATCGTCATGGTGTAAGATCCTGTTGATAGGGCGTACAGGCGCAAGTGCGATTTCTCCCCTTTCGGCATCCCCATGTGCAGCGAAATGTATCAGACTTGCTGAATGCATCATTTCAAGTACAGCCAGCTTAGTTGCTTGATGCCGTAGCAATGGCTGGACACCCAGCAATCCACCAATCATTTCTGCTTCCTTTCTTGCACAGGGCAGTTGAGATAACTCCATCACATTGCTAACATCAGGATCACCCACTATTAACGCAGGCGTCTCACGGCAATTATCCGTTGGTCTCTCCTGAATGAGCTTGAGAGTCGTCAAAGAAGGAATGATGCGGATTCTGAAAGTCTCTGATAAATACGTCCCACTTTCATCCTTTAACGCTGCAAATGGAACTTTGAACAAGTTACGATCAGGAACAATGAGGATTTCGGGTTCGTCAAGTAAGTCGGCCACAGGAGCAATAATCATCTTGTAATAAAGAGCAAGACTCGGTTTGGGTTCTTGGGCTTGATCTTCCTCATCTTCTTCTACAAGGCGAAGAGCTGCAAAGCTATCTTCCTGAGGTTGATGTGTCAGGTGTCTAGCGTCTAATGGAAGTGATCGATCTTCGCAGTGCCCTTGAGGTAAAAAATGAAACTTTCTGAACAGCTCTTTCCCAAAAAAATCATTTAAATTTTGCACCGATCCCTTGTTCATAACATTTTCATTTGCGTTTGTTTGTCGATAACGTACTGGCTTGTTCGCTTTCAAAATCCACAAACATATATTCAGCTCAAAACATGAAATGTATAGACAAGTACAGTTACTGCCTTTTTTTATGATCCTCTCAAGGCCAACCCAAGATTGTGGATTCATTGTGATTTGCTCTCCAACAAAATACTGAGTTGACATTAAGTCTGTCAAAGCTCTGGCCCGCCCAAGCTCTATGATGCAGAGGGATCCACTAGGATTTCCTGTGGCACAAAACAACCAACTTAGTATCTGGTAGGAAGAAAAGTGCTTGTCCAATAACAATACCTTAAATTGGTCATTGTCTCTTAGAAAACTACGCATATCCTCGCACTTTTGAATGCTATAGAAAAGATTCGAAATAGCTTCTTGTGTGTTTCCTTCGTACATCATAACCGTTGCGAGGTACAGGTGGTAATGAAACTCTGTTTCAACGTCTCCAATCTCTTTATTTGTTGTAATTGCTTTATTAATGAACTGTTTAGCCTTGGCACATTCACCAAGACATAGATGAGCAACTCCTAGGTTGAGCAAGAGATAACTCGGGGCTTCCCCTTCTCGGTCAATTTCTTTTGCAATGAAAAGTGATTTCTTGTGATATTCTATCGCCTTGGCATGCTCACTGAGGTTATTAAAGAGAACTCCTAATGCGTTATAACAAGAAGCTTCTCCCTTTCTGTTGCCGATTTCTTTGTGAATCACAAGTGCTTTCTGAAGGTATTCTTCACTGGTGACATATTCACCGATGGATCCAAACATTCCCCCCAGGGTTATGTAATTTGTTGCTTTCCCTTGTCTGTCCCCTATTTCTTTACTAATCGAAAGTGCCTTCAGAAAATATTTCTTGGCCTTGTCATATTCATCAAGAGATTTAAACAAAGACCCCAGCATTCCATAACATGAAGCTACTCCTTGTCTGTGGCTAATTTCTTTATATATCCTAAGTGCTTTCTCGACATGTTCTTTGAGCTTATTGTATTGACCAAGATGATAAAAGAGTCCTCCGAGGAACATGTAACATTTTGCTTCTCCACATCTGTCGCCAGTTGCTTTCTTGATGTCGAGCGCTTTCTCGAAAAGTTCTTTCGCTTTCCTTTGTTTTTTATACAAAGTTGCCAGACACATGGCTAACGAACCTTCCCAATCTCTGAAACGATCATCAAATCCGTGGACTGCGTCAAGGAGCTTCTCACCACATTCTATTGCGCTTGTGTTATCATTAGTAAAATAATAGCCTTCAAATAATATGTTATATATTCGCATGAAAAATAGTTTGAATAATTTTGTTTCTTTTCCTAGGACTGTGTTGTTAAGAAAAATGTAGCACTCCTTAGATATTTCGATGGCTTTTAAAACACGACTGGTGTTTAGAAGAAAATCTGCTACAATTGTACCGATTGAGAGGAAAATTAAAGCTTGCGAAACTTCTTCTAAGTTGTCCCTGACAGTCTTGTCTTCTGAAAATAAAAGAAAAATATGAAAAACAGTCACAAATGAATCTGGTCTTTGATGTGTGGCAACAACAAATGTTTTTAGTTTATAGCAGAAACCCATAGGTTTATAGTTTACAGTTTATTATAACAAATTATACACGTATGAAAACAAAAACAGATGCAAAACGTCCGTCAAAGTAGGTTTATTATAATAGAACTTGTAATTCTGTTGTCCACACAATTGGGTACTTACAGAAACCCATAAGTGGGTTGAAACGTGCAACTGTCGCTTGTACGCTTCAAAACAAGCTTCCGATTATTCAATTTGCTAAGAAGTTGTTACAGCCATATTTGGCAAATCAAGATAAAAATATTAACCAATCAATTCGCTAGAACAGCTTGCTTCCAATCTCGAGGGACCGAGGGGTTTCCAAATATGGTACTAAGCAAAAAGTGAATATTCGGAAGCTGTGAATGCGCGTTACACGTTTCAACCCACTTATGGGTTTCTGGTACTTATTTAAATGGGTATTTTTTACGATTGCCGGCAGCCAATTCTAGCTGATGCTCAGTGCGCTACTGCAAAACGACAGAAGCTTGACTCTCTTATTATCATCTTTATGCACAGGATCAAAAAACGCCCAACTCACAGTTTATCCTTGTGGGTAAATATAAAAGTGAACAAACCTTCTAAGGTGTGGGCTACGTTCTGTCTTGCGTGACTGATGTGTTCGCGTGCTTCAGAACACAATTGCCACCTTTAAAGTCACGCGAGCAAAACAAACGTCTTCGAGGGGTAACTCAATGTACAAACTTTAAAAAAGAAGCTTTCGCTACTGAATTTAATCAGTGGCCGAAATAACTGTTAATATTTTTGACATTTATTTTGGTGGACGTTTCAGTGTGATGTGAATTTTTGTTTAGTTATGTTTACCCTGCGAGCAGAATCCCTTTAAGGAAGATCGATTTTTCTAGGAAGATAGAAGGCATGGGACTCTGCTCAGAGTAATTTTTGTCTTCAGAACTATGCATATGTGTGGTTATCATTGTTCGAATGACGTTATTTTATGAAGCAGATACGCAAAAATATCAGCACTACTCTAATTAGAGACCATGAAAATCTGCCAATGTCTTCCCTCTAACAAAGCCAGTTGATAATATTTCAGGTTAATCCATGATCGACAAATGTTTTCGGCAGACGAGAAATGGTCTCGTTATTTAAATATGGTTTATTTATTTTCTTGGAAAAAGTACAAAAATAACGCCATGTAACTAATTAAACAGTAAAATTGGTTCAGGTTCTTTGAACAGTGAGCCTGAAACCCGGGCCTGAAATGAGCCCGAGTCTCAAACGATCCGACGTCGCATGCTCCCACTTTAGAA
>JAJGOT010000041.1:2007500-2240000 GCA_022457155.1 Cladopsammia gracilis
CTTAATTATTCCAACTATGATGTATTAACTGATCACAACAAAATTATATTTCTATTTAATAATGTAGATCCTTTCATTTGCAGAAAACTAGGATATTATATATTTCAAGCATTCGAATTAAGAGTCACTTGTACCACTGGACAAGGGCCCACTGCGATCAGATAAAAAATATTAATTAATTTAACCGACCTGTTATTTGTTATATTACTATTACTTATTACTTATATTACTTTATTTTTGTTTAGGCTATACCATATGTAAATTGGGAATGCTAATAAACTTGTTGTTGTTGTTGTTGTTGCTACTGAAAGGTAGCAACTAGCAAATACAAACCCGGTAACTGATGAGGTTCGAGAGGGGAACCGAAACGATGGTCTTGCCTGAATAAAATAGCGGCATAAACGAAGCAGTCGCTAGACTGTTAAAATTGCCAATGGAGGCTTTAGTCAGCTTTAGTATAAGCAGCGAGCTCCACGCAGCTATAAGCGTGGGTGAATGGAAGCTAAAATTACAGCTTTGACTGAGAAAAACTTCAACTCTCTACAAGTTGAATAGCTTATTAAGCTACAACTCTCTCTGCTATAAAGCTTAGATCCTGAAAATTAAAATCCTGCAAAGACAAATCCTGGACAAATCTAAAATAGCTGGGCCTAGCGTGACATTAATAGCAGGAAAGACATTCACGGCCAACAGATCATTTCAGATCCTGTCATGTCCGGTATTTCAGAGAGAATCAGAGTAAGAGAATTCAAACCTTTCCTACATAAAAATCTCCATGCCAATATTAATGGCGAAAACAACACACCAACCGCCAGGCAAAAAAGGACGCTAAAATGAGGTCAAAATCTACAAGCGCAACACCACGGGAAACCACAACCGACAGACTTGACCTCTAGTCCGTTGCATGCACGCGGCTTTTGTCGCTTTTGAAAGGTTTAAAAAACTCAGTCAAAACTAAAATCCTCCAAAACATATATAAGGAGCAAATGGCATTAAAAACATGAGGTAAGAGTCGTGCAGGCCTGCCAACCCCATTTTTAACTCAAATGGTCATAAATAAACCTGTTCAAAGGTCACAGCTTACATGTAAGTTAAACCTCCCCGTCCTCCCCTATGTTTCAAAAGGGTTGCGGATGCAACCCTTGACATGCTTGATATACAGTACATAAGTCAATTCACGTGACACAAAAGGGTAATTAGGGGTTACTATAAATAGATTGTTTTAGAATTTTATTTTAGGGATATTTGTTTTTACAAAATTGGGATACGGATTATTTCCAAAATTTATCCAGGATTATGGATTATTCAGAACCCCCCTAACAGGGCCTCAACAATAAATTCACAGACCTCTCTATACGCAGAAATGTATTGAGGCGTTGTTGTTTTGCTGGCTTTAGTTCCAGTAAATCCAGTTCTGAACTAATAATCGATAGTAAGGTAACAAACCATACAGTGATAGTTTACAGTTGCACTTACCGAACCACGAACCATCCATTATTCGCTTGCAAGCTGAAACCTTGGACTCTTTCGGCTACATTTTGCGAAATCGAAAGCTGTCGAAGCAGGGTTACATGTAGGGGTTGCGAACGAGACTCAACCAGTGAAAATCAATAATCAGTGAACTCAATATTAATCGATATCAATCAAATGTTATTAACCAACAGAAATCAAAGCCCCGAGTATCGATTGTCATTGGATTGCATTGATTTTCATTGACCAATATCGATTTCGGTGATTGCTATTGATTGTCATTGATTAATATTGATTTTCAGTGAATTCTTAAATCTCAGTTTACATTTCCAAAAACGACGCATCACTGGAGTTGAAACATGAAATAAAGTATATTTAGTGTCCTGATATATGTAATGAAGCATCATTCATCCACAGCCAATTACTTATGGCGCTTTTTTGGGGTCAAAATTAATACTTGCATTTTACATGGCGAATTAAAGTGTGTCTTGCATTTTACATGGCGAATTGAAGTGTGTCTTGCATTTTACATGGCGATTTGAAGTGTGTCTTGCATTTTACATGGCGATTTGAAGTGTGTCTTGCATTTTACATGGCGAATAAAAGTGTGTCTTGCATTTTACATGGCGAATTAACAACCACTTACATTTTGCATGGCAAATTAAAGTCTGCACATTTTACATGGCGAATTCGAAAGCCGCTTACATTTGCATGGCGAACGCACATTTTACATGGCGAAAGGTTGTGCCCAGAAGGACAGCCGAGGAGCCCTAGTGACGAGTTTCCGAGTCGGGCAGCTTTCGGCGAATTCGAAAGCCGCTTACATTTTGCATGGCGAACGCACATTTTACATGGCTAGTTCTAAAATAAGGAACTGGGAATCGGAGAACGGGGAATGGGGAACGGGGAATCTCTAAAATGGGGAATCTCTAAAATAGGGAATCTTAAAAGCATGATATCACAAGAGTTTTGTGAAGGCGGCCGTAAGTAAAGCTGTCCGCTTACGATAAACATTTCGCTCAGAAAAACTCTGACTGAAATTCAAGCTGGCTGCAAACCGTGTCTTGTTTGATATTGTGTGACAAATCATGCTGTGACACTTAGTGTCTGGTTCATTATAAGTTTGACAACTTGTAAAAAAAATTATACTCAGAAGAAATTGCCCCCCCATGAAATGGCCCATTCCTTTATTGGACGCAGTGAGTTCGGGGTGTCCGTGGAGCAAAACGCCTAGGGGAGGGGAGGGTCCATTGGTGTGCAGAATCTTTTTCAAAGGAGCTTTTTATTTATTTTCATTTTTAGTCTGTTCCAGGGTGTTCCAGTGAGGTTCCGACGGTGTTCCGGAGGTGTTCCGGGGTGTTCCGGTGGTGTTCCGGGGGTGTTCCGGGGTATTCCGGGTAGGTTCCGGGCTATTCCGGGCTGTTTCGGGTCGATTCCTGGTTTTACAGACACCCAAGGTCAAAAGAGAAAGAGGGTGCCACAGCCGTGATTCGGGAATACTATATCGACGCGGGATTTGCTTTATCTGTGGCCGTGATTCGTGATTTCCATCTACAAAATTCCATGAAAATGAAATATTTTATTCTGTATCAATTCACGCTCACATTTTTGTCGTGTTTTATAGGTCTCACTGGTTGGGAAAAACTGGACGGATAGACCGAATTCTGGTTTGACTTTTATAGCGGTAATAAAATATAAACCGTGAATGTCTATGCGAATGTCCAGAGTTTGTTTACTTGAAAAGCTTTCAATTCTGTGGTATTTTCCTCGCGAAGCGAGGGCCGAAGGCCCGAGCGTAGCGAGGTTAATAAATTTGGCGGCCGAAGGCCGCTCGGGTGCTCGGGTCTCGGGAGCTGAGCCGTGCGCAATCGAGCGAAAAGTTTATATATATATATATACTGAAGATGTCGTGCAGTTGCCTAGCAACAAAAATCGTGACCGCTGACAATGGCGCGCTCTCATGTTTATTCATGGCGGCGGCCGGGGGTTGGAAGCCTATCCCATAATGTCTCATCACGTTACCTCGCATTTGCCAGTGATCGCCGAGGCAAGAAGTGGCTGTCAAGACACCCTTTTCAAGGCCTCTTGTCTGTCGGTCTTCTTTTGTCAGGATTTGCAATGTTAAGAAAACTTCTCTTGCAACGAACAGATACATGCTTTCGAAAATTTGTTTGAAGGATGACACGACAAACGAAATTTGCGCGCGCTTGAACGCGTAAGCATCCAACTGCTTGTCCACGCATATGACGACACTCTTGCACTGTGTTAACCAAATAAGTGCTCTAAAAAACTGAAAACCTTTGGGAAAAAAGTTCTTCTCTTAATAGCTATTTGTTTTATCCACGGTTTTAGCTAGACACAGTAGTTCTGATGTCAACGACAGGAAAAACTGTAACTGACGCGTACAGCTAGCTTGTACGCGCGATATAGCGCGCGCATATATTTAATTTTGCTGCGTGTTTTGAACTGATTTGAGCTTTCAGCACTTACGCATTTGCCAAGATTTTTTCCGCTATAACCTTTGTTCAAGACGGCTTTTGGAAATACAATGTAACCCTTTTTATACTCATTTACTTGAACTTGCTTCGGTCTAAATTCGTTTTATTCCTCAAAGAATTTTCATATTCAACTCTGCAAACGTGCGCGAATTTCCTAAATCAGCTCGCCGTCAATTCAAAGCATTGACTGAAAGTACCCACACTTTGATGGTTTTATTCAGCTTGAATAAACCTGGAGGGATCTGATGTTTTAAGTCGTTATGATATTAAGGAATACGTTATTAATGTTAAAATGCTAGTGATGCTTCGATTAAGGAGGAGGTACAACTGCACTTTCCTGGTATTTTCGGGGATGATCGCCATTTTCCTGCGAGCGGAAAATGATATTTTCTAAGGATGAGAAACGAGGATTAAACTTAAAAATATAAATGAAATTCTTGCATTTTAGTTCTTTTCTGTTACCAACGAACTATTTCTCTGATTCCCAAGTCTCCCATAATTAAAACCATAAAATGAGACTACCGGCAAAATCACCGAAATATGAGATTTTACAAAAAGTTTGTTTATTCGCTTCAAATGTCGCCGGTAACTCGTTGCGTTGCATCATGGGATAGGCTTCCAACCCTCTCCCCCCCCCCCCCCCCCCCCCCGCTCTCGGTGAAACACGACCAATTTCTGATGCAAATGAGAAAGAACAGCAAATACAACAACGCTGGATTGAACAGGTGGCTTGAAATCCTTTCTCGAGAAGATTAACCACCGAAACTCCGCTGGAGCGAGAACGGCGACTTGAAATTCAACGCGATTGAGCAACGAAGAAACAACGACAGCATCGATTACAAAGACTTCGAACAGCCTGACCAAATGCCTCCATTAGAATTCTGAATTCTGTTTATAGACGCAACGAGAGCAAACACTGATTACAGGAAAGGCTCAAAGAAGAAGAACGATTAAGCTAGAAATCTAGCTCAAATCACCGCACTTTAATCCGCTCTTTAATGCTCTTCAATTGAAACAACCTACATTTAAAGGCAAGCAATCTTAGGCTTATATACAACCCTCCATAAATTATTCTTTAATCTACCTTTTTCAAAAAAAAAAAAGATTTCAAGTAGCTGAACAACTGACACGCAGATCATAAGAGGATATTTTTCAATATAAAAAAATAGTACTCAAACACTGGAAACTATTGTCTTAGTAGCTCTTAGTACATGCTGTAAATTGATCATTATTGATTTTCTCGCATACATTGCTTATGATATTTGCAAAGAATATTTTGCTTCATCTTGAATATTCATGTTTAACTTTTGTAATCAATTTCGTAATTCTCGTGACCTGTATCCTATTAACTCCTGCAATCTCAACCATTCAAGCGAATAGTGAATTGAATTAGCAATTATTTGATACACAGTACATAGAACAACAGCTACAGAAGTATGTAAAGGGAACAGGTTAATTTTGGGAGATAGCACTCACAAACTTCAAAAAGGCCCACATCGCTAAAATTTTGCAGTGCATCCTCCCCCGAGCTTCGCGAGGATCTGCGAGACACGTATTTCTAGTTCTATAATTCCCTGACTACAATAGTTAACCATTAACACTTTAAACACTTTCCCAGAGTACGTGATTCGGAAAATGACAAAAACAAGCTACGTGATTCGGAAATTTACGAAAAAATAGCCGGGATTCGGGATCCAGATCTCCCCCCCCCCCTCCCCCCTCCTCCAGACCCTGCGAGAAGGGTATATCCTCCCATCTTGATTTTAGTTGGCTGAACAAGATCAGAAAGGCGGTGCTCCGCCGTCACCCACGATATCTTCAAGTTGAGAAGATGCTGTCCTAGACTGCGAGCAGTCTCTCTTTTCCGCGAAAGTCAGTAGGGACGAACGAGAAAAACGAATTAGCGTGATGTGCGAGCTGCGAGCTGCGAGCTGCGAGCGGCGAAACCGCGAGCCGTGAGTAGCGCGGGCGCCAGCCGTGAGTAGCGCGGGCTGGCGCCCGCGCTACTTCGCGCTAATTCGCTTTTCGCGTTCGTCCCTACTGACTTTAGCGGAAAAAGAGAGACTGGTCGCAGTCTAAAGCCGTCCCTGTTTAACCACTGTCTCCATGTTGAACTTGGCTATAAAGCCAGGCATGTCCAATAAATGAATATCGATCATTTGAAAAGCAACTGATATATTAATCAAATCACGGGAGACTTACCTGCGATAAAAAGGAAACTAGACCCCATTTAAGAGATTCCCTACTTTAGAGATTCCCCATTTTAGAGATTCCCCATTTTAGAGATTCCCCGTTCCCCGTTCCCCGATTCCCCGTTCCCTATTTTAGAACTAGCCATGTAAAATGTGCGTTCGCCATGCAAAATGTAAGCGGCTTTCGAATTCGCCATGTAAAATGTGCAGACTTTAATTTGCCATGCAAAATGTAAGTGGCTGTTAATTCGCCATGTAAAATGCAAGACACACTTTAATTCGCCATGTAAAATGCAAGACACTTTAATTCGCCATGTAAAATGCAAGACACACTTTAATTCGCCATGTAAAATGCAAGACACACTTTATTCGCCATGTAAAATGCAAGTATTAATTTTGACCCCAAAAAAGCGCCATAATTACTAAAACGATTCAAAGTCTCAAAACAACAAAAACATCACACCTATTCCCTATTGTATATCCCTTCTGTACAGGCTACGTGCAAGGCTCAAGTGTGTGTACAAATGTCAATCGGATTATGACAGCCTAAATATATCACGCGAATGATGTCATGAAGGGTTTTTACTGTTGTGCAATCATTTATCGTCTATAAAATCAATACCAGAAACCCATACGTGGGTTATGGGTTTCTGTCAATATCAATTAACTTGGTGAGTATCGATTTTCATTGATTGGTTGAATCAATCAATATCAATCAACGGATTGTTATTGATTACTATTAATTATATTGACTGGCAGTCAATGATTGGTTTTCATTGATTGATATCGCCGGAGACGCAGTGATCTGCACAAAAATGTCATGCCAGATAGAACAAACTAGTCAACAGCGCATTAATAAAGATTTCACTCGCTAAGGTCTGTTAGTTTTTGCCCACTGGCTAAACTCGAGAGGTCGCGTCGAGCGGGAAGAGAGACCTGGGAGCAAGGAAGTGTTAAATGGGCTATAAATTTTTCTTTTGAGCTCTCGGTAGTTTCTTGGTGTTGCGGATGGTGTGATCACCAAATGACGTAAAACAAAAGATTCAAAAGACACTGAACAATACCCACACCACAACACAAAAGCTAACCAACAATGGCTTCCGCAACACCAAGAAACACCCGAGCTCTCTGTTAGTGTTTTCTTGCGTTTTCTTGTGTTTACTGCGTTTCAGGCCGTTTTAAGGCCTTTTCGGAGAGTGACAGTTTTTCACCCCGATTAGTGGAAACAAAAATTGGCCAATTTTATTTAACAAATCTAGACCATTAATGAGGGGGGCGGGGGGTCTTATGGCAAAATCTAGCTTCCTAAAGGGGGGCTTAAAACAGCTTTCACCATAAATACATTATGAGAGCAAAATTTAATGTTATTGATTTAAGAAGCAATTTTCTTAGCTATTTACAGAAAACTTATTAAGAGAGGTCCAGACATGGTGCATGTATGGCCATCATTGTGAGGTAATGTATTGACTATGGCAGACCCCCAAAGAAGCATGAGCAATAAATACAGTCAATTACACTTTACGCACACCCGTGTAATACAAACACCTTGTTATTGTAGACCTTTTTCTTCTGTACTAACCCAAGCCCATATGTTATATTACCCCATCTAAAGTTACACCCACTGTTAAAATGGCAACATTTTAGGGTGCCGAGAGTGTCCATAACAATGGGTTCAACTGTACTTTATACTGCTGTTCACTACAAAACAAAGCAAACATGCCCAGGCTAACATTAACAGAGCATCTGTATCCCAGGGGCAAGAGGGTGGGGGTACTCTCATATATAAGTATATGCCATTGTGAAGGGTATGGCTGTCAAACAGTTTTGTCTGTGATAGGCTATAGAAATGAGGGAGTTTCAGGGTATCATTTATTGGGAAACTGATCAGTGGTTTGAATATAAAGTGTCTAGAAAATAGTGAGTCTGGGAGTAGGGATTTTTGGTGTCTAGTTAGTAATAGGGTTTCAAAATGCAGCTGAACAAGGTCTGGTATAGGGTAAACATTTCAGAGTCCCAACAGCCCAGGATCTGTATCAATACAGCTACCACATGTACCATAGATTGTTTCCCCTGCTTTAATTGTCAGTGATTTAATGCCTGCCCAGCTAATTCCAACCTTCTTTAACTCTCTTAAGATACAGCTTTGAGTTTCTCTCGATGGTTCAAGTCATCATAATAATGCTGTAGCTTTCTTAGTCCCACCCTACACAATGAAACAAAATGATGTTCACAAAAACAAAACTGGCTGGTACTTGTTTTCTAAGATCGTGTAGGTCCATGTTTTAGTGAATGAGAACATACAACATAAAAAAAAAAACAATAATAACTATTTTTTGCTGGTTCCAAAACCAGCAAATCCCATGGTAGCAGCCAGATCGGGATCAATATCTCCATCTTCCACAGCAGTGTTTTGTTTCTTTTCTTTACGAGCGATTTTTCTTTGTTGTCTCCTCTGTTCCTCCTTTGAAAAGAGAAAAAAGTATTATCATTGTGCGGCAGTTGAATTGTAAAATAACAACACTGTGGTACACCTTTTGCATTTGAGAGTTGTGCATACTTGTCCAATACTCTCTCAAATTTATGCATGGTATTGTATTGTAATACATTGTGCTGTATTGTGCCGTTCTAGAATGTATTGTTAAACTATTGTTATGGTCATATAATACAATACAATGCTATGCATAAATTTGTCAGAGTATTGGACAACCCTCGAGTTGTGATGATATTGCCACATGAGGTTAACTTAGGGCACATTCAATTGACTGTATTACAGAATAAAAATAAACAGAATAATCTCTGAGAATTGTTTGTTTAGGCAAACTTGCAGTATAAATTTGTCAAAAAATGCTCATAATACGGCTTTAGGAGATTATATTTAGTTTTCCAGATGCTCTCAAATCCCAAAAAACGCAATTGTTTTTACCACTTTTCCTATTCTGGAATATCTGGAATACCTTTAGCTGGACACACCCTTAGTTAAAAGGGATTTTCTTTTCAGGGTAGGGATTTAAGAGTATGTACAGCTTTTCCAACCAAGCCTGCATGCTTAAGATTATCATATGTGATAACAATCTCATTCCTGGTACTTCCTTCTCTACTGGCCAGTCACATGGAGGGAGGGTTATGAAAACTTGAATGGTTTGAAATTGCTCAATTTTGTCCTTGCACTACAATATAAAGGTCCGTATAAGGGAAACTTTGCTGACATCATTGTTTACAATATTTTTGTTTCATTAGTATATAAATTTACATATAAAAAGCATCATGCTAAATACAAATTGACTTCAAAAGTTGAAAGATCTGGTTAAACTTACAAATCTACACAATTTTAAGCTCTCTGCATGTTAAGTTTAGGGAGATATCAACTTCCAAAAACTACAAATTGCTGGGTGGTACACCTTTGTAAAATTTAGAGTTTTTAAAAAAGAATTAATAAACAAAGAGTACCTGTATTATACATGTATGTACCTACAGTACAGTATATAGTATAATTTTTGGTAGCTTGCCTATTAGGGTAAGTCAGCAGAGTGAAAAGTTGGAAGTTCAGGGAAAAAAACATGTTGAACCATCAATCCAGAGTCTTACATGTTCATACAGTCAACAGCCTTTTTGCAGACCTCTTACTATAACAGACACCCCCCCCCCCCCCCCCCCTACTGAGGACATTAGTTAAAGTCCCAGTGAAAGTGTAATACAAAAGAATCACTGGAGAAAACTCCCACTGTTATGGTCTCTTGTTGTAATGGACAGCAAATTGTGGTTCCCAAGGTTTTCATTATAGTGTGTGGTTCCAGAAAATATCCATACCGTATTTTCCGGTGTATAAGTCGAACCGGTGTATAAGTCGACCCCACTTTTTGAGCCTAAAAATTAGGATTTTCTTGATTTGGCATCAAGTATGAGGAGAAAAATTGTTTACGATTTTCTAGGAAAACAAGTCTTGTCTCTCTTGCAGAGCATCTTCGAGATCCAAAGTCAAAGTAAACTGAATGAATCACATTGATCGACTAACGTGCAAACGAATGCACTTCGTTAATAAATTGACAAATATGAATCCAAATGCTCAAGATACCTGCTCCAAATTTCTTTCGTTATGTTTGTGGCTTATTTCGAGGCTTTTTACAATGAAGAAATGCCGTAAAATGAACGCATGAAGCCATAGAACGAGTCTGTGAACAGGCCGCCATCTTGGATGCGTAGTAACCCAGCTAAGCTCGGACAACACTGGAAACCAGTAGTGTGAGGTTACCAAGTTTCTAGCGTCTTGTCGATCGATCCATGATGTGCGATTTGTTTTCTTCAGAAGTAGTAGTAGTCATGGATTTCAAGCACAAAATAAGCTCAAACTTGCATGCATTGAGCGGGAAAATCAAACATTTCTAATGACAAATCCCTAATGTGAAGAATTCACACTCGTAAAGGTAAGAACATGTATTTTACTCGGAAAGCGAAACGAAGATCGATCGTTACTCCTTTGCTGCAATAAATGTCATTTCCATGTTAATCTCGGGGTGTCATTGTTATGCTAATTTCCTCATGAACCAACAGCTCTTGAGTTTTGGCCGGTGTATAAGACGAGGTCGATTTTTGGGGCAAATTTTTGTGGTTTCAGAGGTCGACTTATACACCGGAAAATACGGTACATGTATCTCCCCTGTGGATGGTCAAAGGAAAATATGAAGCTCACTTAGAATTTCTAGAGGGGTAGGGGTCCAAACCAGAAAACTCTCTGTGAGAGGGGCATGGGTATTTTCTGGAACAACACAATACCATTTGGAAGCCAATAGAAGTAGTAAGTAAACTGTATTCAGTTTGTTGCAAGAGACTACAATCTCGTACCCGGAGTCTGCGGGCTTTTCAGTCAGCGGTAAAGAGTTCCCAAAAGGAGTCAAACATGTGACCTCACTGATTACATTCTCTTAGCACTAAAGGTGCATTCCACGTGAAGCTAACACTGAGGATACAGCCCTGATAAAATGTAATGTTAAATAGTAGTAAGAAATAAAACAGCAGTAGCAGTAGGATTCTCAATAACATTTTAATCAACTGTTCCATTCTGTTAACAGCAATGTGGAACAATGTGGAACATGGCCAAAAGGTCTTACTAAATTTTGTATTGAAACACAGTGTAATCCACAGCTGTGACACTTACTAGTGACACCCCTCACAGGTGTTAGGGGTTCAACTGAAAAAACTGAGTACAAAGCAAGGGCTGGAGAAGGCTAGTGACATTTTGATGGGACAGAGATTTATCAAGATCTTTCAAAGCCTCCTCCAAATAGACCAGGCGACAAGCAGGGATGGAAGGATACATTATCTCTCCATGCCCATGTATATGTTTCCTCGCGGGAGGTGATTTTCACATGAGCTTGCATGATCTCTAGCTTGGCAATTTATCTCCAAATCACAAAGATCCATGCTGAAAATCATCTACAATGTAAGTAGCCTACATGGAATGCACCTTGGCTAACCACTGAACTACATGGAAGCTAGAACAATTGTTTTAGGCCTGGCCAAACGAAAGCAACATTTCAACGCAACATCTTGCAACATTGTACGATCATGTTGTGAAGGAGCTGGCCAAGCATGCGCAACATGTTGGATGGTGTTGGATCAAGTTTGAAAATGGTCAAATTTGATGCAACACCATCAAACATGTTGCAACAGGGTGGCCAAACGCATGTTAACATGTTGCGCCGGACAATGTTGCAAGATGTTGCATAATTTGGAATGTTGCGTTCATTTGGCCGGGGCCTTTACATCATAAAAACATTTCATTTTACTTAAAAAAACTGGACTAGACTTTACAATACCCGGCCACTTATTTGCATCTCATTGAATAAGAATGAATTCTTTTGTTTTCGTATGGCTAGTTCTAACAAAGATTTAGGGATATGTAAATAAGTGGCCGGGTATTGTATAAAGTCGCTCCAAAAACTGTTTTATTCGTAGCAAGTTCCTAATAAAATTTAACCTCATGTGAACAACTTTCTTTCATCTCACCTCTTCACGCAATACAGCCATTCTCTCCTCCAAATCATACTCCTTTTCTTTCTTTTGCTTTTCCTCTTCTCTTTTTCTCTTGTTCGTCTCAAAACGTCGCTTTACTTGATCAAGAGACGACCTTTCTACTCTCATGGACATCCCAAGGTTTCGCTGATGTTTTTTACCATTGATGTGATCCAGAAAGTTCACGGAATCTTTGACTACACAATCACACACATTACAGTAATATCCACCCGTGTGTGAAAGCGGTGTTGTTTTTGTTATCACCACTGATTTACCAAGGTTTGCTTCAAGATCGACATCATAGTCTCTTCGTTTGAGAAGTTCTCTCTTCACCGGGGCAGATGGCCGTCTTTTTGAACCGGACTCCTCATCGTCGTCATCTGAATCTTCTAGCTCTTCCGCTCGCTCTTTAGCTTTCTTTTCATACTCTTCTCTGTCCCATGTCCTTCTAAAGTTATCATTCTTCCCGCTAACGCCTGCCATGATAGAAAAACAAGGCAATACACAAACCACAAATCACACCAAATCACACGACAGACAGTACACATTTGCCCAGGCGTTCCACGCGCGCTTATAGTACTCAAGCCTCTTATTCCCTATTTGGCGAAGGCCTAAAAAGGAAGGGGCTCTGTACAAACAAAGGTTATTGCTCTACATCCATATTTGGGAGATATTGTTCCCCATATTTGGAAGTGTAGCGCAGTCCACGCAGGGTGTGACGTTGAGGCCAAGGTCCTCGTGCGAGTTACGTGAAACGCGCCATCTTTGTTCTTGGCAGCAACGGCTTCAAGAGAGTTGTGTTGTCTTCTCGCCTTCCGGTCAGGAGAAAGCACCAATCGATTATTTATATGACATGCCTGCCGAACTGAGGCTCTACAAATCGTTTGATGTCCATTAGAAGATATAGGATTCTTACAAAGGTGAGAAATTGGTTTATCCCGTTTTTATCCCATGTTTCGTTGTTTGGATTCGTGCGTGATTGATCGGATGATTGAGTTGCTCGGATGTTTTTGTCGCTAGTCGGGACAGTTTAGCTCCAATTCGCCTTATTAGACATTCTGCCACTGGTCAATTTGTCGAAAACACAGATAAGTGCTTCACGAGGTTTTCCAATCTATAGCGACAGGTACAAATATTGAAAGGGCATGAAACGTGTTATCAAACGTGTCAGGAAGCTTTTTCTGCGACGATGTTTTTGTTGACTTAGAAGAAATTTCCCTTTATTTGTGGAGTTATACTCCGTGTAGCACACAAAATCTGTTTTCTTTAAGCATTTAACTTTGAAAAAAAGCCAAATTTTTACCGTGAAACATCGAAACACGGGTTTCGCGGTCTTGACAACAGGTACCATGAAGTGCGGCTTTCCTTCTGTATGTTCGTGTGTGAGGCGTAGCAACCCGATTTCGTTTCGGCATCGGTCACGCCGGCGTTAATTTAGATCTTACAGCCGTTATTTTTTTACCTTTTCTTTTCAGTTTGGATAATTTTCAGTTTGTTTAAGTAGTTTGGCTGATTTGGGCAAAGAAAACAATGAGGAACCGTGCGATAAGTGTTTCGTGAGTTTCAGGAAATGTATTGTGCAAGAGACATCAAATGAGTTGATGGAGGAGGATTCCATATTTTACTGTCGCTTTTTTACGGTGATTTATCATTCTTGAAAATTTTTTTGGCTTACATTAAAATTTTATTTGTTGCTGTTGGCATTCACAGGAACGTCAATGGCTGGCCCAGGACGAATTGTGGATATAAATCGAGCGACGACTGAGGAACTTGAGAGTTTGAATGGAGTGGGAAGAACAATAGCAAAGAGTATTGTGGAGGTCCGTACTACTTTGGGCGGGTTTTCTAGCATCGAAGACTTGAAAGTTATCCCTGGAATTGGAAGAATTTTCCTTGATGTGCACAAGGATGGTTTGTGTTGTTCTCCAACCCCATCTCTTACAAGACGGGAGACGAGAGGGTCTGCTAAAGCGAAAACTGGAAGGCCCTCGTTAAATAGAAGGTCTTCGCCGTCAAAATCGGCAAGCAAGGGGCAAAGCACACCGAGGGGAAATGGTGGTGAAGCTGCCAAGCGGAAACTTTCATGTAGCAGTAGTCACCAGCATGATAATGCTGAAAGTGAAAAAACGTCCCCAGAGAAGAAATTCTGTACCCCTGCTCATAAGAGACTGCTAAAACTCCTACCCCTTAGAAACTATGGTACTATTAAGACAGCATCACCTGTGATGAGTCCTATTGACAGCCGGTGCAGACATATGTCATTCTGCAGCCATCCCCCAGCAGGTCTGGAAGAGTGGCTGCGTACATTTCAACAGTGGTCAGTGGAAGAGCGAAAGTATGCTCTTGACGAGATTATTGAGAACTGTGAACCGACAGTTGTGAGACACATTATGGGTACAATTGAACCAAGGTTTCAGCGGGACTTCATATCCTTACTGCCAAGGGAGCTTGCACTATATGTTCTGTCATTTTTAGAACCCAAGGACTTGTTACACGCTGCTCAAACCTGCAAATGCTGGCAAACTCTTTGTGACGACAACTTGTGAGTAGGAAGACTCATATTTTTCTTGTCTAGGTTACCTTAAGAGTGCTAAGAAATATGGACTTGTCAACTTGAGCCCCATTTACACCAATGCTTAAACAATGTTAAAATGTTTTTTAGTTCAACAACATTTTTAGCCTCTATCTTGAACATTTTGAAATGTATATGATTCAAGCTACCTGGAATGTACCCTGGGTGCCAGATGCTTTTCTCGGGTGTTTCTTGGTGTTGCAGAAGCCATTGTTGGTTAATAGCTATTGTGTTGTGGTGTGGGTATTGTTCAGTGTCTTTTGAATCTTTTGTTTAACTTCATTTGGTGATCACACCATCTGCAACACCAAGAAACCACCTTTTTTCTCATGCTCTCATTTCTGTCATATTACACGCTTCTGATATCTCTGGAATGATAATATTGTAGTCAATCAAGTTCCTTCTTATTAAAGATTTCACTCCAAATATCATGGGATATTTAAACATGTTTAAGCATTGTCGTGAACGGGGCATTGGAGGGAAAAGGGAAAAGCCTGAAATGTAATACTGTAATGTTAACAATATATTTTATTTGTATTGTTAGCTGAAGTTGAAATTAACCTTTACCCCTAGTAATATTGTTCTACCTTGCAAATCTGGGGTAGAAATCCAGAGCTAGATGAAAACTAATGAGCATTTAGTTTCTGTGATGCTTTTCCTTTTCCCATTAGAAAGTTGGTAAATCTGTACACTGGCACATTAACAATGGAGAATAAGGAAATGATTACCACATTCATTATCGGGCTGTGCTCTAGCAGTGCCCTAGTGCCAGAGGCTACTAACTTTTGTCTTCAGGAGAAAAGAAAAACCAAGTTTTTGCACATACTGTAGCTTAACTGCTGGACACCCTAAATTTTATAACTGGACTCCCTTTGGGCTATGATAACTCTTCAAGCACAGCCTTGATTATATCAGAGTTTTAAACCCAGTTAAAAAGCAACTGATATACAATGTACTTTGTATGTGTTTGTCAGCAATTGCCAGAAAATATCATAATACCTTGACATATATAGATCCATTTATTTAAACAGAGTGTAACCTAGACCACAGTTTAGACAATTAATGGACCTCCACATCTTACAGTAAATAACGTTTATGTATTAAAGTTGGCCAGATTGAAATTGGTTTAGACTGTGGTTTTGTTAACCCTTTCACTCCAATTATGGATACAAATAATTTAGTTCTTACTTTGAGTCTGTTGGTGAAATCGTATTGTGTGACCATTGAAATGAAACCTCTTCAGCAGTACTTTGAAATGGTACCATTTGTTTTTCAGTAGTTTACAAAATGAAATTTGGGGTTTTCCTTAAACTTTGATGTTTGGCACTGTTGGGAGTTTAAGGGTTAAGCACCATCTACTTTGTTTAAATAACCAGCCCATAATCTCTTGCGAATTTTGGTTTATTCTTAAGTAGGATGCAGACAATCAGTGATGTCCTTATGTGTCTTCCTTTTATAGGCTTTGGAAACAAAAGTGCAAGCAAGCAAGGATAGAAGAAGAGCCAGTCAGTCCTGTAAAGTGTGTCCGACGTAGATCCAATAATTCACAACACATCAACCAAAACACCAAAGCTGTAAATAGCCCATTCAAGAAACTTTTCATGACAAAGCAACGTGTTTACTGGAACTGGAGAATGGGTCCACTGCGGCCTTCCAAAGTCCTCAAAGGACATGATGACCATGTGATTACATGTCTTCAGTTTTGTGGCAGCAGAATTGTGAGTGGCTCTGATGATGGCACTCTCAAAGTGTGGTCTGCCATATCTGGGAAGTGTCTTCGCACTCTTGTGGGGCACACGGGTGGGGTGTGGTCATCCCAGCTTAGTGGTAACATTATTGTCAGTGGCTCTACTGATCGTACGCTCAAGGTTTGGAATGCAGACACCGGCAACTGCATGCATACACTGTATGGACACTCCTCCACAGTTCGCTGTATGGACATGCATGACAGTGTTGTAGTGAGTGGCTCCAGGGATGGAACTCTCAGAGTATGGGACACATCGTCTGGAAATTGCCTTCATGTGTTGGTTGGCCACCTTGCTGCTGTGAGATGGTAAGCTGATAAATCCTTCATACTACATTGACATTATTTTGAAGGCTCTCTTTAAGAAAATAAGGTTATAGTTTTGTTGTAGGATTTTCATGTGTGAAATTTACATGTACATTCTAACCTGTTTTTTACTAGCAACAGAAGTAGAAGAATAATTCTCTCAAGTGAAAATGACAATAACATAGGCATAAGGTTGATCCTTATATGGTAATGCTTATGTCAGGTCCATTTTCACTAACCATAAGTGATGTTATGCTTATAATCATATCAATAACAAAATTCTCAATTGTGATTGGTCATCTGCGCGCCTTCTTCTTACATAATTGGTACGTGGTCACATGGGTGTCCAATTACAGTTATCCAATTACAACTTTTTGTAATTGGATAGCTGTAATTGGACACCTACATTGCGTGCGCATCAATCAGTTGCACTGAAATGGGTTCTTTTTTGCTTTTTTCCTCCTACTTTCAAACTGATATTACATATCCAAGGCATTTTGAGCACAAAAAAGACCACATAAACTTTTCAATCTCAAATTTTGTTATTGATGCGATTGAATAGTAATTGAACTTCGTGTCGTACAATTCAGGGGTAATCGTGCTTGTAATTTCAAATCATCCTCATGCTACGTGCTCGGCCGATTTGAAATTACTCGCCCGATTACTCCCTGAATTGTACTCCACTGAATCCAATAACTATTACTAATTAATGCTTATGTCAACAACAACAACAACAACAATTTCAACAAGAAACAACAACAACAATGTATTCTTGTGAAAACCAGGCTTAAGTTAACCAAGTTAACCAAGCTTATTATTTATTATTATAAGTGTTAATTTTGGGTAATCCAGTTTCAAGTTAATTCCCCAAGATATCTGGCAAAAGACTTGTGGCAATTGTTAGTTTGCCCTGATCACAGACACCCTCTTTACATTTTGTCTTTGTATCTTTTGAGAGGTTTTTGGAAAACTCGTTTAAAGGCTAATCATTTTTTTTTTCAGCTGGCTATGCAAAAAGTGATAAGAGTATTAGTACATTTATAATGTAACTGATGTACAAGTATTATTCAAAATGAAATGGACAATAATATGAGCAAGGAAAGATTTCCTTTAATTTAGACGACCTAGACGTAATGTTTTGTTACAGCTGTAGTAGCTTGCTAAGTGCTGGCAAAGAAAACCTTGTATGAAGTATTGAGTTTTCCCGTCTTTGTTGCAATCAAGATTATACGTTGTATGCACAGTACATATTGTACATACAGTGAAATAATTTCAGTATTCTTACAATGGTTTTTCAAAATATGTTTTGTAGTGTGAAGTATGATGGCAGACGTGTAGTCAGTGGAGCGTATGACTTCTTGGTGAAAGTTTGGGACCCTGAAACAGAACAGTGTATACACACTCTACAAGGGCATACAAACAGGGTCTATTCCTTACAATTTGATGGTGTGTACATTGTTAGTGGCTCACTGGACACTTCAATACGTGTCTGGCATGTGGAGACCGGGCAGTGCCTGCACACCTTAATTGGACACCAGTCACTCACAAGTGGCATGGAACTAAAGAACAACACTTTGGTGTCTGGAAATGCAGATTCTACTGTCAAAATCTGGGACATCACCTCTGGTCAGTGTCTGCAAACTCTTGCAGGTCCAAGTAAGCACCAGAGTGCAGTAACCTGCCTGCAATTTAACAGCCGGTTTGTGATCACAAGCTCAGATGATGGCACAGTTAAAATCTGGGACTTGCGCACAGGGGAGTTTATCAGAGATCTTGTGAAGTTGGATAGTGGCGGTAGCGGTGGTGTGGTCTGGAGAGTAAAATGCGACGAAAAGAAATTGGTTTGTGCGGTTGGCAGCAGAAATGGAACAGAAGAAACCAAGCTTCTGGTCCTTGACTTTGATGTGCACGAATAATCATTACTTCCTAAAAATAATGCTTCATTCTTTCATCAGATCTTTAAATTTCTTCTTCACATTTTACATTTAAATGATCAAATCATTTGTAGGCTTGACCTGTTTCAGTGTACATGTATGTGGCCACTGTTTGAGATCAGATAAAATCCAGGTTCTCGACTTGGCTTAGTTTCACATCTTTATTGCCCATTCACTGCAAACTTCAATTTATAACAGATTTGTACAATTTTCTCAGTTTGTTACATCTTTGTAGAACTAAGACATTGGGCCTTTTTTTAAACAAAATTTGAAGATAATTTGGTTGGATATCAGCTTATAAAATAATAAGTAATACCAACACTTCCCTTGTCTTAGGATAACAATCAATATTCAGTGCCAATTATTTTAAACAAGTCTTCGGCCCCATTCAGACTTGGTCCTCAGTACTTGGGCACTTGTTCACACATTATTTTGATGATGCCCAAATTTTACTCTAACCTAGAATCAGGTTTGCTTCTTGATGTCTGTGGAAAGAAAAAGTGTAACATGAGTACCAAGTCTGAAGGGGATCCAAATGCGACCTGGATGAAGAGCATTCAAATGATGCCTTCGCCAACTGTACGTACACGTAAAAGCACATCACTCTTAGTACTACAATACTAGGCATAGTCTGTGTACATACCCATTAGCCCTATTTAGCCTGGATTTTTTTGAGTACCTGACAATGTGTGCCCTTCATAACTTCAAGAGGATTAAACCTGTGACAATGAAACTTGTGGGTATATATAGTACCTGCAAAACTATTTCTTTTCAGGTCTGCAAAATGGGACAATTACATCAAATGACATCGGAATTACACCATTGGTCTGTACAGACACCATCTTGGATTTCTCAATTTCTCCAAAACCAAAGAAAATCATCCAAATTGATTCAAAAATAATCAAAACCAAATAAAGAAATGCTAAAATTGTATAAAGATGTAAGTTACAATGACAAACTTAAAAAGTTTCCATTAAAAGGTAAAAAAATCCAAATGTCGAAAAACATGGCTGTCAAAATCTTGTTGCCATGAAAAAGATCAAATCACGTGAACAATGAAATGTCAAACCAAGTTGTTGCACATTAATTGTAAGAAAAGTCACATAGTTTGTTGGTGTTTGCTTTCATGTTAAAAAAGTTATGAATGTTTAAAGTTAGCACCAGCACTTTGTACATCCACCCCACCAGGCTGAATAGGGTGAAGTAAAAAGAGAAAATGCATAAAAATATCTGGTCAAACTGGGTTACTTTAAACCTCCACTTTCTTAAATAAAGGTATTCTACAGTTAAACAAATATTATTGTATGTGACAAAATTATGTTGCAAAAGCTGATTTTACAGACAGACATGCAACAAGTGTATAATGGTGAATTTATGACCTTGAGTCTACTTGTCACATTGTCTGGAATTGAAACAGTTGTGGTTTACACACTGAGTTCCTGAACTACATGTAGCTTCAGGGTACTCAAATGAAAACAAATGCCTGCTGGTCAGGCAAGTCAATGAAATTCAATTAACAGAATTTGACAAATATAGTCGTCAAGGACTGTCAAACAAAAAGAATGACCCACCTCCATGAGAAGTTATCAAAATATATATTTTTCACAACCATCAAATTTAGACTAGAACAAACATGGGATCACTTTAAAATATTGTTGGTGGTATGCTTTGAATTCGCTTAATATATATTTCCCATAGTGTTGTAAACTGCTGTTAGCTTGTCCTTGTATTGTTATGGGACATTAATATCATTGGATATTTAGTGGAATCCTTTTTTATGTTGTGGTTTTTGAACTGACATCACTTTCAGAAGATTGTAAAATCTGTAATAGAAGTTCTTGGTTGGGTTAAATATCAAGATTGAGAGGCAATAAAGCTTATTTTTGTACCATCTGCAATCACAAGGTAGTCATTATTGATCTCTAAACCATGGCAATTTATACAGTTTTGAAAAAAAAGGCCTCTCTTACTTTGGAAAAGTTAAGTATTTCCTTCTTTTCCCAGGTGTAAATGGTCCATTTACCCATTTATAAGCAATTGCTGCCCCTGGGCAATAGTCTTCTCATTGAGATAACCTGGGTGCCAGAGATTTTTGTCACTCAGGTGGCTCTCATGTTACACTCCGCTTTCGTCCCGACTGCTCACAAAAGCATGCTGTGGGAAAAGCTCGCTGACCTCATTCTTCTCCACTTTCAAAATGGTGGGGCAAGAATAGAGAGCCCTGGACAAGGTTGCAAAATACTCCAAAAATGGAGGAGTATTTTGTCATGTGACGTACAATGAAATGGCATTTTCAGAGGTTATTTCCAGGGATTGGCAGCCGAGGGATTGTACTAAATTTGCATAAATATCATGAAATTCTGGTTACACCTGGAAAGTTTGTATAGGTAATCATACGGTTTCGAGTTCAATTTGGGATTAATTTGCACGAGTGAGTTTTTCAAAAAGCTCAAAATTGCACGAGCCGCTTTTTTTTTGAATTTTTTTTTCTTGTTTTTTGACAAAAGAAAAGAAAAAAAAAATTTTTTGTCGATTTGTAATTTGCACTGGTGTTACACTTTTTGCACTGGTGTTACACGTTTTGCACTGGTGTTACGCTTGAACTGCACTGCTCTTAGCCAATCAGAATCGAGTAATTTTTTCATGTATATTATTAACCAGAGAATAATATTGCCAAGCAATGCCTCTACCTATCCAAAAATATGGCAGCAACAAAAAAAATATTAAGCTTTATGCAAAAAGTTAACTCTTTATGTCAAACTTCAAATCTAAACATTTCCAACACTACATGTAGATATTAACAACTCTGCTAAAATTATTTCGCGTGTCCAATTATCTGTAAACAAAACTGCAACAAGCCAACAACTCGCTGTTAAATTCAAATAAAAAGCTTAAAAATTAATTCTACTCAACCTATTAAAAGATTGCCAAAAAGCTCACTTCTTGGATTTGATAATTCAATTCAATTTGTTATATAGGGTGCAATTTAGAGGGTGGACACGAGGGGCACACTTGTTCTCAAAATCACGCACAACATAATTATAAATCGGTGCCTGCTATGCGGCCTACACAGACTGAAGACAGCTTTGGTCAAAAAGCAATTACCTTTTGGCCATGATTTCTGTTTGTGTTATGATTAAAATCTTTGAGTAACAGAAAAGTGTAATATATTATCATGTCATATTTACAATCATTTTGATGTGTATTTGCACTCTAGAATGCTATACAAAGTAATAAATATACAAAATCGTATGAACACGAGTGCATTTTGTGATTTATGGGCACGAGTGATGTTTTAAAAGTTCTATGGTTTCCAAAATGCTCACGTTCTATTTTTAACCAATTATCATTAACATTCTTTTGACATGTAAACCAAGCGTGAAATCTAAAACTTGATCACATCACTTAAAAAGTACTTGAGCTTGAAGTTCCCACAAGCTTTGAAAATAAGCCCAAAGGTTCACAACTTTTGTATTGCACCTTATAATCTAGATTTGCACTCTATAATGTATTTATGCATTCATCATTGACCAATCAGAAACTATAATTATTTTGTTGAGTATATTATAAATCAGCATAACAAGCTAGTACAATAGTGGGATAATCCTGTAACGAGATTCGGGGTAGTCCTTGAACTTATTCTTGTACCACTCATGTGTCACTGTGGCTCCAAGCAACATGTTCTGAATAGTAAATAGCAAAATCAAGCCAATGTAGATATTTTGGCCCTTTTGTAATAAAAATAATGAGAGATAAATCACTATTTCTGCCAGGTAGTGAGGACTGGAGACAAACTCAAACCAGTCCCCATAAGGAATTCTGTAGATTTTTGTTGTTTCTCCACTTGGTGAGCGCCGCAACTCTGCCAGGATGTTATGACAGTTCCACTGATGCCGGCTTGCCCACAAGAATACTGCCACTGCAAGCCACTGGTACCAAGTGAAGGTTTTCAAGGGAAGTCTGCAAGAACTACACCAATCTGACAAAAAAAAAAGTGACCATCAAATTAATTATCTAAAGCTTTGTTCATATCAGCACTGAAACAAAATGTGTAGTTCCAGAAAAAATCCATACCCACCCCATGGAAGGTCACTGGAAATTCCTTGGGGGGGGGGGTCTTAAAAGCCAACATTTTAGAAGCAATGTATGAAGCTAAACTGGAATTTCCTGGGGGGACAGGGGATGCTAAACAAAAAACCTTCCGTGGGGGGAGTATGGATATTTTCTGGAACTGCACAATATGTTTCCCCTAAACATGTTTGCATTTTCATTGTTCATGTTTCATGTAATTTATCAGACACGAGGAAGAGTGTTTCATTAGCATTTCCAAACAGTGAGAAATGTGCAGAGTTTTATTAACCAACTTCTTGGTTTGAAAATTTTCAAACCAGCTTAATTTTTATCTTCCTTTGTTGCAGTTTCATTACAAACCAAATTATAATATTTGCCTTTACCTTTGTCTATTTCCTCTGCCCTGAGGAATGGTACTGCAATCGCAGTTACATCAAAAATGTAGAATGTTACACCCACCAAGTAATGCGATATGTGAATCCTACCAGAGAACACACTGACGAACAAACACTCAAATAATCTGCGGCATGTCTGCACTAGTAGAAGAAACACTGATATAAGAACAGTGAAGCAGTCAATATGAGGAGTAAAGCGCAAGCCAAGTGTTTGGGATATATCCCTCCATGTTGATGTGTTTTCATGGAAACAGTGAAGAATTAACATCCACAGAAACAAACAGGACACAGCACTTCCAACAACATAGAAATGAGTAAACAACCTGAAAATGAAGAAATGTAAATAAGGATTCAACAGTGCTAATCTACCACCACAAAAGTTTAATCCCCGAGGGGGTACAACAACAACAAACAAACCAAAATTTATTAGACATATTAAACTTAAATACAGTTGCCCTCCAAATTAGCAAAAACGCTATTCGAGACAGGGAAAAGTAATGCAATTGAAAACAATGAAAGTAAGACAATATAACAATACAGAAGCTGATCTGTAGAGTCACAATTATAATTTATAATGACAGAGAGGTACAAATGACGCCAAATTGTTGGACCCCCCAAGAAAGTTCTATTAGAGCCTTCACACCTGTGGGGAGGGGGGGGGGGGGGGCTGAAAGTGATTTTTGAAATTCATTCTCCTTCAAAAATAATGAAGTTTTTAGCCCGACAACTAGTGCACAGTTTCTTGTCAACTTAAGATATTATTGCTTTGCTTTGGTTAATTGAATCTCTGTTGGTAAATAACCTGCACATAAAATAGCTTTTCGGGCCCAAAAAGTCTACAGGAGTTTTGAGAAACACATGCCAGGAGAGAGGGAGCTGCAGCAAAAACCAGCAAGGGTTTGATTCTGCCTTTGGTGTTGAAATGACAACAATTAGGGTTATCCCAGTACCTCCTACGACAGGAACTACTTTTTAATAACAAAAACAATTGAAGTGCTGAGAGCATAACCAACCTATGTCGAATTTTTGGCCTTTTTATATTTTTCTTGCTCAGATTTGTCCATTTTTGGCATGCGAACTACAAATTAGTTGCAAAATATTGTTCAGAATTTTTTTTGCCGTTATTTTCGAGTAATAATGTATGCAAAAAAAAAACCAGATATATATCTCCATGTCTTCCGATGAATCCCACTAAAAAAAATGAATCCCGGAGTTTACCCAAATTTCTCGATTTTATGCTGATTTTTCACTTCAGTCACTTCAAGTTTGGACCTGTGTCACTAAATTCCACTAAAAAAAAGAAAACAAAAAAAAAAACAATCCTGAACTGAGTTGATTCCCTCAAAATCACTTCATCGCCAATACTCAGCCACTTAGTTTCGCGCCATCTCCCTTACGGACCTCCTAGGAAGCAATTTTGGCCAGCCAGCAAGAACTCACTTTGAGCTGCCCGAAGCTGTATTTCAAGTGACCTACCACGCATAGCAGACCTATCTGCCACTGTCGCAAAGCATGTTGGGAAATTCTACCTTCAAGTTACTCTCAGCATGCAATTGGAATACTCCGAGGAATTTCCAAACTTAACAACTTGGTCCCTGAGTCCTTGCGATAGTCAACCACACCTAAATTATTCAAAATGGCCACCACTTTTCAAAGACGTACATGAACAACAGAAAGGTGTGTATACATAATAGATGCAAGGGTTCCCTGTGCAAAACCCTGGCTGTGACCACCCTTGGTGTCTAACACACATTTATTTATGGGTAGCCTGTAAGGCCACTGAGCCCCAGAAGACTCTTGGGGGCTGGTCAGCACAGTTCTTTCTGAAACACTGTGCCAAATAGACACAGACTGGACAAATGGGAAGTAGTTGTAAAAAAAATACTGGCATATGTGTGGCTACACGAATGCATGGAGCTTGCAAGATCGAACAGCTGGTTTGATGCAGAAGGGAAAGCTGATGTCATCTAAGTTGTTCTGATGTCTACTAAACCGTCCAGCTACATTATTCTGATATCAACTGAATAGTCCATTTCCAAGTTGCTCTTAGCCTCCTGTTTAAACCGAGGCCAAGTGCAAAACCATTCATATGGATATTAGTTTTATTTGCATGTGAAAGAAAACTCATTTTCATATGAATGGATTTGCACTTGGCCTCGGTTTGAAAAGGAGGCTAAGAGCAACTCCGAAATGGGCTATTGTTCTTGGGCCCTGTAAAAATCTAGGAATCCATGAAGGAAGCAGCATCTTGTACTACTCTTCGCAGTCAACCACGACACCCACAAATTTAATGGCTGTCTGAGAGTAAACGATCGTGATGCCACAAGTCTATTTCAAATGCATCATGAGGTACATTGTCTGTACCATGTGACGAGCTGTTTTTTATTCACGATAACACTCCCTTTGTACAGTGTTTGAACTGAAACATGTCACATGAAAAAATGCCATCACGTGGTAATGACAAATGTACCATATGATGCATCTGAAACAAACTCACGGAATCACAGTGATTACTAAGGTGGCCAAAATATTCGTGGGTGTCATGGTTTACTGGGAGTGGGAAGATTTGTAATAAGCCTAGTTCTTTCTAATGCCGAATGGACCATCTGTGCGACGCGATGTAACCCGTCATTTTTGTAGGATCAAAGCCCATTCCCCCACTCCACCTCTGTGGGTACTACTTATTCCCAGTCGTAGTGGCCAACACTTAAAGAGTCTGACCCACCTAGTTTGCATTGCGCGCTTCTATTATTGTTATGAACGGCTCTATTCCATATTTGGGCATGCATATCACCTCTTGCACGAGTGAATTAAATTCAATTCGGGGCCCTGAAAATGGCGGATGAACCAACGTAGGCGCGCAATGCATACTGGGTGGGTTAGATTCTTTAAAATTCAGATTCTTATAGCGTGAAGAACTTGGAGTATTAATTCTAATCATCGGATGTGATGTGCACAGCTGGTCGCCCTTATGTACGTAGTTTCATCACCTGTTTGGAACATGAAAAACCTGCGTCCAACTGCTGCACTTTCGCACAGGCTTAGTCTTTCCCCATTCAAAAAGGAAATGCATCCATTCTGGGATGTAGTTCTTCAAGAAGTACAGCATAAATGCAAGAAGGCTACCTAAATTTATAAAAGCCAAACACGCGAGAAAGCCGTCCATTTTGAATCTGCGCCTGTGAGTTGGCCAGCGGTCATTCAAAATAGTGTAATACGCAAGCGCAATCCACGTGTACCAAAAAAACTGCACAAATTGGAGAGTTTTTCTGGCGATTTTTCATTCTTTAAACTTTATTCTCCGCGGAAAAAGAGATTATCAGGATCAGGATGGTTGTGATGACAATGATAGGCCGTGTTATTGACGGCTTACCTCTTGCAGCTTCAATGCAAAGCGACCAAGACGTAAGCTTATGTATAAACGTTCATGTTACATCTTCTGAGCTAAAGTACACTTTCGCTTTCACCGTTTAACTTTAAGCACAAGCTTATGTTAGTTTTGGTTTTCATAGCCAAGCAAGACATTGAGGATGACGATGTTATATGTTGTAAATAACCTTCTGCTAAACCGTTGTAGCTCTTATAAAGATATGTATACAGACTTAACAGTGTGGCTGCCGGACTTGATCCCGGGTTCAAGTCCCTCTCTGACAGTTGTTTCATGGATCAAATCCTCGATCAGGATTTTTAACTTTGCTATATTGGGTTATATTCAATTTGAAATGTTTGTTTCTAATGTTTAAAGGCTCGACCTTGCTAGAAACTTGTTATAATCACTTACCAAGGGTACAGGGTACAGACAAACTATGGGGGTTCATTATCAACTGCCTGTCTCTGGATGGATGCTAATCCATTGCAGGGTTACCTCTTCTTCTCCAACGTTTGTCAGTTTTCCCCAGAAGTTTGCCCTTACAAATTATAGAATTTAATTATATGTGATATAGCGGCAGTGTGGAGCAACTTCTCGTACCTGAGGACACGCTACAAGGGAGGCATTGAAGTTTTATTTTATTTCTGCTGATCACACATTTCATTTAAGTCATAAACTGCAAAATTAATAGTTCGTTGGTTCTCCCCATCTTTCTTAACAATGATTTGAATGTCTATTGTTTCAGTCCAGTCGCAGCTTACAAGACTATCAGGGACAAGCCAAGATGTTATTCAGAAAGCTCACAGACCATTCACCAGCCAGAAGTAGCATTGAAACAGGAACAATGATGTTTCAGTGAGTACCAGTTGCTGATTATCCTGGGTTAGCTCATTAACCAGTGAAAAACACTTGTTAAGGGGCAGTGTCTCTAAAAATTTCAAAATGTTGCTTCCTTATTTCCATGTTTATGGCCAAAATTATGCCACCAAATATAATGGTAATTGGATAAGACAATTCTACATGTATACAGCAAAATAGGAGCAGTAGATTGGAGACAAAGTGCAGGATTGCAAGGATGGAAGTGGATTACAGTTCATCAATTTTGATTTTGTGACGGGTGGTCAAGAAATCAAAATTGCCAGTTATGGAATGTTGACTTTTTTAGCTGTTCTATTTTTTCTGTTTAGTTATTATTTCTTCCTATTTCAAGATAATAAAGCAAGCTTAAAGTAAGCTCCTGGCCATAATCATGGAAACTCAAATATCAGCCTCCCAGGACACTGTGCCCTTAGAGACTCTGTTGTTCAATCACATGATTACCACCTATGTGATCAGTAATGTTAAATATAAATATAGCCTCCCGTTCTCCTTAGATGATATCTCTTTTCTGAAGAAATGTCATCACCGTAAATCCTCAATTGGGGCTTATTGATTTCAAGTGAGTTTGAGGGGGGGGGGGGGAGGGGAGGGCTTATTACAATTTAGCGAAACACAAGCAGTTCACCATTCACTGATAACCGTAATAATGATAATTTTTTTGTACAACTACCGGTTATATTTTCCCCAAAGCTCGCGAGTACCGTGTATACATGTGTATGAATTTGTGTCCGCATTGGAACGGTACAACATGTACTGGTTATACAGTCAGCTGTTATATTTTTGATTGTCTGGGTTGTGAAGGAAAAGGGGTGGGGGCTTAAAAGAGGGGGGGGGGGGGGCTTAATGAATTCCTTGCTCCAAAAAGAGGGGGGACTTACAAGTGTATAATTTGGAGAAGGGGGGGGCTTAATAGAGGATTTACGGTACATGTACATTTGTCTGATAAGTGTATCATCTATTTTTAATGACTTGAGTCATGTTTTGCCAATGGTTTTCATACCATGGTTATGTTTCTACCATGTGTGTAGATAGTTTCTACTATGGAAGTGGAGCCACAAATTAAAGTTCATTAATTATTGTTAATTTAGTTATTAAGATGCTGACCTTTGCTTTTTTTTTTGTCACACAGTTACATTATCGAAAATGGTGTGTGCTACTTGACCTTGACAGAAAAGACATTTTCCAAGAGGGCAGCATTTAGTTTTTTGGAAGAGCTATCCTCAGAGTTTCACAAAGAATTTGGTTCAAGAATTGCTACTGCAACTAGACCATATTCATTCATTGAGTTTGGTGAGTGGCTCAGGGGTTTTAAGTTCTAATCAATTCCAAAAGATGCTACTTCTAAGTAGCGATTGGGTCCTTTAATGGGTCCAGTAATGGTATTAAAATAAAGTAAAAAATAATTATTACCGATGGTGTTACACTTGGCAACGTTTTGTGCAAGTTTCAAGAAAAACTTTCTAGTGTAACATCATCTTAATCTGTGACTACATTTTCAGATACATTCATTCAAAAGGCAAGAAAGAATTACCAAGATTCAAGAACAAGAAGAAACTTAAACAGATTAAATGATGAACTCCATGATGTACAACGGATTATGGTTCAAAACATTGACGATGTTCTTCAGAGAGGCGAACAAATTTCAGGTAACTAATATTTTCATTGGGGTTGGGGTTTTTTTAACCACCAAAACAATCATTAACTTGGGGTGCAGTGTGGTCTATAATTATTGTAATGCTGTTATGAATTTAACAAATAGATTCCATTTGGCCATGTGTTTGTTCAGTTATAAATAACAGATGACGTCAAAATATGGTAAGAACAAAAATGTGGCACACAAGCCCGTGAGTGTCACTGATGTTCTTACCACATTTTGACGTCTTCTGTAATCTATAACTGAACAGACACATGACCAAATGGAATCTATTTGTTTTATACAATGAACAGTATTTAAAGTAAAAAGAGTAAAATTACAAACTTGCCTTGTAGCGCTTGACTGTTCAAAGATTTTTTCCAGTATTAATTTTTTCAAGTCGCCAAGAACATTTTTCGTCTTGGTTTCGTCTTTTTCTTGCTCGTAAACGGCTCGTACTAACCATTTTTCGAGGCTTTCACTTGCTCAATCCAGAATAATCTTAAACATTTTCAAAACTTGCGTAATGTTAGACAAAACAAAGCAAACAGTTTTTCTGACATCAGCCATACGTCTGTACTCTGATAGATCATAGGCAACAACCAATCACAGAGCGTGTAGTATCCATTTCATTGTATAGTCCTTTTCACAATATTAAGTTCATATGAAAACTTCTTAGTTCAAACATTAATTTCACAGAGTTTTATTCACTTTTGTTTGAAGTACATGTAGCCAGGGCTACATTCAATTGGTATTGATGGCATATTTTGTCTATCAAATTTGCTCATGCCCGGAATTGTTTAAGAAATATGGAGAATTTACAACCATTATTGACTGCGGTAACCTTTGGTCTTGATCTTCACCATTAAATGGTAATATCTTATAGCTGTCAGCATGCTTGAAGCCAAAAAAATTGTTTTTGATTCGGTCCAAACTTACGCTTGATTTCCACCAGTTACCCAGCTTTGGTCGGGGGGATAAGCACAAGCTCACTTCCCAAAAGGTGGCTAGTAATCGAGCCTAGTCTGAACTCAAGTCAACATTTTTTAGGGTCTGAAAACTTCTAACATATCTTGAAGTTGATGCACATCTCAAAAAGTGAGAAATTAATGTTATGTTATATTGCCGCCATTGTTAGTTCAGTAGATCTCAAAAAAATAGAAAGAAAAAAGATTAGATCACCAACTACCGTGGCTTTTTCCTATTAATATTCAATCTTATTAATCAGTGGTGTTTTTGTTTTACAATTTTTTACATCTTGCTACATGTATTTATACTTGCTTTTTTTTCAGTGTTAGATGACAAGGCAGGAAATCTAAGGTTTCAGTCAGAGAAATACAAGAAAGATGCTACATACTTAAATTTGCGCTCTTCATATGCCAAGTACGCTGCTGTAGGAACAATTTTTGTGGTGTTAATGATCTATATTCGATTCTGGTGGTTTTGAGGAAAGATACAGTGTAAGAATTTCTGAAATAGAGCTATATATATAAAACAGTCATTAATATTATTATAAAATCTTACTGGTTGACCATTTCTGTGAAATAGTGGTTTAAGCCAGGTAAATATGTTAATAACACCAACTAAAATTTTTGTAATTTGTGTTGTTACTGCATGAAATTGGGTTCTTTAACTCATTTCACTCTCAAATACGGAGACCTCTAGTGTGTTCTACTATTTTGAGGATGCCAACGATATTGTATGGTGTGACCATTTCAATGAAGCCTCGTACAAGAGTACAAATTAAAATAGAAAAAATCTAAAAAATCCCAAATTTCATTTTGAAAATATTGAAAAACAAACGTTGCCATGGGATAGTACTACTGAAGAGGATTCATTTGAATGGTCACACCATAGGATTTCCTCCCCAGACTCAACAATTAGAACAACATTACAGGTTGCCATAAATGACTCTGGGAGTGAAAAGGTTAAATGATTAAAATTGTTACTACTTACAGTGATTGAACTATGACTATTTTATAGAGTACAAAACATTAGTTTTCTCAACTGGTCTTAGTTGTTTTGTTGTCTTGAATTTTGGGCATTGATACTGTTATTAATAGTCATGTATTAAAGTCATTGTTTGATTATTTTTAATAATTTATGGAGGTATACCAAAACTTGCATATACCAATAAGGCATAAATGCCATATAACAATACCCGGTTTAACCTTTTAAAGTCCCAACAGTGATCAGCCCCTGATTTCTTACAAAATCTTATAGACGGGCACAGATACCCAACTAATTGGAAAGAGACTAATATAGTAAACATGTTCATTAGCAGGGCTGTCCTTAAAGGGACACTGTCCCACCGTAATAGCAAAATTTCGCTTAGCTTATTTCCACATTACATGTATATCGCCAAATGCCACCAAATATACATGTACAACTTAGTTGGCTAAAAAGATTCTATAGAGCAAAACAAAAGCAGTAGTTTGGAGATAAAGTGCAGGATTGCAAGGATTGAAGTGGATTACAGTTCATGAAATTTTGTTTTTTTTAATTATTGACCGCCTGTCAATAAATCAAACTTACCATTCTTGTGAAATTTTGACTTTTCCAGCCGTTATTTTGTCTGTTTAGTTCATATTTCTTTGCTTCTATCACTTTTAGTGGTTTCTTAAATTTCAAGACAATAAAGTAAGCTTAAACCAAGCTCCTGGGCAAACATACACTGTACATGTAATCATGGAAACACAATATTTCAACCGGGACAGTGTCCCTTTAAGCTTTGAAGAAGCCAGCTCCACAAGGGAAGTAGCTGGTCATAAAATGAGAGGAAGTCTTCATGCTTTGGTTGTTTAGTTATTTTTAATCTTTGGATAGCCATTCATGTTTACTTAAGTTGGCAGCAGGAATATCAGTTTCAGCTACTAGTGACAGCCCTGCATTAGGCTATAACTAATATTATTATTAGACTGTGATGTCATTTTACCTTATAAGGGAAAGAGAACATGCAAAATATCCAAGGGTATTACACAGTAGATTGCCATATTACACATTAGCACGCCGGTTTCAAGACACAAGCAGTATAAATATAAGAATTTCTGTTGAATAATAAATTCCTTATTCGATGGTTTAACAGATAATATGCGCGGACATTTTCCTCATTGCTCACATTTTTTTCTCGCCCCTGCAGGGCTCGAAAAAATACTACGCAACTCATAAAATATCCGCGTGTATTATCTGTTAAACCATTGAATAAGGTGTATATATTATGTAACAACACATGTAGCCAGGGCGACATTCGATTGGTATTTATGGCATGTTTGTCTTTCAAAATCGCCCACACCCGGAGTTGTTTAATAAAAACACACAGGTTGAAAGTTTAATCAATTTATTACATAGGTCATCAGAATAAAAGAAATGATAACTGTACCAAATAATTGATGTTTAAAGAACCTTTGGAGACTTTTATGAAGAAGTTGTATGATGATACTGGGACTAAAACAGTTAAAATGGCCAGTAACACCCAAACATGACCAGTTTGGATGAGGCCTGACAGATCTTGTCATGATCACATAACATTTCCTACCTTTAAGCGGAAGTTTCTAGTTCTATGATAAATGGGCACACCTGGCGATTTTCACCATAATTTAACTGCGACGAGCATATAAAACCACTTAGTGTGTTGCTGCCTTAAAGAAAAAGATCTGCAACACTGTCACCAGTATGGTATTAGGTCTTAAGACAGTTTTGTCTGTTATCTCAGGATAATACACAAATTCGTCTAACGCATTGTTGTACCCAGTTCAAACCTTCTGGGAGTAAGATTCTTTGTTCACAATATTTCCATGTCAATGCTTCATTGATATGGAAATATGACGAACAAAGAGTTCTAATCCCAAAAGGTTTGAATTGGGTACTACAATGCGTTAGCCAAATTTGTCTATTATTGAAGGCACAATAAGTTTTTAATGATTGTAATGTAAATAGATACTGATTCCTGAATTACACCAGTGAGTAATAAAATTAACACTGAATGTCATTCTGTGAAATGTTATTTTTGAGAACCCAAATTGCTATCAGTTAGAGACTTAAATTAAAGACATTGTGGAGCCTGCCAACAAATGCAATGTCAATTTTTTTTTAATAAATTACATTATTTTTAAAGTCAAATTCTGTTGAAAAGTGCATCACAAAAAATAAAATTATTTACATTGTGAAGTAACATTTATTGTGGTTACATTTATTTTTGGTTAAAATTTTTATTATCCTTTGTCTACATGTAATTAATTACTACAATCTTGAAAAGGAAAATAATCTAACCAAAAAAAAAATTAAACCACATTCATGAATAATAATTGTGTATTAAAAGCATACCAGTAATAATTATAATGGCTCACACCTGTTTAACAAGAAAGTGTGTTTTGTTGCATAAAGTCTTTTAATGTTCTCTTTTAGAAATACAGTCGAACCTCTCTACAATGGTCACCTTTGGACACAACTTTTCGGCCGTTGTTGAGAAGTGGCTGTTATAGGGAGGTTTTCCATTAGAGCCTTTGAGTAAATAAAGAAAAAATGGCCGTTGTAGAGAGGTAGCCGTTATGGGGAGGTGGCCGTTAGTTGAGGTTCGACTGTGCACAGTTTTTTCCTGTGTAAATTGTAACACAAAAACCAAACATCCCGGAGTAGGACAACAAACCAACAGCAACAAAAATATAAAAAGTGCAATTAATTTAAATTTCAACCACACCATAATGTTGAAAATTATATTAATTTTATTATTATTAAATAAACAAGATACTTATATGTGCACTACATGTATAACTGGTTGCAAACCATTTAGCAGAACTCTTCTCCTGTTGTCATGACTTCATGTAAACACAAAATAGCACTGACTTATAATGGCACATGGGACTGCACATCACGATAAGCCAGTAGTCTGAACAATGAGGGATTGTTAGATTCACGTGATGTTTCCATTCATATTTTTCTAGGCTTGACTGTTGTAATTTGTGAGTTACAAACTCATTTAGTTAAAGGGATGGTTTCACAGTTCAGCTCAATTTGTGCACAGATTAAAATTGCTTTATTCTCTTTCTTACCAATTTTATCAGTTAAAAAAGCACTCACATTTACTTCAATAATCACATACTATAATTAGTCCAAACAAAGTGAAGGATGAACAAAATTCACAGAAAATTTCAACGGATAACACCGACAAAGTCAACACTAAATAAAACCTTTGACCCGAAGGATTTATTCTACGCTCGGTGGTTTTCATGGTGCACATGGGTATGTATAATCATCTATTCAATCAACTGACTAACCGTGACATTTTCACAGGCAAATTTCCCGCCAGAGTTATCTACTCGCTTCTGAATGGTCTAAACAATGAAATTAAATGGGTTATGTCACAGCTTGCACATGCACTGAACCGTGAAACCTTCCCTTTAAGTGGTACAGGGTTTACACAGAAACAAACCAGGAAACATTTAATTCAACAACTTTTCCATGACTTTTAATTATAACTTTAATAAACCAAACAATAATAATTATTAATACTGGAATAACCTTGAAATTTAAACTTAAAGATAAATAAAAAGGAAGGTGACTCCATTTTTTCATGAATGCTTATTTCAACTTTTTCCCCTTGCCTGATTTTAATCTTGCTTGTCTCTGCTTCTTTTGATTCTCCAAATCTTTCCAGGCCACCATAATAAACTTGCTGAAATAAAAGAAATTTTTATTTGTCAGTGAACCAGCCTATGTATACCTTTGAGATCTAAATATAGTTAAAACTCCCTGGAAGCAGCAAAATTTGAATTTTATAACTGGCAACAACATTTCTAAAGCTTATAATCCCCATGGCAATCAACGATATTTGGAGAATACTTTCCATACCCTTTCTATGACCATGTGAACCCTGATTAATATTTTGTTGATCACGTCCCTCCACATCTGTTGAGCAACAAAATGTGAATATTGTTGAAACAAACACCATTCAGTGAATGAGCTTAGCTTTAAAACTAAAGTCAACTCCTGCCTAGCTTGTGGACACCTTGAGCTAAAATGGACAGCCCAGCTATTATTACAGGTAGGAATTGAACCCCTGGTAAAAAAGACTTTATGGAAATAACACCCACTACCAAATCATGGTCCAATGTTATACCAACACATCTTACTTTAGTGATGACAGCTCACTGATAAGTCCCTTGATCATCCCATTGTCAGATGGTACCTCCACACCACACACATCTGCTTTGCTTTTACAACTGCTTCCTGACACCTCACTGTTGTTTACTTGTCTGTAAGGGAAATAAATGAACAGGTTCCATACCCTTTCTCAGAAACTATATTCAAGGCATTTTTAGGACCACATACACTACACATGTATTCATATTTTCAGTCACTACTACATGTATGCATGCACGAGTTTACATCACAATTTTCTGACACAATTTAGTTTCCTGTCCTAACAAATTCTGGTACCAGAACGAAATCCAGGAGTTTCCAGTGTCTATGTAAACCCTGAAGAATAAACACTGGGGTTAAAACAATTATGACAGAGTTGTTTGAACAAAACTAATTTGCTGCATTTGATATCATCACCAGACACTGTTTTGAATGTTTGATTACTCCTCAAGTGAAACTCCTTTTTTAGAAGAAAATGAATATGCAAATTATGAAGATAATTTTATTTTGTCTGATATCACAACTTGTCATCATATGTGATATGCACCATCCCTGCTTTTACCTGGTGTAAAGTTTATCATATGGTGGTAATTGGTCAGCTAAAGAATCAAGGTGTACCAGCTGAGAATCTGTGCAATCCATTACACAATCCAATTCCAAAATATCACCCTGCTCGATTGAGGAAACAGCCTCACCCTTCTCTGATTTGCACAATTCTGGGTCAATCGCTTTCTGCAATATCTGTTTGTAAGTAGGGCTACCATGTAAAGAAGATTTCACACTTGTCTCCACTGTTTGGTCCACCCCTTTACATGTACCAGTTTCACAATCTCTGTAAATCCCACATTCCTTTCCAGCATCAAAAGGCTGAGCTTCTTCCTGATAGCATTCTTCTGTTTCTCTAGTACTTCCTTTTTTGGGAGCTGAAGAATGAATGTTTTCCTCAAGTTTGTTAGTTTGATTTTCTTTTTCATCTTCTAAACAGGGTGGAGTTTTCAAACATGCAATGCTTGTAAGACATTTGTCTATTCCATTCTGACCTGGCTTTCCTTTGGTTTGCTGAAAAACAAACAATTTAGACAATTAATACAATTTATGTTACTTAATCACTGGCAAGATCGCCTTGAATATAGAGTGCCAAACAAGCTTTTAGAATACAAGCACTTTTGGTAATATCCCCCATTTGTCAGTGGTTTCATCTGTGAGACTTTTGTCCAACAACTTGTAAGTACTCTAAAACATTTTTATAGTTGATTTATTATTTTATGCAGTTGAAATTATTTTAATTATTGACTTAAAGTGCTACCAATATACTACAAGAAATTATGGGTATAATTTGCTTTAGTCCTCACAGTTCAAGAATAACAGAATACACTGTTCATCAATTCCCAAAAGTTTGCAATTCTGTAAATAATACTATTCCTTTCATTCTAAAAATGTAGTATGTCCCAAAAGAATGCACCCTTAAATAAAGGAAATACATGCTTAGCTTTATTAGTAAGGCCCCATTAGGATAAATTCCAACAAGTGACATGGCATCAAAATTGCAAACTTGTGGTGTGATCAGTGCATAAAACTCTGACAATAACATGGAAAACTCACAAAATTGTGAAATGCAGTTTGAAATTCAGACTAGGGGCATCCTTCCCCTCCCACCTACCTACCTCCCCCCCCCCCCCCCCACCACCACCACCACTTCATTATTCTCTAAGGAAGGTTGGTCAGAGGAAGGAATATAAGGTACTTACTGATAATATAGTGGTGGGCTCATAACAAGCAGGGACCATCTGGTCAAGGCTTTGGTGTGTGTCAGCACCAGGCACATCTTCTGACATTAGCATGTCCACATCTGTCTCACTGACCGTTTCTGCATCTTCAGCTGTCTTTGATAAATGACAGTTTTCCTTTTCGGGCTTGCAATCAGCAGATTGCACTTCTGAAGACATCAGCTGTGTATTCATTGAAGGTATTTGTGTTGTGCTAATGGGCTGGAGCTCTTCTTTGTTTGTTGTCATATTATCACAAAGCAAAACTGCAGATTTCACATTTGAAATCAGTGCTAAGTGTTCTGTTTTAGGGTTTGGGGCTTCGTCTTCTCTTTCTGATTCATAAGTATAACTTTGACCACAGCATACATTGTCACTGTCCCTCTTTGGCAAATCATGTTCATTTTCAACATCATGTAAGCCATGAGGCACTTCAATCTTACTGTAACTCTGCAATGTTTCATTAGCACAATTACTGGCTGATGTTCCATTTTTTGTATAACTTTCTTCGAATTTAGCTATCTCTGGAGTTGTTTCAGAAGAACTGATATGTCTGTCAACTGCTTGTACTGTAGCTGATGCAGAACCATTGTAGGCATCATCATAGCTTTCAATGGCCTTCTCTCCAGAAGTAGTTATCTCTGCTGTTTTAGAAGAAGATGTGATTTCAATAACAGTGTCCAAACTGGTCTCAAATGGTTTTTCTTCATTACCACTTTTATAATTGTTACTATCGATCGAGTAATGCCTGTTATTTTTGTCTTAGTGAATGTACGTCCCTTCTATCTTACGTCTTATTCAAATATTATCAACACAAAAAAGGTCATGAATAATAATTTTGATAATTAAAAATTAGTTTAAAATTTATTTGGGTGCTCAATGTTTTTTTCCTTTACATTGTCGCCACAGTCTTTCTTTTTTAGAGGTTACTTTTGTGAGTCCAACCAGTTAGTTGCAGGCTTCATGTAAACACAAGTTAATGTCTCATGAATTGAGGCCCTTATACTTTTTCATTGTATCAAAAGATACCTCACCTGTCATGGTCCTGTCACTGTTACAGTGGTCCATCTTGCACACAGCACCGATAACATTGTCTAATACATATCTGACAATAGACAATGCCTCTTCCTGGTCAATTAGCAGTGCTGGCGATAAAATAACTCCATCTTTTGCCATATTTACATCTTTGTCAATTGTTTGCTTTGTGCTGTGTACAACAAAGTTTTTGTCCTCTTGGCTATAAGTCTGTGGTTTTATTCCCACAACATCAATTTCATCTTCCACATCCTCATCCTCTTCCTTCTCCTTATCTTTATTTTCTTTCTTTTCCATCTGTTAAAAAATTCCAGAAAGTACTCACTCACTGTTTTTGACAGCAAAGGTACCCTTTTCATATACCTTTCATTGAAAATGGTACCCCTTTCATATAGCCTTTTTTGGCATGTGTTTCATATATTTTAAAAGGCACTTTTTATAATACTTAAATGAGAGTTTTCCCTACCTTTTTTTTTATACTTCAACTCGTGTTTTCCCTACCTTTCATATTCTTCACGAAATCCCTACCCTTTCATATACTTCAACCCGTGAAATTCCTACCCTTTCATATACCTCAAGCCTAAGAAAGGTACCCCTTTCGGGCAGAGCATCCCCGTATAGCCCATTGCAGAGAGACCCCCCCCCCCCCGAGCATATAATAAACAATTCATTTAGCAGGCATTTTCACCCATCAATTTAAAAAAAACTGACTCATAAAAATAGTCAGCTGTATTAAACAACTTTTCACTGAATAGCTCGGCAATATTGCTGGAGATGACACTGGCCCTGGTCAAGTGGCAACAAGCCACCTTAGATCCCAAGGACTCTTTGGAGGATTGTTGCAGTCCCTAACAAAACCGTCTTTTATTATTATTATTATTATTATTATTATTATTATTGAAGTTAATGTTGCATTACTGTGCGAATCCAAAAACCGTGAACACTTTGATTTGATTTTGACATTTCCCATTGTGCAGCAACCAATCAGAAGCGACTCGAAACCGCAAGAAACCCAAACAGTAAAGACTCCAAACATTTTTAAGCTTATTGTTGTTTATATTCATTTACAACAAATTAGTTATTGTTATCGCTGGATTCACGTTGGTCTTGTTATGAAGCCCATTCGTAACAAAGCATTACGTCACTAAGTTTTCAGCTGAGTGATGGAACGAGCGAGAGAGTGAGTGATAGAACCATCGTCTCCGACAACCCGTTCATTACGCTTCACGTATTCACGGGTTAAAAAAGAGTAACATATGAAGCAGGCGTTGTGTTGTATAATTGGGAGTTTTTAACCATAACTTTACACGAAATAAAGAAAATTAGACTCGGGTTATTGTATTTTAAGGAAATAAAAATACGAAGCTCTTTAATGAGGCAGACGTTTATGGTGTATATATACGTAAAATAAGCATTGAAAACACACCTTCGGCGAGTCCTTGTTGCATTGTTTGTCTTCGTCAGTAAGCTTATAAACAGCTGAACTCTCCTTCGGCAGAACTTGCTTGGAATTCTCTTTTACACCTCTCCAAGAACGTTTAGGCTTTGTTGCTGGAGAAACAGGGCTTCCACTTCTTTTTAAGTTCCTCTTCAATTTTCGACTAAACGGTGGAACATACTTGCTCTCGTCTTCTTGCAAATCTCCCTTGCCGTTGTTTGTATTATTGTTGCATTTGTCACCTGTTTCCAAACGCGGCTCGCGTTTATCAGCAGACAGTTCGTCCTGCTTTTTCAGCTCATCGTTTAATTTGGCTTTCTTCCCTTCAACAGAAGCGCTTTTTTTATTTATATTCTTTTGGGAATCTTTCTTTTTGGCCCTCTGTCGTTTGCGACCCTTCTTGCCGGCCATTTTGATTCCTGACAGACGACACGACGCGGCAAGAGCTGTTTTTGGCGCCAAAAGTCACATGGTCGCGTAAGCCTGGATCAAGGAAACTGAAATGTTGCGGTGAAAAAAATTAATTCCATGCGCAAACCTTTTGAACTTTTACTAGTTGCTCTGAATCAATCTTTGGTGATATTGCAATTTATATCCCCAGCAAAAGCTGCAAAGATTTCTTTATTTGGAATTCAAACAGTGCCACAGTAACCACACCTCGCGGGTTTCATTCTCGATATCGAGGTCCAAAGAAAATATGTAGATCAATGGGCTCCCTGGTAGATATAAACAACCTGTTTAGTCACGGTTCATTTGACCATTCCCCGGGAAAAGTATCGTTCCACCGTAGGAAACTCTAGAATGCTAAGTTTTCCTAAGGACTCTTAGATACATCACAGCCGAACCAAACCTCTAGTAACAGCCTTTCTTATTCATTCACTCAAATACTTTAATGCGTAACTCCACTTGAATGCTATTTTTCTGCCACTTAACATGGCTTTAATGGATATATCTCGTTCACGTTTCAAGCATTCCAAAAATTCTACGCTCATTTCATGTATTCACGTTATGGGGTGTTTAGATAATTTTTGGGCGATTTTTGGGTATGTTTGGAAGGAAATACATTTTCTCAAAGGATTGGAAAAATTTAGAGAAATAAGAAATATTGAAGATTGAATGAAGTTTAAAAATTAGAATTTGTATTTAATAATAATACTGGGGTGCTCTTGCGTGGGTATCAACTGTCATCAAAAATCATTTTCTTTCTTCTATCCTTTCCCTTATCAAATTTAGGTTGAGTCCCGCCTTAAGGTTACAGTGTACCTTCAGATCGAAAATTTATTGAAAATTTTTTTGGGGCGTTAAAATAAAGTTTACAGAATGAATTTCCATCCAAAAAAAAAGTATCGAAAAATAGTGAAAATTGACGGAGAAATGACGGTGTAACTTTTGTGGGCGGAGTTTGTTGATTAAGCGATATGTTTTTTTAAGCGCCGTTTTCTCAAAGTTAATTTTTCGCTTGTTGGGGACACTTTAAAGAGCTACAACTCAAAGGGAATTTGTTCGATTTTCCTTAAATTTGGACAGAAGCTAGGCTAACATATAATCATCAAAAACATGTCGGCGACTTTCTTAATTCCGAAAACTTTTTTGTCAAGAGGCATTTCCGTGCGATCATTCCATTTTTTTTTCTCCGCTTTTCGAAAATATTCTATAACTTTTCACTGCAATTGAATATGGAAAATCGCCGAAAAAGGTTTTTAGCGCTTCGTGTCCGGAAACCCGAGAACAAATCAAATTAGCAAAATATAATAACCGCTTTGAGTTATAGCGTTTTAAAGCTGATTCGGACGTTCGAATTTAGACATCGTAAAAAATTCGACAATTCATTTTATTACCAAATGGTTTCCATATTTAGATAGCCAGCTCTATAAGCTTAAGACGCTAGAGCTGTTATACTGGAGACACCCCCGAAGGTACACTGTAACCTTAAAGGGGGACAAGAAACTAGCTTTCTTAACATTTCCTATCTAATTTATATGACAATGAAAAAAAATAATAAAAAATAATTTGAGTAAAAATGCTCCCCGTCTCTGCTCGCCCTTACCCCTTCATTGGGGTAGAGCTACGGGCGCAGAGTCTCTGCAGAGTCGCACCCTCACCGGTCCACCCGCACGTGGAAGCTCTAACAAGCTAATGATGCTAAGAGCTTTATATAAGAGGCGACAACCTCTTTTCCTCCCATGTGGGACACATTTTCTTAGATGTGCACGAGGCGTAGCCTCGTTTTGGTGCTAAGCTTGTTTTCGTCCTATGACGTCATAAAATTATTGGTTACATTACATCAAGGATTTTCTCGAAAAGTTCGTTTTCAATCAATCAATCAATCAATCAATCTTTTATTTGCCACATATTTGTTTATTCAGTGTGTTAAATCTATTACACTGTCTAGTAGCAGAAGATCTCTGCAAGCTCGGTTGAGCTTTTATAGGGAGATCCTCTTAGTTATTATTATCATAATAAACATCATATATATCATATATCATATATCATATATCATATATCATATAAACATTTATAATATATGGTGGCCTTACAATTCTTGCTTTTTATTATTATTTTTGTTAAACTTAAAATAAGCAGCTATTACAGATCTGTTATTTCCGTTCCTCTAGGCAGGGTCAGTCTATTGTTGCTGTACAAAATGTTTTAATTTTCTTTTGAATAACTGTACAGACTTATTTTTTTTTGTTTTAACTATAAACATCATCATCATCATCATCAATCTTTATTTATACGCCAAAACCTATCCGATTTACATGGTCTTCCTAGGAGTCGTGTGAATTTACACTAGAGTACATTAACTATAGAACTACTTAACTCAGGGGCGTAGCTACCTGTACGCACGTACGCACGTGGGTACCTGAAAAAGTCTATAGAAAAAAGAAAGATTTAGGACTTGAGGGTGGGGGGAGGAGGTAGGGGGAGTGTTTGAAAATTGATTGTGCGTACCTCTGAAAAATTCCTGGCTACGCCCCTGTAACTAAGGAAGTAGAAAGTAGTAACCTCCCCATAACGGCCACCTCTCTATAACGGCCGAGCGTGGCCTTTGTAGAGAGCGGTTTAACTGTAGTTCATTCTAAACAAAGGAAGCGTATCTCCCGGGGTGTACCTCGATCCCTCCTCTCAATTCCTCCTGCCTGTCACTCTATTTCGGTAGGGTCACTTTCGCACCGCCGTTTTATAAGTGGAGAAGGCCCTGGGGACGAAGTTGGGAATTGCATCCGTTCTCACCTTAGTGTCAGGCTTTTCGGTGTTTGGGCGGGGGGAGGGGGGGGGGGGGGGCGGAGGGGAGGAGGAGGGCCGTTGAAGACTCCCCTCTTCTATCCCCTCCTCTTAGAAAGGCCTGATAATCAGGTTACCCTCGTTCAAGAAAGCATGATCGTTACTTTGCGGAATTCTTAAGGAGGGGTTTTACCTGAATTTTATTGAAATTTTAAGAGGTTTAAAGAAGGGCTAGAAGAAAGAAAATGATTTTTGGAACACCAACAGACAGTTGATACCCACACAAGAGCACCCCAGGTTGCTGGTGGACTAACTTGGTATCCGTTTATTAATTATTAACTGCAAGTTATAATTTTAAAACTTCACTAAATCTTCAATATTTTTTATTTCTCTAAATTTTACAAATCCTTTGAGAAAAACTTATTTCCTTCCAAAAACAACCAAAAATCACCCAAAAATTTACAAAATATCCCACAACATAGATTCATGAGATGAGTGAAGGGTTTTTGGATTGTTTGAAACATGAACGAGATATTTCCATTAATTAAAGCTATGTTAAGTAGCGGAAACATTGAATTCAGGTACTAAAATCCCGCCTTAACATGCGATCACGAGGGAGCTCCACCCACTTATATTTCTCCGAAAAGAAGGTATCTGCACTGTCTGACAAAAAAAAGTAGATGCAATGAGAAAACGGCATATTTGGCAGGGAAAATAACAAATAAATATTAAACGGCAAAGATAGAAATAATATTGAACGTTGTCAGGGTAGTAGGTTTCTGACGTTGTTAGTAACGAGGTAGTGCCGTACCGAAGTACAACTGCTCAGACGTTAACGACGTTAACAGACCGTCCTGTAAAGCATGGTAAAGGCAACGCACATCCCAGCATTACCAAGCTTGTCGAATATTGGAACACAAATATTGTCATCCGAAAAGATCCTTCTATGCTGTATTCTTGGTTTAGAAAGCCATCCACTACAAAATAAGGATAAATACTGCTTTTTTATGCTTAGATTCTTTTCCTTCTTTGTCTCGGGTCTGTTTGTTGTCAAGCTATGTAAAATTCTAAATCTCGCGCGCGCGACAATACAGTATATAAAATTACGCGCGGTCAGAATTGACCAATCAGGTGACAGATTCTCTTCCAACAATACTCCCTACATGATTACTAAAGCCCTCTGTGCTAAACTCGCCTTCCACCGCCGATAAAATTTGCAGCATTGGCGGCCTCGTAGCTGGGCTGAAACAGTCGCCAACCATGTTTCCCTGGTAAGCTATTTTTTGCTAGACGTTTAATCGACGAAATCGGATGGATAAATGATATTAACAATGCGCTTTCTATTGCAGTGTACAGGGCATGAGAACCGCTATTGTATTATGCGCGTTTCTGATGTATGGCGTTTCGTCCCGGGACGTTGCCGTTCCTCCAGGTATATCACTTCTGTTATTTGCTATTTAAAATTCTATTTTAATGTACTCGATGCTAGAATTGTCTGTAGGAATAGTCGACGAATAGTTAATAGAGAGAGCATGCGATCGCTTGCGTGGCGTGCACCTTTCTTGCGGGTAATGCAATCTCAACTATGTCAGAGTCCTGATCTGTATCAAACTCCAGTGAGAATTTCTCATGTTCTTCGAATGAAACCAGAATTGTGTGCTCGTTGCGCCAACCTTATTCTGTTTTAGTTTGCATTCTAACTAAAAAAATCATGCTTTTGTCAGCCCTTTGTCTGTAATTTAAGAAATTTCGGCAGAATATTTTTTTTAGAATTTTCCCATTTCCTGAAGTGTGTTGTTTGTAACACATCGCGTGAGGGCTATCACTGTATTCCTTATTCACCCGTTAAGGGTGACAGGCAAATTTCATAACAGTTAACTAAATATGCTGGACTCTTGTATTATTTCACGACAACCTCTGTGGCCCTAAAGCTTAGCTTGTTACTGTTGAGGTGCTAGTAAGTAGGCAATTAGATCGCATAGCGGTATATATGTTTTAGTCTACTTATTAAAATTATTAGTTATCATTTACAAATACACAAGTTAAAACTCCCGGCGCGCATGAGAAAAATCACTTATAAGAATGCCCCTTTTTTGTGCTCAAAATCGTGGTACTGATACGATTTGAATGAAACAAAAACTTCTCATTCACGGGTGATTACGAATGATCACTAAGAGCACAGGCTAAACAATGATGTATTGTCTGTAACAACCAGATAATTGAAAATGTATTTTGAGCAATAAACTTCGCTATTTGTATATCTGAAAATCCGCTACAATCCAGGCTACAGAGGAAATACTCAGGTTTTGTGTTCATTCTAAAATAATCGCCTACGAAGCAATAAACTACTGTTTTCATCAAGCGAAACTTGATCTCGAAAGAGAATTAGAAACAGTCAGTCATTGTTATGGCCGAGAAGTCCCGACGCACTATCAGACACCACTTGCAACACGCGCGACACTGTTACGTCCACGAGGAAAAATTCCATCAGCCTTTTACATCAGTCCTTGAATCGCTATTTTAATTAAAGTGTGCATTAACACGTTCTGGCGTTGTCCTTATTATTCATAAGTTTAATATGACTGACAACCGTTTAATCAAGCGAATGGTTATTTGTTTTTACGAGTTGATAGTAAACAGCCACTTAAGTGTTTTTATATATAGTAGTTTTCGATTGTTTTTTTATTAGCCTTCCGAAATTATGACACTTCATTTCGTAAACAACTGATGATGAAATTTTTCATTTTCTTTGTCCAACAACAACAACAAGTTTTATTTTAAATTGAATTTTAAGTTTACAAAGGTTTTGCCCGCAGCAATGCCACGGCAGTGAAATACTTTTTTTTTCATATACCATATCTCAAATATGTCTTAGCCACTCCGAAAGTCAAAACAAAAATAATTCAATCGAATTGGAAGAGAATAACTGCCATTTATAATAGAGCAAATGAACTAGTTTTAAAATCGTCTTTGTGTGTACCACCTCACGGAGCCATACTTTTCATTTTCACTATTTCGTTTGAAAATCAACATGTATTGCGTTACCTTCGTGATTCCCTACCCTATTTCCATCAAACAGTTTGTATATTCAACACACACTGGGGGGGGGTGGGGGTTTGTGGGGGGGGGGGGGTTGGGAGGACTACCATATAAAATTGACCGGGGTGATCATCAAAAATTTTGAAAGGATCCCCTAAGAGGTACCAAAACCTGTTTTGTGGGTGAGGCTCATAGTAGTTTCTACCTTAAGATGTACCAATTCTTTCTGGAAAGTTGTTCCTGTCAGCATTTTGTTTTCCCCTAAAACTCTGTCAGTGGCAGGGGCCCGTCCTGTCAGTGGTCATTTACTACTCAAACGCCCTTAGCGACACAAGACCACGAATTTAAACCCGTAAAAGGTACAACGAACCCGTCACTTTTCCATGGGAGTCCCACCCCAGGATTCAACTGTTGTTTAAAATGTTATAAGTTACTATAGCTTTGAAGATCTTTGAACCGTTAAATCTTTCAAAATCGGTTGCTGGATGAGGTCAAGACGAGATCCTACCAAATAAAAGAATTCGCCGATCTGTTACCATGGTAGGTAGACTAGGTAGCGTTTTTAGACAATGAACGATCACTCTCCGGCTTCAGGCTTACAGCTAGGGACAGTCGCGATAGAAGCAAACACGCGAGCGCGCGAAAAAACAGCTACCGTACAAAAAGCACCTGTCTTGTTTTTTCGACCTTCAAACGAACGAATTTGATCAAAGCTACTGGTACAAATTAGGCTCTCTCTCCCCGCTTTAAAGCGCGCTCGTATTCAAATTTGCCGCTTCGGCGGTCACGAATAATTAATTGATGTCCCTGCATTTTGCCCGATACTTACAGGAACAGTTTCGATAGAAGGAAGTACGCGAGCGCGCAAAAATCGGCAACCGCGGTGGCTTTCGCGCGCGTTTTACGTTCTTCGCGACTGTCTGTGGGAACGCTATTCAAAAGGGCCTAGGTGATGTTTGCGTCAATTTGTGCGATTTCAAATCTCCTGTGTAAACTACGTGATTTTCGCTTCAATTCTTTGGCGAATCCACGGCGAATTGAGTGTAACTTAGAAATACGACATAAATACACCGTAACACAATTCAAAAATCGCACGTGCGCTCCTCTCGCATCCCATTAAATTGGAATTAAATGGCTGTTAAATCGCGGTGAAAATGCCCGGTAGTTTGCCCAGGCAGTTTGAAGTCGCAGTTGGAGTTGTAAATGGCCCTAATAGCATTTTCTTGGGTACAAACGTTACCTTGCTTTGCGCCTCCTTTATCCCTTTCTTGCCTCCATTTAATTTGAGCAAATTTAGCAATCGTTGCGATAACCCAATTGCCACAATTGTGTCATCAATTTAGATACTGCTAATGTCGCGGATTTGGTGCAAGAGTTTCAATGGAGTTTGGGTGAGCTCAACATCGAGACGACCGGACTCTGCGAAAGCAGACCGTTGCCTTTCTCTGATGACCAGAGGGCTCGGGATGTTGCGTACGACTTGTCTTCCTCCGATGCAGTGATTAACACCACCGCGGAGTCACTATTTCCCAGTGGTATCCCAGAAGAATTTGTTGTATTTGCCACCGTAAAAGTGCAGCCTGGCAATTCTGCGGATTTGTTTACGATAATCGACGAAGATCAAAGTCTATCTTTTAGTTTGAACCCTGTGGAATTTGAATACAGGCGAAGAGGAAATACACCCGTGCGAGCTGGAGTCGGAGAAAGCTTAAATGATGGAGCATGGCACAGAGTGGCTTTTGCAGTGAGGAGAAAGCACGTAGCTCTGTCGTTAGACTGCGCTAAACCTAAAAAGCACGTGAGAAGACCAAGGGGCTTTAACCCGAACTTCAGTCAGAATAGCGTTGTGAGCCTAGGTGGCCAGTTTAAGGTAAGTATACTCTTCAAAACCGTCTGTTTTTCTCCCCTAAGCAGGCAGAAGGGATGTGATTTCGAGGGCGTGCGCGCGTTGGGTAGGCCTCTCGCGCGCACATCTTCTAGATTGAACTCAATTGTTACCCTTGAATCTGCAACGTAGGGTACTCATAGGTAAAAAGAGGCGTCCAACGTAGTGATGCAGTGAAAATAAGCAGCAGTTCTCTGGTGAGCTAATCTGGTGCTAGGTTCGATTTTTAGCTTTTTTGTGCGTTCGCGTTACTTCGCGCACTCCAACTGTTGAAAGGAGGATCAGAAAGCCGGACTCCCTCCAGTCTGAAGCGTCAGCCGCATTCGCGCCCTACCTCCTGTGGGTGCCGACAAGAGCTCTCTCGCCAGTTCCTACAGTGGTTAGGGCAAGAAAACGGCTTACACTTCAGACTAGACTCCCTCAAACGGCTTAAAATCGAACCTTAATAGGTGCGAACTGAAAAAAAAAAATATGCAAGTGCTGTCAAGCGCAAGAAACCTCTTGAAATTCAATTCTGATTTTAGAAGGCTATTTATTTGCTTTGATTTGTTAATGCATGCTGTACGAGTTAAACAAAAAGCGTTTCTCTTTCGTGAACGTTGTCCGGTGTAGTTGTTGACACCGACTTGGGCCATTACAAGTGATGTTACGCGTGACAATTTTTAACGGAACAGTTTGGTTTTTAAAAACATTTAGCCGTGTAACTTTGCGAACGTACGGTTTTAAACGTAAAATTTTGCCTCGTAAACATGTAGGTCGCAAGTTTTAAACTGTCTTCAAAAGCATGCAGTTTATTCCCGCGACACGATCCCTGGTTAACAAATAGTCACTGTCTAAGCTGTGGTCAGACAACCCGTTCACTCAAAGTCCAGAACAAACATAGTAACGACGAGAATTTGCTCTCCGTTGATCGTCAAATCTCATAGGTTGTCTCAAGCGTTCAGATCTGATAATGGAAAGCTTCGCGAAGGAAAAATTGCGAGCCTAGAAAAAAACGACTTTAAAACCACAATCAGTGAATACGAAGTTCATGTTTCCGGGTCACCGTAGGTGGTGGACAGTGGGCGGAATGGATTTGTTATAAAATAAATAATTGTTCACAGGCGTTCCCTCGCCTCGCTCTCGTTCGTCGCGCCTATCCCCCTCCGTCAGCACAATACAATATTTTTTTACTACTCGCACCGACCGCCTATCCTTTGCTCCCCACTGTCTAAACGTCTGGAGCAGGCTACAGATCTCATCGAATCTGAATTCTGGTTAACTCTTTTGACAGTACAGTGAAACCTCTACTTTGTGACATCTCCATTAAGGGGATACTTTTCCTGATCCCGGCCGGCAAAACGCTCATATGTTTGTAATTATCACCTCTATCAAAGGGACACCTCTATTAGGATTTAACGCCCTTAAATGAGCTGAAACAATGTTTGGTTTGTTTTCTTTTAGGGCTCTCTGCAGCAGCTGTTGATTGCCCCGGATGTTTTCAAAGTTCTTTCCTACTGTAAAGATTTCACGCCTGATTGTAACACTGCTCTGCCCTATGCACCGTTCCTAAGCGGTGCCGCTCAACAAAGACCAGCCTCTAACGTACAGCTCATCAATAATGTCAGATATGTAAGTGACAGGCACCGGTGTGCTTACAGGTCGAAATTTCAAGGGAAACGCTTACGAGGGGCATGCGCGAATGGGGCCTTTCCCTTTCCGCAGGCTAGTGACGTCAATTGCTAAGGAGAGCGAATGGGGTGCTTTCTTTTTGGCACTTATAGGAATGCTTGTTTTAAATTTAAGGTTTAACATCCGTGTTTTCAGATGTTCGATTCAAAATGTCGAAGGTTTATTTAAGACACACAGTTCTGTGTAACCATCTTATGGAGACATTACGATTGGATTTTAGGGCAATAGGAAAACCCATACTATTTACAAATAAGGAATAGAAGGCGAAAAATTATTTTTGAAACACCAACAAACAGTTGATACCCACGGAAGAGCATTCCATGTTCCATGATGACGGACTATTTTAAGGAATCTACCAATTGTTAAATTTTTTGGACTGCTTGATTTACGAGATAATTGTATAAAACCGATATGCGACAACACAAAAATAAAATGGCCTTTAACCCCCGGGAGGGAACTCAACAAAAATTTGTACGGGGATGCTCCGCCCCGAGGTCCAAACCCTTACCCTTTCATATACCGTTTTTGACAGAAAAGGTACCCCTTTCATATACCTTTCATTGAAAATTCATTTAGCCTTTACGTGCATCTGTTTGATATATTTTGAAAGGCCCTTTTTATAATACTTTAATGGCATTTCCAACCTTTTTTATACTTCAACTCGTGTTTTCGCTACTCTTTCCTATTCTTCGTGAAATCCCTACCCTTTCATATACTTCAACTCGTGAAATCCCGACCCTTTCATATACCTCCAGCCTCAAAAAGGTATCCCTTTCGGGCGGAGCATCCCCGTATAGCCCATTATAGGGAGTAACTCCCGGGCTTTAACCGTAGTACCCACTTAACCGCTATTTATACCGTCAAGCGCGCGAAAACGCGTGCGAGTAAAGGCCGGGATACATGGAGCAATCTTTCTTGTAACTTTGCGCGGAAATTTGTTGCGCGCAACAAGATTTTTGGGGGTCACAAGATGAAATTTGTTGCGTGCAACAATATTTTTGGGGGTCACACGATGAAATTTGTTGCACGCAACAAGAATTTTGGGGGTCACACGATGAAATTTGTTGGGCGCAACAAGATTTTTGGGGGTCACACGATGAAATTTGTTGCACGCAACAAGAATTTTGGGGGTCACACGATGAAATTTGTTGGGCGCAACAAGATTTTTGGGGGTCACACGATGAAATTTGTTGCACGCAACAAGATTTTTGGGGGTCACACGATGAAATTTGTTGCACGCAACAAGATTTTTGGGGGTCACACGATGAAATTTGTTGGGCGCAACAAGATTTTTGGGGGTCACACGATGAAATTTGTTGCGCTCAACAAGATTTTTGGAGGTGTTACATGATGCAATTTGTTGCGCGCAACGTCACAAAAGTAGAACTCGATTCTACTTCTGCAACTGTTACGCGCAACGTTGCAAGAAAATTTGTACTGTGTTCTCGGCCTTTTTAGGTCGCAATTGGTTTTGGTTTTACTTCTGAATTGTTAAAAAAGTGGCGCGAGATCTTTTAGGTAATCACAAAGCGTATCAGTGCAAAGCCAAAGCAATCACGAAATTACTTTCAATACCCGATTGAAAACCGCTCTTCTTACCCTTATCCCATTTACTTCCTTTAAAAGGCAAATGAGGCAAATGCTCTGAACCCTCAGGAATAAAATGTATCTGTTAGAAACAATAGTGCATTGAATCGATACTCAGTTGACCCTTTAAGCTCCAGTAGTGATCAGCATCAATTTTCTTCTTGTAATATCAATGCATAATTAAGCAGAGAGGTTATGAGTAATTAAGAATATGATCACCACCAGACTAAAGACGAGACAGAATGAGTTTGTTTTATTTTATTTTCAGATCAAGGGAGTTCGAGGAACTCCTGGTACTCGAGGTTCTACGGTATGTCTCCCCTTTTGTTTTTGTTTATTTTCATTTTAATGAGTTTTATGGATCAGCACTGGCTGCGTGTAACAAGCTGAACACTCGACTGCGAAGCCTGGTTTTCACTAGCTACATAAGCAGAAGCAGAAGCATACCAACGCTTATGTGCAGTGAAAATGGCTCAGACATAAGCACAAGACTCCTCCATCTTAAGCTTATTTCAATGTTCGTTTCACTTAAGTGCCGACTACTGACTTACTAACTGACTGGTTTTCGGCTGACTGAGTGAACGACTGACTGACTGACTGACAGACTAATTAAGTGACTGACTGACTGACGGACTGATTGAATCACTGACTGACTGACTGATCAACGAACCAACTGACTGACTCTTCTACTAACTGACTGACTGATCGACTGACTGACAAATTGGTTAAATGACTGGCTGACTGACTGGTTCAGTGCAGGCTCAATGTTGTTCGTTTATGATTCTCACACGATTACAATCAGACTATTAATTTTTTCTTTATTATTTTCTAAATCACAATGCATGCATTTTTTTTTAAATCCAGGGTCCACCAGGTCCAGAGGGCGAAAAAGGATACATTGGACCTAGAGGGGAAAGAGGATCCCAGGTGTGTTGTAACATGTCACCCATTAATCACTTAACCCTTCAACTCCCAAGAGTGCCAAAAATCAAAATTCATTATGTAAAATGCTGAAAGACAAATGGTACCACGCAAAAGTACTTCCGAAGAGGTTTCATTTGAATGGTCACACCATAGGATTTCATTAACAGACTCAAAAGTTAGAACAAATGGTACCACGCAAAAGTACTTCCGAAGAGGTTTCATTTGAATGGTCACACCATAGGATTTCATCAACAGACTCAAAATTTAGAGCAAATGGTACCACGCAAAAGTACTTCCGAAGAGGTTTGATTTGAATAGTCACACCATAGGATTTCATCAACAGACTCAAAAGTTAGAACAAATGGTACCATGCAAAAGTACTGCTGAAGAGGTTTGATTTGAATAGTCACACCATAGGATTTCATCAACAGACTCAAAAGTAAGAACTACACCACCTCGGTGTAAAAACCTGTGACTTTTTCATTTGTTTTTTTCACCTTTGTAGTATTGCATTCCCAGTTGACTCTATTGTTTTATGCCTTTTGTTTTCTTTGTTTTACGTCACTCGTGAATTTGACAGGTTCTTACACCGAAGATGAACCAAATGTTTTTAGTTAAATAGGGTTATACGTTACTTTAGAAAGTATTTTCTCTCACTTCCTTTCAAATTTCGAATAGGTACATCCATTTTTTATCGCATTTGCCTTGTTCAATAAGCTCCGTGGAATGGACTGTTCGCGTATATTAATTCAGTGCGGAAGATAACGGCAACCAAAAAGTAGGTGCTACCCAAAATTTAATTTACGGCCACTTAGAGCTACTAATTCTGGAAGTTATTGTGTTAGCTTATTACCCCCGGATTGGTTTGTAGTGATGTAGATTAACGTTCCTGGAATAAAGCTCGTTAATTGATGAAGTTGTTTCATCTGATATGAAATATTACCATTTGTTTCTTCATAGGGGCTTCCGGGACCCCCTGGAACGGCCGGACCAGCGGGTCCACCAGGACCCCCAGGGGATGGTATCTATGTCGTAAGTAAAATCGTTAAACATTATTAGTTATTTTTGTGTCTTGTAACAAAGCCGTCTTATCACTCGAAAGATATAGAAAACGGTATAAAGACACTTCCCTATTACCGAGCCCGATATACTACAAATTACTCGTGGATTGCTGTTTTAAAAACTCAAAATTTTACAAAGAATGTATGGCTCATCAGCGCTTTTACCAGCCAACAATTTTGCAGTCTTTTTATAGCGGATATTTCCTTAAATATTACAGGATCTAGGAATAGAGATAAAAATTACATAGATTACTGAGTTTAACAAGCTCCTTCAACGTTTGAAGTCAGTTCGTATTTAGCACGTTGCCTTCTCTACGTAAATACGTATACTAATGAAATGCAGCAACTATTTGCTAATTGCAGCACATCAAGCCAACAAATCAATATCCCGGATGTGTCTCTTCAAAGTATTTATTCATTATCCGTTTATAATTCCAGAGGTGGAGTCGGCTACAGGGATCAGATGAAAAGGGCCCAGGCAGCCCCGTAGCGGGCGGTCTTGTTGTGGAACCTCCATCTGTGGTAAGCATTCAGTGCGGATCTACGAGAAGCCTGCAAAACAGCACAATAGACGCTTTTGGGGGTACTCAAGCGGGTTTTGGCCGGGCGCGAACGCGGAGCGCGAGACACGCGAAGTGGATGGAAACGAAAAAATAGGCTTATTTTTTCGTTTCTCTCCACCTCGCGTGTCTCGCGCTCCGCGCTCGCACCCCAAAAGCGCTTGTTGTGCAGGCTTATCTTGGAGAATCGTAAGATTTCTTTATCAGGGCACCCAACGAAGAAAGTTTATGAAACGCTCGGAATAGCGGTCTACTGTTTTTTCTTACATCTTAGTGCCTTAATAGTATTTGAAAGCTAATATAATTTGATCTGTTTTCGGTTCTCTTAGCTGAATATTTCATCGGCAGAAAATTTTATAGAAAGTCCCTACCAGCTATGGAATCGTAAACAGCACCCGAAAAGATGATCTTTAACCCCATGTTTTCATTTTTTTTTTCTAATGTACTATTTTCTATATTCCTCAGCCTGGAGACCCAGGAGCTCGCGGCGCCAGAGGACAGCGCGGCCAACCAGTGAGTACTGAGTACTAGATACCTTTTGTTCTTCCGACGTTGGCGAGGTGAAGGCGGCAGCGAGGGTCGAATGTTTCCCTTTTGGCGCGTTTTAACCTGTTAACATTCGTTTCCATGTCTCAAACAGTTGTTGGACACCTTATGAGGTTTACACAATGTAGTACTCTTCATCGTTATATTACTGACGTACACGGTCTTACACAAGGAGGATATACGTTATGGTCCTGCACCAGGCCTCGCATAAGGCAACTTGGAAATGCCTATTTGAAAACACTCAGAATTGTTGATCTATCTTTTAAAATAGTATTTTCTTTTTTTTTTCGTAGGGCTTGCCCGGTGTTGGCGGTGAAAAAGGATCTCAAGGAGACCCTGGATTACCTGTAAGATAATCCAAGTTTTCTCTTCATAAAACTACGTTTGTTTTCTGAAATAAATATATTTTATCTGCCTAAATGAGACAAAATATTCACCATTCACTTCCACCTTTTTAAGTGTGAGAGAACATACGTGGAGCTTTTAGTCTTGAGTGACGAATTGTTAAATAACTTTGTAATATTATTAAAGCAATTCACAACATTCTTTTGAACCTTTTTATGTCTAAGGCATGGTTCAGTAAAATCAATTCACGAGTGACCCATTTTAGTGCTAGGTATATCCAAAATCAGACTGCTCAGAATGCTGTTTTCTTTCGTGGTCCAGTTCAACAATATAACAACATCGCTTTCTAGTTTGGCAATGTCGTGGTGCAAGAATATTGCAATCAATTTAGCGCGATATGCTGGATTGCATGTTTGGGCCTAAAAAATCCATTCAGTGTTTGCGTTCTGCTTCCAGCAGTCTCATATCTTTATTTGATTCTCTGACAGGGACCTCCCGGTAGTCAAGGTAACCGAGGACCGACCGGAAGACCTGGAAACCCGGTTAGTAAATAGCTTGTATTAAATGTTATTTTTTCCTGCTAATTAATGAAGTCTTGTTACCATTTTCCTTTTAGGGCCCCCCTGGACCTACCGGTCCGAGAGGAACACCTGGAATTATAGGAGAAAAGGTACTTGTTTTAAATGTTGTTCGGGCGATCAGTGCTCATGATGATAATAAATAAAAGTTTTGAAACTGATCTGTTAAAAAATTTTATAAAAAGTTACTTGTTTTACCAAAGAACTTAAAACAAAGAACTTATTTGCACGTTATTGGCGCATATACCCTATTTCCTCTCATACGTCATCCTCAGTTGAGCGCCCTCCCTTGAATATGCGTCCCCTTGGTGTCTTGAAAGATTAAATGATCATTAACTATTCACCAATGATAAGAAGTTAGAAATAGTGTACTATGAGAAAAGAGAAAGTTGATTTTACTTCTCGTTTACTGCCAAGGACAATAATGTGTCTTTCAATTCCAAATGCAATCATTCCCTCGGGCAAACCCCGGGAATCTGTCTTCTTTGAAAACGTTTCGCCAAATTGCGCGCTAAGTTGGCAAATTAAGCGGTCAAATGCTCCACTGGATGGGATTCAAAAAGCATCATCTTACCTACTTTATGGACGTTAACGTAAGCTATTCGAGTAGACTTAACTAGACACGTTTTAACTTTATCACAATGGGATAACAGGTTAATGAATGAGGTTACGAAAGGCCAGCTTTAGAAAAGGGCTATGTAGGTATAGTCAAATGCTCGGCGGTAATCAAATTCCCCGACTATATGGAGACAAACTCGCGTCAAAATTCCCGGGGTATGCACGGGGTATGTCCGGGGTATGCCCGTGGTGGGGACGAAAAAAAATCTGCAATTGTTAAATTGAAAGAAAAGTATTAGCAGCAGAGCTAATTATTCGCGATATTCTTTTTTAAACATGATTCGATCCTACTAAATCACGTAGTGACGACGACTGACAGCGACAACATTCAGGAGTTAAACCAAACGGATAAAACAACTTCAAAACTCAGAAGCTAAAACACTGCTTTTTTAAAATAAACTATTTTCTTTGTTGTTAGGGAGATAGAGGGCTTGATGGCATTGCCGGGATGATGGGTCATAAAGGACCGCGGGTAAGTGAGCATTCATTCCCAACAGTAACCAAGTCCAAAGTCCAAGTCTAAGTCCAGAGTTCTTATTTTTCTTCTTTTTCTGAGGTCTTCCTGTTTCCTCTTATTGTCTCCAGGCGCTTTAGAAATGCTTTTCTGTCAATCTGTGGAAAGCAACGTTCAAACATTTATGTCCCACCCGTATTAAAATTAAAGTATAATTCTTTCAAATCAGGAGCTTATTATCAGCTCCTGTTCAAATCAAATTTCTTGTGCATAATTAAGGTCGATGCTTCATAGAACTTCCTATTGTATTCCAGGCACCGATTCACATTTCATGACTCAAACTTTTTGGCCCCGGGAGGAATACCTAAGGTGCCAAAAAATCCCCGCCCCGAATCTCTTTCCTTCTGTGTTAAAGGTAATCTCAGGAGGACAGTTCTTAGCTGATTTTTGTTGTTGTTGTTGTTTTTAGGGTTTAGCAGGTGCTCGTGGTGATAAGGGAGACAAAGGCGAAGCTGGTGAAAGAGTAGGTTTTGTTTTCTGCACTGTTTTATAGCAATCTCTGTTTTCTCTGCAAGTCGTTCTTGTCTCAGCATACACGTAGCGTAAAATACAAGACCGTGATATTTCTGACTCCCGTTCGGTACACGTCTATTGGAATCCAATGTAATTACATATCTTAGTGAAAAAAAATTACTGCTTAATTTCTTTCGATAGTGATTCACAAATCGCCTTCTAGTTAAACTGACCGGAACTGGGCATTGACCTTTTCTTTAGGTTCAAGTATTAAGAATGATTTCCTTTCAAATAGTAAGATCAAAGCAATTAGCCGCTACTGAAGAAAGATCGATTAACAAGATAGACTTCTGTAATTAAGGCAAGCCTCAATCACAAGCTCAGAACAGATCAGATCAACTGGACAGCTGATGTGAAACTAACTGGTGCTACTGAATAAAACTAAAAGGATCAATTCGTATAACTGTGACTCAGTGATTTGTCTTGGATACTTTCTCCTGCGGCCGGAGAGTTCAGGATAAAACTAATGAAAGGGACTGTGGTGCGGTGTCGGTGAAAAATTTAACTTTATTAACTGAGTTGATAAGGTACATTGGCCACAGCAAAGAGGTTTTAAAGCTGGCGTATCGAGCGCTAGCCCTTCGATTCACTCGAAACGCCAACTTAAAGGGATACTGTCTCGGCTGAAATATCGTGTTTTCATGATTATGGCCAGAAGCTAGGTTGCGTTAAGCTTACTTTCTTATCTTGAAATTGGAAGGAACCATTGCCAAAAGTAATAGAAGCAAAGAAATATGAACTAAACAGACAAAATAACGGCCAGAAAGGTCAAAATTTCACAAGAATGGCTAGTTTGATTTCTCGACCGCCTGTCAATAAATCAAATTTGATGAACTGTAATCAACTTCAATCCTTGCAATCCTGCAGTTTATCCCCAAACTACTGCTTCTATTTTGCTCTGTAGAATCCTTTTATCCAACTAAGTTGTATATTTGGTGGTATTTGGCGATATAACGTGGAAATAAGCTATAAACAAAATTTTGCATTTTCGGCGGGACAGTGTCCCTTTAAGAATTCCTTTACGGTGGACAAGTTACCTTATGAACTAAGTTAATGAAACCATATTTTCGTGCTTCAAGTTGAACTGATTGCTTAAGTTCTTTCGCATTTTTTAATTCATTTTTATCTCGTGAATACGCGAAGCGTTGAACGAGATATCGTATACGGGGACAAATATGCCAAATTTCGGGTGTTTCTTGGTGTTGCGGAAGCCATTGTTGGTTAGCTTTTGTGTTTTGGTGTGGGTATTGTTCAGTGTCTTTTGAATCTTTTGTTTTACGTCATTTGGTGATCACACCATCCGCAACACCAAGAAACTACCCAAATTTCACTCGCTTCATTGTCCGTAAACTTTTTTAATTCCCCAGCGTATTAAGTGTTAATAGATGGTTGCTGTAGTGAACTTTTTTTTAATTCCACAGTGTATTACATCATCCAGTTGTCTCGACAGTCTCGTTTCACACAATGCATATTTATGTCTCGCTAAGATGTTTTGGTCGTTTTAAATCTGTTTAAAGGGAGGGTTTCAGGGTTCGTCGCATGTGTAAGCTATGACGTAACCCATAATTTAATTTCATTGTTTAGACCAATCGGAAACGAGTAGATAACTCTGGCAGGAAATTTGCCTGTGAAAATGTCGCGGTCATTCAGCTGATTGAATGGATGATCACACATACCCATGGAAGCCATGAAAGCCGCCAGAGCGTAGAATAAATTCTTCGGGTCAAAGGTTTTATTCAGTGTTGACTTTGTTGGTGTAATCCGTTGAAATTTTCTGTAAATTTTGGTCATTCTTCGCTTTGTTTGGACTAATTATAGTATGTGATTAAATGTGAGTGGTTTTTTAACCGATAAAATTGGCAAGAAAGCGAATAAAGCATTTTAACCTGTGCACATGCCGCGAACTGTGAAACCATCCCTTTTACTCTTCAATGCTTTGACTTCAAACTCAGTATGGAAATTAAAACCGATCTGTGGACTTAACCTTATGTTGTTTCGCATACACGAGATGGATCTTACAGCCCTTTCATTCTTTTTAAAAGGGAGACTCGGGACCAGCCGGACAAAATGGTGTTCCCGGCGAGCGGGTAAGTCATCAACTCATTATGATGTTATATTTTGAGTTATGGTGTTAAATTAGAATGATTTAAATTCCATTCGAGTGCTATCACCTGAAGGAAATGTTGAAGAAGACGAAGAAAAATCTTTACACCTTTACCGGCTGCCTGCTATGTGATCCAACTTTTGAAATGAAAAAAGTCCAAAGGTTTTTTTTTAAGAGACAGTTGATTGTACTCTGCAAAGTTTGGTAATGGTAGTGGAAAAGTAACCTTGTGAGGATTAACTAGAAGAAGAGTTTCATATGTCTTCAGTCTACCTATTGCTATTGATGTCTGGAGTCCTTATCTAGATGTAGCTTTACTTACTCGTTTAGCCTTAATAGGGCGTATTCTTTCCCTCTTAACTTGATGGACGCGTAAAGAGCGATTAATTGGCTTAAAACACTTCAAATACTCATCTCCTCTAAAGGATGAAATAATACGAAAATGTTGTTTATAACAAAATTATTTAATTTACAGGGTCCGCAAGGTGAAACAGGGCCAAGAGGTCCTCCTGGACCGCGGGGATTACAGGCAAGTGATATTCAATTACCTTAGCGCACGCCGCCTCGATTGCTTAACTGGAGAATATTTGAAACCCGTTAAATGCGTTTTAGCGTTCGGGTAGAAATTTCACTCGATCGTTCAATCGATCGTTCGATCGGCTGTAAACATTGAGCCCGTGATATGCAATGGTCACCTGCCTAACCCATGTGGATGGCGATGGAGGGAAGGGAGGGAGGGGAGGGTAGGGACGCAGGAGTGGGAGGTCGGTGGAGCAAAACCTCTTCCCCAGGAGAGGGGAGAGTCCGAAGGTGTGTAGAATCTTTTATTTAGAGCGTTTAACAAGTTGGCTTATAGGAGCTATCGAATTTTTCCTTAGATCAGGGACTTTCCAGTTCCACATCGCCCCTCCACACCCAAACGTTGGGTATTCGTTCAGCGCTATGGTGGAAAGCGAATGCTGTAAATAGACAGTATTCGTATTCGTTTGGCATCTATACACCTTATTCCAAAATGGCGGCCAATTTATTATTCTTTTATATGCATGTTAATTAGCTCTCTTGGCCTCATTTTCACTTGAAAATTCTTTTGTATTTCGCACATGCTGACGAGGCCAAGAGGGCTAATTTACGTGGATATAAATAATAATAAAATGGCCGCCATTTTGGAATAAGGTGTATTCTGTTTTTGGAATGAAAAGAATGGCATGCCGCTCTTTCTGCCTCTATAGCGACCATGGCAGAATAAACGGAATGTAGCTTGCTTAGAATCACTGGTCAGAATTGTGTTATTTGTTTTATAACTGATATTCTTTGTAATCTGTTATTCATAATAGCATAGTCAGAAAATAATGCTCTCGTTGAAAAAATTGGCTGCCGGTGATCTGTTGGCGAATGCTTTAATACTTGGTAGGGGGCTGGAGAGGGGGTGGGGGGTGAGGGAGGGGGGTGTAACAATTCTCTTTAAAAATTGCTTTATCCTACGAAAAACAGAAAGAAGACAATTCGCACTATGATGTGGGAAGAAAATACACAATATTTAGTTCTGTAGTGAAACCAAAACCTTCGTTACATTATTGAGATCCATATCGTCACGCAGCTTTGTTGAAGAGGAGGATGGGTAGGCGGAATGATGTGGAGAGTAGAGAACACAAAATATACCCAATTTTCAGATAAAGATGTTACAAATCTATGCATACCCAATAAATGAATGAATGAATATCCTTCGTGTCCTTCCATCATGGCAATTATTTTTCAATGGAAATCAGAAGAATTGCTAAAGTTTCGTACAAATTAATAATGTTGCAATGATCTAATCAATGAAGGAACACACCCGCTTTGTTCTTTGCTATAGTGAAAACAAGCGCCCTTCGTGACTTTCATTCACTCCTGTTAATGTTTGTGTCTTTTATATCATCAGGGAAATTCTGGCGAGCGAGGTCCACCCGGTCCCTCCGGATCCCCGGTAAGGCTACATTTCATGACACTTAGGGTGTTAACTATCTGTCAGAACTCAGTCAGAATACTGTGTTTTGTTTAACTACAGCCACTAAATGGGAAACTATAGCCAGATGGCCACGTTGGTAGCGAACGTTACCCTTAGATCTACAAGAAGAAATAGTGAGCCCAGGTATTAGCAGCCATGGACAGCTGTTTCGGCCTCGTTAGGCCTGATCAGCAATGGCATAGCCAATACTTGGGCTCAGGGATCCCACATGAAGACAACATGGAATGGAAATTTAAGGCTTGTGGAACGCGGCTAAAAGTTACAAAGAGGCGGTTGCTGTCTCAGGCTATTCATGCCGTTCAAACAATGAGTAATTCATTCAGTGCGAGAAATGTACTGCTCTGTTTGAACGATGAATCATATTCCACGAGATTAGTAGAGGAATTTTAAAAAATCGTTCTTTCTTTCTTAGGGCCCTTCGGGTGCACCGGGAATACAGGGTGTTCAAGGCATGAGAGGACCTCCGGTAGGTTCAGTAAACAATTCCTCCAGTTTTTTCATGTTCTATATAGAAATATCTTGACCAACAAAAACCCGCTCCCATCCTCTTGTTCTCCATGTTTTTGCACCCGTTGCACCACTCGTGCTGTGGTTGCTTTACGATAATACAAAAAGTCTTAACAAACAAATCAGAACTCACAAGCCAATTAACGTTTGCGATATCAGCTCCATGACTGTAAAGTGGCCCATTCTTTGGTATACCAAATGCTACATTCAGTACAAATTATTCTGCTAAAGGTTATAGTTTTTCTCTGACAAAACCTTGTCAACTGATCATGACACAATTCAGTTAGCTGCCTCTTGAGGGATACCTTTTTTAAGACTACAATCGCAGCCTCTTAAATTTCTTTTTTCTATTTCTTTCGGCGAAAAGAGGAATCTATCGCGCGCTCTCGGAACTGAGGAAATAAACGGCGACTGCTCGCAATATAGCCGTAGGTAGATACATGGAATGGTTTCCTCTCTTACTTCATTTCTTTAGTCATGCGCTCGAAGAGCGCATCAAGGTTAATCTCTGCGGTACTTCATTCCCTAACCTACCTCACTGCAAGACGAGAATATATGCTATTTTCTGCTGCATTTCAATCCATTAAATTGCTAGACTAAAAGCTTACACCGGTCATGTCTGTTATGAAACAAGTTTGCGATTACATGTATTTTATTCCATGTGATGATGTTGTTGTTGTTATTTCGTCTAGGGCCCTCCTGGTATCCCTGGCCCTCCAGGTGCAGTCGGACCTAAGGTTTGTATTTTAGGGCTGCTTTAAAAACTGTAATGCCTAGACAGGAATCACATCGTTACCGACTTCGACATGTTTCTTTCTTTCCATCAATAAGTGATGGACAATTAGAGCGGTTTTCAATTGAGTGTCGAAAGTAACTTTGCGATTGCTTTGGTTTTGCATTGCTACGCTTTGTGATTGGCTAAAAAAAACATCTGGCGCTACTTTTTCACTTTTTCTAAACCAATAGACAAATTCGGCTATAAACGCATTGTTGTACCCAATTCAAACCTTTTGGGATTAGAACTCTTTGTTCGTCATATTTCCATATCAATGAAGCATTGACATGGAAATTATATGGAAATATTGTGAACAAAGAATCTTATTCCCAGAAGGTTTGAATAGCCCTTTTCACGGTTAACTCTGCTCATTTGCATTACAATGAAATCTAGCATGTATGTGAGGCCCCACGTTGGATAACATTGTAATGCAAATGAGAAAAATCAACCGTGAAAAGGGCTATTGGGTACAACAATGCGTTAGCCGAATTTGCTCGTACGCGTTTTCCCGCGCTTGGCGCCGGCGACATGTATTTGCTTGGCTCTGTTTTGATTAGCGGGAGTTATTACTTTGGTTTTGATTTTTCGACACGCAAGTGAAAACCACTGTAATGAGTGATCCATGGAAAAACAGTTGAGTAGTCATGGAGCACTTATCGGTACCAATAATTACTCATGGACTTCTCACTGGTATCTTCATTTGTGATGTCTGCTTCACAAGACATTTGTTGTTATATCTGTTGTTCTTTTTGTTTTGCAAAATTATACTTTATTTACCAAAAACACAACGTTGCATTTACAATACTTCAACAAACAGTGGTATAGCCTATGAACAAAAAAAAAACACTATTTACAAATTTCAACTTGCTAAAGAAAAAATAAAAAAACAATAATTACTCATGGATTTCTCATTCGTAGCTTATATGTGTTGTTCTTTTAATATCCCAGTTGTTTTTCTGTCACATTTACATAAAATAAAAAATTAAATAATGGCGAGCGCAGCACCTCATTTATTCTATAATTAGCTTACCGTGGTGTGTTGGAAAGTCACTGTTACATTCACATTTTCAGGGTGAAGCTGGAAAGGTTGGCATGCCGGGATTCCCAGGCTCCGATGGTGTACCGGTAAGCAGGGGGATACTACACTACAAACACCTTCAGACAAAATTTCCTGGCCACTGCACAGGGGTGATCTATGGGGAGAGGGTTTGAGTGAATGGATCAGCAATTGGGACATTTGTAATAATGTGGCTATTGTGGGGGACGGTTCCGAATGTTTTGTATCCACGAGTTGGCTAATAAGAGCCTTCGATTTGATTCTGGATAATGTCCCGAGTTATTCAAGTTATCTAGTGTCTTGTCGTTCTTTAAGAACAGTTGACATTATGAACGGGGTAAATGAATCAATATCTTTAAAGAGTTAACAACATCATCATTTTCATTAGATTCGGCACATGTGAATAAACCGGGCCTAATAAGCGTTAGTTAGGGTATTTTTTAGATCTAATATAAATGTTTTCTTGTTTTAGGGATATCCTGGTATTGAGGGACCACCCGGACCAAAAGGAGACAGAGTATGAAATATCACTGTTACATACTAATTAATTAGATAAACGCTTTACCCATCTTACGAAACTCCTTAAATTTCCAACTTCAAAGTAAATATTCTTGTTGAGCTTCACCGCTTGATCCTCAGGTGCTAACAACGTTACACAATTAGACAAGTGTTTGTTCTCCTATGCGGTCTGTTGATAAACTTCGCTTTTAGAGTTAATGAACCTGCGTTTTTACGACTTGTATGGAAAAATCAGAATTTTCGCTGGAATTTCAACGAGGCACATCATTGTGCGACTGTGTGAGGTCAGAAGTTGTTAAAAAGTGATGGACTTCGTTTTGCACTCCACTTAGTCGGAACATTTTTTAAACGCCACAGGATTACAACTTCGTGTCCGTATTGATGTTGTTGGGGTGAAGTCTGACATTAATGGCCTCTTAAAACTTACGGGTAATGTACGGTCTCATAACATCGTGAGACAAACGATAAAGAAATTCAACCATCAAACGCCAATCTGTCGACCTTTAATAGTTTGCTGTTGATACTTTCTTCCGCTGGAAGAATAACATAAGACTTTAGGTAAACGGGGAGGGCGAGAAGGCGAGAAGGCACGAAAAAGGAGAGGAGGAGAAGGGAAGGAACGCCTGCTATAAGAACTGGGTTATTCGCGTTCCGCCCACTGATTTCCTGGTAATCGAATTGTGTCAACTGTCAATACGTTTACCAATCAGAAACGCATGGCTGACTTCACGCGGGAATTCACTGTTTACTTCCCAGTAGAATTAGCCAATCGGAATTTTGCGGTCGCCAGCCTCTTTACTTCTATGTCATAAACATTATTGACAAACAACCGTATGTCTTCCCAGGGTGCCCCTGGAGTGCGAGGACCACAAGGTTACCCAGGCCTTCCCGGACCAAAGGTGAGATGAGGTCATGCAAAAATAGGAAACATTTATCGATAAAATTTTAGCTTTGTAACAAACAGAGAATAATCTGAGAATTAAAAAATTCCATCTCCTAGACGCTGAATGGGCTACCTTACCTAAATAAAGTAACTTACTCAGTCCTCCCTAGTTTGAACACTCTTTCCATTTCTTGACAACTTTCTAGTATCTCATATTGATTGTTTGTTTGTTTGTTCGTTTGTTTGTTTGCTTTTTGTAACGTTCAAAATGTCATTATCTAGCATTTCATCTGTGTATAGGAGATGCAGTAATCCTCCTTAGGTCTTTATGCTACAGAAGCCAGGCTCCGAGAATTGCAATCTATACCATTTATGCCATTTGTTCATACGTGGCAATCTTAGCTTTATAAGGCAAGAGTGTGTGAGACAGTTTTTGCGAGACTCCTTGATCGTACTTATGCTCTTTTGTTTCCAGGGGAATAGAGGAAAACGCGGACCTGAAGGAGAGAAGGGTGAAGAGGTTTGCAATTTCTTTTTTTTTTTGCATATATTTAAACGCAAAAATTTCAGACTATTTTTTTTTGCTCATGTTGAATGTAGTTTACGTTTTTAGCAGTCCTTTGTTCTTCTACTTCGTCAGTAAAATGTTCCATGGGATTAACGATCGTGATTGAAGATTAACGATCGTTATTAACAATTTCCTTGACAAGAAAAACTGGAGTAGTTGTAAGCTTACCGCTGTATCATAGCCATTTCACAACACGTGTGACTCGTAACATCTCTGGTTGCTTTTGTAGGGGCTTCCGGGATATCCTGGCGCTAAAGGAGACGAAGGTCCAAAGGGAGAAGATGTGAGTGAAATGGCACACAAAGCTCAGTAGTGCCGATGTGCTTTCAGATAGTTCCCTGATTTATGAATCATTGACCTTAAGTGTGGTATAATTGTTACTCCAAATGACACTCACGAAAGAGAAAACACTACATCCATAGCACTACATGGACATAGAATGGAGGGCTTTACGCTAAAATGTTAAGTATTACTATCTAATAATGCTCAACGGAAAGGAAAAAGAAAACTTCAAGTCCTTTATCAACACTTATTGCTGGAACATGTTTCATTTGCTTAATTCTTGTTTACCTGATCTCTTAAGCATTCTATTCTATGACTCGTTTTAATTATGACTCTGTGATCGTTTCTTGTCCTTACATAGGGTGCTGGAGGAAACACGGGCCCCCAAGGGGTCGAAGGATCTGAAGGTCCTAAGGTCAGTTGCAATAAATTGAGTAGTTCCGGGAAATATCCATACCCCGTCCCCCCATGGAAGGAAAGTACGAAGCTAAACTGGAATTTTCAAAGGGGTGCTGGTTTCAAACCAAAACACCTTCCTCTTGGGGGAGGGGGTATGGATATCTTTCCGAAACAACATACTCGTTGTTTGTCGTCATTTAAAACTGTAATAAACTAAATAAGCATTAGTGCTTCACTGTAAAAGAAAAACTACATTATATCAATAAGACCTCGACTTAAAAACAAATCTCCTGCTTTTCCAAATTGTAATGACTCGTTTTATACCTTACTATGTTTGGTATTTCTTCAGGGGCGAAGTGGTATCCCAGGCCCATCCGGTGCCGCCGGACCTACAGGACCGAAGGTAAATCAAATATATATTGGCTGAATATACAAGACTATTTTAACATTTAAGATCATCAACTTCAGCAATGAAAGACCATAAATTTCCTTTGTGAACCGAATATCAATTAGGCGTCTGTAAAAGGTTTTCATTTGTTTTGTCAACTGTTTGCGATATAGAAACAAACTTCCCTTGTATCGCTTTTTAGCTATCTTTAACCATTTGGTTTGTTGTTTTTTTTAGGGAGAAAGGGGTCCCGCTGGAATGCCGGGTTACACGGGAGAACCGGGAGAGAAGGTAAGGATCACAAAACATGCTTGACAAGGTATACGCCAGTGTGCATTAACCTTAGAATTATTCAAACAACTTCACGTGAGTGACTGTTTATACTTTGTCATTATTTGTAACTTAGGGAAATACTGGATCTACTGGACCAAGAGGACGAGATGGATCTAAGGGGATTAGGGTAAGGATTGAATTGTAGGGACAGAGGCTGAGAACCAAGACAAATGAGACAGGAACCAATTGAAAATTCCTAAAGCATGAATTTCACATACGATTGAACGGAGCTGCGATTTGTGGTTTCACTGAAGAAGGATTTCTTTACTCGAAACAATTTAGCTTTACAGCCAGCTTTTGGATAAATTTTGGCTTGTGAGCGGGCAGGAAAATAGATTTATTATGTACTCCATTATATATTGTAATGTTAGTTTCCCACATTTTAGATAGTTATTAAATATAGAATCAGTTTTTTACGTTCCATTTACAATTTTACGATTCCTATTTCGGTAGAGTGAATCCTGGGCTTTATTGTTCATAACAAACACATATAAGAAGAAAACTGAAAAACTTAAGTCTTCTTTATTGCAATAATGGAGGCTTTTAGATTTGAAGAAAGCACATTGTTATTATTATTATTATTATTATTATTATTATTATTATTATTGTTGTTGTTGTTGTTGTTTAATTAGGATATGGGATCCTTCAAACCGATGCCGCACATTGCAAACTATTACAAATCCAGTAAATCTCCAGAATAGTAGTTCAGTAATAAAGTTGTGACAAGGATGAACTTAGATTGGAGTTGATGTTCCTCATCATAACGATATCACATATCCTCATTATTATTTTTTTATTTTGTTCGTTTTATACAGGGAAATCCAGGACCTCCAGGACCACAAGGACCCAGAGGAACGCGGGTAAAATCACATAAGCTTTAATATTCCCTCTTCTTATATTTTCAAATTACAAAACATATTTTGATCGATGCATGAGTTGTAGTTGGTAATACGTTTCTTTGATTATGCAAAGCAGTGATGCAAAGTATTGATTATGCAAAGTAGTGATAGGGGAGCAGGGGTGGTGTAGTGGTGAGAGCACTCGCCTCCCACCAATGTGGCCCGGGTTCGAACCTCGGACCCGCCGTCATATGTGGGTTGAGTTTGTTGTTGGTTCTCTCCTTGCTCCGAGAGGTTTTTCTCCGGGTACTCCGGTTTTCCCCTCTCCTCAAAAACCAACATTATAAATTCCAATTCGATCTGGAACGCACGTACACGTTGTAACGAGCTCTTGAGCTCTTAGGTGTTACGTGGGTAAATAAATTTCGTTTCGTTTTCTAGTAGGGAATCATCTTAACACTATTAACTTTATCGTCATCCTCATCATAAAAACTCCACAACTAGAAACTCACTTTAACTTTAACAGTTGAAAGTATATGAGGCATAGTAGACTATGGATAGTTAGTTCATATAGGGGAAGATAGAACTGGGAACTCCTTCGGTCTAGCAACTTGCAATCATCCAGATATGTTCTATTTAGCCAGTAACTGCTTTTTTGTTTCAGGGTCCGCGTGGCGAGCGTGGCTCCTCCGGAACACCTGGTACACCAGGAACAAAGGTACTTTATTATTACATTCTCATGTGATCTTGAGAACAAGTGTCATATAAATCGATATTCTATATAAAATGTTTTTGCGTTCAAACCGAAACGTTTGTGACACTCCTGGGCAAGTTTGGAAGTCAAGTCTCAAGACGCAGACTCGAGTGTCTGCCTTAAGTCTGCGTTTATGTCCAGAACATCCTTTTATGTGGTCAAACACTCCATGAGCCTATGTGCTATGTATGGATGTATTATGTTGAATATATTTACCTTTCAGGGAGGTCCTGGTGAACCTGGCGTCAATGGAGATCGCGGAAACCCGGTAGGAAGTCTTGTAGGATAATGTGTATGGTTTTCTAGGGGGGGGGGGGGGGGGTGGGGAATAGCCAAGACCTCATAACGTCAGTAGATAGTTAACCCTATTACACTTAATCCATGGGAACCTTTCTTAACGCACAGGCATCTACACCGACCCTAACTTCTATAGACAAAACTATGCCCCCTCTGCACTTGTCATTTGGCTTCACATAACCAGAAATAAATATTTTCATTAAACCAGGGACCTCCAGGCCCCCAGGGGGATAGGGGACAGGCAGGAGCTCGTGGACCAATGGTAAGTTGATGATCTCTGATGTTGATGAACTTTTTTTCTTTGACCATAGATTTGTTTCTTGTAATATATCCAACACGAGGAAGAGTGTTTCATCAGGATATCCAAACACCGAGAAGGGGGTTGAAAAAACGAGGCGCAGCCGAATTTTTTTTAACCCACTTTGAGGTGCCTAGATATGTGATCAAACGCTCTTTCAAGTGTTTGATAAACGTTATCAAACTATTAACAATTCTTGGAGAATTTCAAAGTAAAGTTCTCCGAATTTCATAGCAATTGGTGTCAAATATCCAAACCTCCTGCACGGTTGTGATTTCCTTTTTTTTTTCTCCTCATAAATTATTAATGAGTTTGTGAAGTTCTTATCAATTAATGACGTTTGAAAGCAATGAAAATGTATGCGATGTTATCTGTTTTTCTTGCTCCACTTACAATACATTCAGGTCTTTTTAATCATTCTTCTCCTGACCAATTCTCAAACATACCCTCAGAAATAACAACTGCAAGTGAGACCAAAATTATACAATTTCTCAGTAAACTTTCTCCTTATTAGAAGTTGAACGGGAGTAGACACATATACGCTTTCTGTATCTTTTTCTAGGGTCTGCCAGGAAAACCAGGATTACCGGGATATCCTGGGCCTCGTGGAGAGACGGTAAGTTTCATTTGAGTAGCGACTTTTCTTTTGTTTGTTTGTTTGTTTGTTTGTTTCTAAAATCCCCCCTCTCTCTCTCTTTCTCCCCTTTCCCTGCAAATGTCCGTTCCCCTGTGATACCGTCAGTGTTTCGATAGTTTACTAAAAGAAATTTGGGGAAGTTTTCTAATCATAAGCGTTATTTCTTCAGTGCACTTGGCCTGGAAAGGGATAAACAAGATATCTGTAATTCCGAATAGAACTTCGCAACTTTAAATCTTCTACAAAAGTTCTTGAAGCCGATATTTTCATAGCAAAAAGGTGCCTTGTCTATGTTTTGAGACAGGAACTACAAAATAATTTATTCGTGAATGATTTCGTATAGCATTCACCCCTCCCCCATACTCTCAAGACAGATGTTTTCAATGGAAAATAGCCTTTATCAGATATACATTATGAACGGGTAGCGGATAGAGACTGATTATCGACAAGTGCTTTAAGCGCCCTTAAACACTTTCGAAGAAGCTTTTATTAATCTTTTCTTTTACTTTTTTAATTAGGGAACGCAAGGAAAAACCGGGCCTCCAGGCCCCCCTGGTATGCCGGGTGGTCGGGTAAGTGGATTATCATCTTCTTTTATCACTGCTAAAAAATTGGGTTCTTTACTAATTTTTATAATCTGGATTTCGGATTCAGGGTCCTGTAGGAGAAAGAGGTGGCTCGGGACCCAAAGGAGACCGTGGTCGACAGGTGAGTGCAAATAATTTTTACTTTTCTTAAAAGTTTTCACTCTCCTACTGAGGGTAACAAAGACCAAGTTATTATCAATTGTGATAGAGCAGTTTTCAGTTGAGTGTCATAAAAGCAAAACAAAAGTAATTGCTCTGGCCAGTGACAACAGAGACAGGAAATCAATCAGAACTTCAAGCACACACATGTAGCCGACGCAAATTTCCCTTTCGTAAACGATCGCTGCCATTTTAGCGACACTCAGAAACGTTTTCACCAATAATCGAATTTTTTTTTCTATTACCTGGAATCGAACCCGGAACCTCTTGCATGTTAACATCCCTCCTTCACCACCAGACCACTGGGTTGATCCGGCAAAACAAAGAAAATTTTAATTGTAAAAGGTGCTTTTCTTTATGATACATCTATAACGGGTGACCCTATCCCTAAATCTAACCGAATCGCGAATCTAGCTTAGGTCTAATGATCGCTTTACCTCGGCCCAATTTTATCTATCTTTCGTCCCAATCCTGGCATAAACTAGAGAGAAATGGCATCGACCATTACAAAAGGCTTGGTTATGAATGTTAATGATGGCATCGACCATTAAAAATGGCATCGACCGTTTACGAAAGAGAAATCAGCGTAGCCGACGCCAAACGCGGGAAAACCGGTGCGAACAAGTCACCATTGGTTTGGTTTTACTTCTGATTGGTTGAGAAGGTGCCGCGAGATTTTTCAGCCAATCACAAAGCGTAGCAATGAAAACCAAAGCAATCGCTAACTGACTCGTTGGCCTTATACAGTACATTATGTAAGCACACGAACAATTTTAAAACGGAGTAGCTATGCCATGTCTTTTGAAAGCAGCATGATGTTTCACTGAATATGATAAAGACGGATGATAATGCACTGTGATGGAAGTTTTATAATAAATATCGATGATTATGCACTTAACTTAACGGAAATGTTTCGATTCTTTCCATTTTCAGGGCGCACAGGGACCGTCAGGAGATCCAGGAGAGCAGGGTAAAGATGGTTTCAAGGTGTGTTAATGTTTGAAAAAAGGGTTGTCTACCATCTTTAAACCGAACCCCAAGTAATCAACGTAGATGAGGTAGTACACTAATCAGGAACCAAGCAACAGGTGCTAAGCGCGGGAAACTCGCGTAAAGGCTAGTTTCCGTATACGTATAACACTGTCGTAAACGGTCACAAACAATTTACGATTTCTTGATCGCAAATTGTTTGCCTAACTGGAAAAACATTTTACTACGATTCCCGACGAGTGCCAATAATCGCTATCCTCACGTCAATTTGCGGCTTTCTACGACGCAACTTCGTTAAGACAGCGATAAGGAAATACTATTGCTAACAAAAAACAGTTTTGGAACCCTTGACAAGTTCTGGTCCATTTTTCGACGAAAAGAAGTCAGTCTGCGGATAGGAATAACTCAAATATGGAAAACAGATCGCAAACATTAGACCACATGCGAGTTTACGATCAAAGCATGTTACACTGTGTTATACCACTGGAAAAGCGCGTAAGCCAAGCACGTGAGCGGTTTTGATTGGCTGAATACCCCTAGTATGTTTGCTCTGATGGAAAAGAGCACTTTGCAGGAGCTTTTTGACTCATTTGTCGAGCTCATCGAAAAAAAAAATATTTCGACAAAACATGGAACTTGCTCTAAAAAATGTTTTCTATGATAAATTAAAAAGTGCTCATTTTTTATTTATTTCCTTTTTTAGGGAGAACCAGGTAAACCAGGTGTGGACGGACAAGATGGAGCAACGGTATGATATCGCAGCTGTATCAAATTCTTCTTAACCTTACTCTTGACACTCTTGAATTTTCTTTTAAGTTCTAAAAGCTTAAATTAGTTGCGCAGTGTTTTGTTTCCATGTTCTTAAAACTCAACTTGTTTCTTTTGGAATGTTTGCAGGGTCAGCCAGGAACTCCAGGGCCGAAGGGTGCCATGGGACCACCGGTAAGTTTAAAGTGGCTATGCGATGTTATGACGCAAAACGTTTCTGAATTTTTGATGGGTTTGACAGACGGACGGACGCAACTTATGCACTATAGGTGACAGCTACATGACGCAACATTACGTGTATCATTTCGTGCAACGTTTCTGGCAATAACAATGCTGACGGATAGAAGGAGTATTTGAGTATGGATACTAAACAACGTCGCCGATAGCAATCTCGTCCCCAGAGACCGTGCGTTTCAGGTCAGTGGAGAGGAACGCGGCCTCTGGGAACGAGATTACGCAGATAGTGGATATTGTTGCGCACAATGTTGCGGTTACAGAACTCCATTCGGCTTCGGAATTTGCTGCGCGCCATAATGTATGGGGGTGGACACACGGTGTAAATTTGAAATGGCATGCGATGTTGCGCGCAAGTTAAATTTGGCTTACAGTCGCAGTTGAAGAAGTACTATTTAGGATTATTTTTAATTTAACCAGCTTCGCATTCTTCACGTTCAAGTCCAAATTCAAGAGACATTCAGATGAAATAAAGTTCCTCAATTTGCAAAGTCGTTGTGTGCGATAAAAGGCTTTTAACTTCACTCTTTGATTATCCACAGGGACCCGCAGGGCCAAAAGGAGTAGAAGGACCTGTTGGTCTCCCTGGAGGGGCTGTAAGTCACACTTCAACTTGAATGTGTTTTAATTGAGGCCCGTTCACACTAGGCTGGGTGTCAGTCCCAACCAAATCTTGGAATTATTACTGCTTTACTAAATTGTTATTTAGTTACGGTATCCCAGTCGCACTTAATATTGTATGATTTGCATTTATTTACACAATCAAATTCGAGTCTGTGTTCCTGGGAACTAAACCAACCCAGACAAATATAGTAAAACTTCTCTACAACGGCCAGCCTCTGACAGAATTTTCCGGCCGTTGTGGAGAAGTGGTTGTTATGGAGAGGTTTATAGTTTGGGGATTTGAGTGAATGAATAAGAAGTCGGGACAAGAAAACATGGCTGTTGTAGAGAGGTGGCCGTTAGTAGAGGTTCTACTGTGTATATGTCCGGGTATTTGTTGGCGTTGCGGTAGCCATTCAGTATTCGTTACTTTCTGCCTTCTTTGTTTTGTTTTGTGCGTGTGTATGCGTGTGTGTGTGTGTGTGTGTTTGTGCAAATATGTGGAAATAGCATCTGTAAATTATGTAAATTAGCTTTTTGTAACGTTATGCTACTTAATGAGAATGTGGTTATTGGAATATTGTAAAAAATCATGATAGCTTCGGAAGTGCTAAAGATAAAGTATATGTATGTGTAATATAGTCTGTATAGGTCTCAAAGTAGCAGTATATATTAGTATATATTGTACGTAAGTAAGCGAATAAAAGTTTATAAAAAAAATTCAGTATTCGTTACCTATTGTATTGTGGTGTGGGTATTTTTCAGTGTCTTTTCAATCCTTTGTTTTACGTCATTTGGTGATCGCAACATACGCAATTTACATTTCATTCAAGGGACCGCAAGGCATGCGTGGACCTCCAGGACAACCAGGTCCCCAAGGACCTTCGGTAAGTGCTTCCTTTAGATTTTCTTGACCTGAACGGAGGACTTACATGCTTCAACATTTGCTTGCATCTGTCACAGGTATTCATTAACGTCGTGATTTACAGACGAATTATCGCAATAAATTTGTTATTTTACAGGGAAGGCCAGGTCGCCAAGGAGCTCAAGGAGCAGCGGGTGAGAAAGGTTCTAGGGTAAGTAAGCACGCGTCTTCATGGATGTGAAACGTTTAACATTCATGCTTACGTTTACACGAAGATTTGAGAACGAAAGGAACTTTTCCTGTTTCCTCTTGATTTTAAAGCCAACACGAAAGTAACGAAAAGAGGGTAATTCAAGACTAAAGTAAAATTAAAACTGGATTGCTTATAAATATATGATGGAGGAGGAAGTTAAAGGCCAGTTCCTTTAGTTCAAGAACGGGTGTCCCACTGGAAGTCGACGAAGTGTTTATTGTAATATTCACGCTGGTTTTCTGCAGATTACTTAACTCGACATTTATCGTTCTTAGGGAGAGGAAGGGCCCCGCGGGGATCCTGGACCCGAGGGAAAACAAGGAATTGCAGTGAGTAATGTTTATGGATTAATTAACATTAACACAAAATGTAGTGATTGAACGGGTTATAGACAAGTTATTGGAAAAGAATACGGTCAAACCTGTATTTGGCTGGTAGTTTTTTCTTCGCGCGCGTGGTATGTAATTACAGAACGTGATAGCGCGAAAGCGCGCGTGATATCGCCTAATTCTTACAGATACCACGCAGCTCTTTACAACCTCTAATTTCATTGGACCTGTATATCATGCAGCTCTATTGTTTTTAGGTCTAGGGTCTATTGTTAGCCATTGTTGTGTTGTTTGTTCTATTGTTTTCTCAGCAAATCAGAGAAGACCTTGTAAGAGCTGCGTACTGCCCCAATTTAGGCGATATCACGCAAGCTTGAGCTCAATAATAGTTTTATAATTCAACACATTGATAACAAAGCACAGTTTGAAGAAAAAATATCGAGGCCGGTCCGTCATTTTTACATTCTCTTGTCGAAATGGGAAATTTACCGCCATCGTTGGATATACGTCATGTAGACATAGCGTATATCGATAACTTTTTGGACCTATTTGGGCAGTGTATCAATGTGTTGAATTATAAAACGTGATAGCGTACTAGATTTTAAATGACAGAGGATGTTTGTAACTGAAGCTTAAAATTAGAATCCCACAATATAATGTACCGGATCGCATTGTGATTGAAGTTTCTGCAAGACATAATTGCAGTAAGGTCGAGAAACGCAACGGAATAGAAGTCAATATTATAACATTGTAAAGGAGAAAAACGAATTCGTATATTTGGAAGAGAAAGATACAGTTCTCGCTTTTGGAAACAGTGTCGCGCAGTTAACAAAAGCCCGCAAACGATTTACAGAATGATTTTGTACTTCCTGCACACATTTCTCAAAAGCCCAGAAAAACTGACCGCATTCGAAAGTAGACATCTTCCGTACAGTTCTAGTAGGTAATATATTTTCTACTAACCTGTCTAAAATCACTCCAGATCTCACGCTGTTTATTTCTGGTACCGAAAATTCAAAACTCATTTCCGCGGACGTGTAGTAAGAGAGACCTGTATTATTAAACGAACACTTACTCATTTCCGAAAACTTTGCTGTGTTGTTCAACTAGGATTTGCAAAGGCAATAATATAATATAATTCCGTTTTCTGTCAGGGTAAACCCGGAGAGGATGGACCGACTGGACCGCCAGGAGAGGAGGGAGAGAAGGTGAGTAGTACAAAAATCAAAATTTATGAAAACAGCAAACTTCATACGGTAAAAAAGTAAAAAAAAAAAGCAGATAACACCATAGTGAAAGAACTGTTGAAGAGCTTCAATTTGAACGGTCACACGGTAGGATTTCAACTGTACACTACTCAGTAATTTGCTCTGACTGTGAAACCCGTTAAGGTAACCATGGACAGGCCATAAAAATGTGGTGTTTTAATGATGTAGCATCAAATTATGATACTTATCATCTTTAGATCAACGTGCAGATCACCACCTATCCTCGGAGACACAGGGGCAGATGATCTGGTCGGGAGGAAGTTGAAATGGCACGTTCGCATCATAGTTTTATTAACTATGTTCGCATCGATTCCATCCCTTTTGAATCGCTTTCGCCGCCTCGATTATCTGCCCTGGGCCTTCGAGGATGCAAAACACTGTACTGAAGTCGAAGCATACCAATCAGAGAAGAAGATGCTAATTGCTAAATGATATGAATCACAAAAACAAAATCATTATACCTCATCCTGAGTGGTGGTATGAATTATGTGAATTTATAGCGGTTTGGGGACTCCAAGTAATTGTGGTGACATCAACAAGATGGTTGGAGTAACGGGGCTTCTTAGATAGATAAATGACAAAGCGTTTGTCTGATCGTTTTAACGGGGTGGTTGTAGGACGGGATTTCACTATAACATAGTTAACAGAACAAACTGGTTATGAAGCTTAACAAATTTCAAAAAGAGTGTACAAAGCTGCTTTGTTTTATGTTGAACGAACCGTGACCGTGCACATTGTTTTGTTTAACGTGTGAGTCCAAATGTTTCTACTGGTCAGTTGCTCATATGCATTTCAATACCTTTTGTGTTTTGTGCACGGTCAAGGCAAACGAACAAAAGAAATGGAGAACAAAAACATATAACAAAGGACTGTCTGAGTTTCATAACCAGTTTATTCTATTTATTTACATTTACATTCATTAAGTCGGCAAAATCCATAGGATATCACGCCAACTATAAATAAAATAAAATATAAGAAAAATCAAATTAAATAAAAATAACTAAAAATCTGATATATCTAAAAATTTAAATAGTCAAATTAAGGTAGGCGAGTTTTAAAAGCGTCAATAGATTTACTTAAAACGGTTTCGGCAGAGAGATTGTTCCAATCGATGATTGTTCTTGGGAAAAAAGAAAACTTTAAAATGTTCTTATTTGCCCTGGGAACACAAAATTTGAGATCATGACTACCCCTCGTTCTTCTCTCACTGTTAGGAATTAAGTATCGATCCCAATTACCGTCTAAGTGACCCATGGCACATTTCGTACATAGTAGTAAGCCTTGATCTCCTTCTTATTGTTTCTAGTGTGTCCCATTTTAGGTCTTGAAGCATGCTTGTGACACTTGCCGTTATAATAAGTAATCGTTAAATTGTAGAAAACCATGCAGTAAAGCCTGTACACCACGCACTTTTCTCTCAAGGGACTCGACTCTTCACTCATAGGAGTTATTAAAGGCCTTGAATTTTGCTGTTCCTGTTTCAGGGTGCACAAGGAGAGGCAGGGACACCTGGAAAGAAAGGAGAGAGGGGACCCAAGGTAAGTAGTTTCTAGGATTGTCAACATCTAAACATCATCTACGTCTAAAGCCTTCCCTGTTGTCATATTTACATACATGAAAATGGCCAATCAAATTTACTAGTGTATTAGTCTTTTGATAGATGCAAAAAAATTGTTTCATTCCTATTACTTGATCCCAAACTACTTGAAATTTACCGTGACCAGGGTGGTGTCATGCATTTTGGATCCGTTACAACTTGATTAATGATTATACAGTCATCATGGGTAGAAGGTATGAGTACAGTAGTTTAAGATCTGTTTAGCATCTGTATAAATGTGTCATTTCAGGGTCCTCCTGGTCCTAGCGGAGCTGTTGGTCCTCCTGGAAAATCTGGGCCTACTGTGAGTATTACAAACCAAAGAGTCCTAATTATAAAATAGAATCTTATTCACAAGGAGGACATTCCCTGTCAATCTTTCGCATTATCCAGATGATTGACAGTCTTTACTGACCTACTTCTAACCTACAATGATACTCTGCAGGGTCCAGCCGGTGAAACAGGCCCCCAGGGAGCCGCAGGTCTGAGGGGGGAGAAAGGAAATGATGGGGAGCGAGGACCACCGGGTCCTACGGGATCTACGGGTGCTCCGGTAGGTGCTCAATTCATTTATGTTCAAAAAAATAAAAATAAACAATGTTTATCCTGTTCACCGTCGCTGTTGTTTATTCGTTGTTACATGTGCATAGTTCTTAGAGCTGGACATTTAAAGTGTCTTTAATCTTTTATGGACAAAAGGTGCTTTTAGTCACTTTTTAAGTAACAATCCGTGTAAGAAGAAGGCAATTCTCTATTGTTCCGATGCATTTCGCTTTCCCCACATAAGAATGTTAAGATTTTCGTACTGAGAATACGTCAACCTATGGACAACATGGTTTTGAAATAAAATTTACTGAAACTTTATTTTAAAGCGATGTTTCTTTTGTGTTACAAGATTTCATCCAATCGTGAGACTCCAAAACAATGGCCAAGAAAGACTTCTAATTTTCCATGTTCCCCACATAGAATTTTTGTTGCATTAAAAATCACAATAGTTTTCACTAAAAGGGAATCAATTAGTAAATTAGAGATAAATAAATGTGTGCCTGATGAAGTTATGGCAGATTTTCATGTTGTAGCCAATGAGGTGGACGGTTTCAAGAATAGCACAATTCACACCTTTCTGCATTCCGTGGATTTCGGTTGCTTACTTCTTACACGGATTGTTACTTAAATTATTACATTCTGTTGTACAGGGCGTTCCTGGTACAAGAGGAGAGAAGGGAGAACGAGGGCCTAGCGGACCACAGGTATGTTTGCGCCTAGTACTAAAACTCTGAAAACTGTGTTTAAATAAGCAGAAAATCAACAGAAAAGCGGTAAAAATATGCGTTGTGGGTAACGGTTTTCACAGTAAAATATGCGTTGTGTGTTTCATTACGTATTCTTTCATTCTCCTTTCCAAACAATCAAACAATCCATAATCACTTACAAAACAGCACGAGTAAAGCGGTTTTAAGGAGTTGTAAGCCATTCCATCATTCTAGGGTGCATATTGACGAGTTTTTTTAAAGCGTTTGCCGGATGATGACAACGTTGTTCTCATCGACAGTAGAATAGAAGCTTACTTTCGCACGCATTCCGTTCCATAATGGCGAACATTCAGCTTCTGATAAAATTGAAATTCACGTCATGTGAATAGTCACGGAATGTAATGTTTCGTCAAAATCAAAACAAAACACGCAAACATGCGCACTAGGGATTATAGGTTCCCTTTAAACAGAAAATCTTTTGACTGAGTGGAGCAAAAATTCTATGTACAGTTTTAACTAGTCAAAACGTCAGGTTTTTTGTATCAGTTTTGAAACCAGTGGAAAACAGCGAAAAATAACCCATTTAAGTACACCTAATTGACGTGCGCGCAATGCAGGTGTCCAATTACAGCTATCAAGTTGCAATCGCACAGATTTAATTGCACAGTCACGTGAACGCGCTCCGATTACATGAGAAATATGCACGTGGATGACCAATCACAATAGAGAATTCTGTCATAGATAACGTAAGAAAAACCAAGGAAATAAATGCCAGATTCCAGGCAGCAAAGTCTCTTTCGTTGTTACTATTAAGTCACAGTTTACTAAAATGGGGTGTTTCTTGGTGTTGCGGAAGCCATTGTTGAATAGCTTTTGTGTTGTGGTGTGGGTGTTGTTCAGTGTCTTTTGAATCTTATGTTTTACGTCATTTGGTGATCACACCATCCGCAACACCAAGAAACTACCCTAAAATGTTTTTTTTTTTGTTATTGTACAGGGATCCCAAGGCTTGCCTGGACCACGGGGACCACCAGGATCGGCAGGAGCTAAGGTAAAAGAAACTGCGAGGATGTAACCACGAGAAGAAAAGTTATTTAAGGGTCCATTATAGTATCTCGTTGCTAAGTGTCGCGGTTGATACACAAGTACAAAATAATTTGTTTAAATACGATCATTTATTTGAAAGCCATCGAGTAGTTCTTTTCGGTTAAACTATGTGTTTGTTAAAAGGGCGAGGCTCAATCGTAGTGTTACATCATAGTAATACATTTGAACAATAAGTTGGTTTGATCTTTCCGAGTGTTGTCACATCCCTAATTAAAGAAGTCTCAACTTTTATCGTAACGTTTCTTTTTTTATGATTACCCTGTAACCGGTGACGTGATTCTTTCTGTCAGGGTGATCAAGGGGAGACTGGTGATACCGGAAGTGATGGAAGACCAGGAAGCAAGGTAACAAGAAGCTTCCAGTTTTATTACAGATAGGGTGATAGAGCAGTTTTCAATTGAGTGTCGAAAGTAATTACACAGTTGCTTTGGTTTTGCATTGCTACGCTTTGTGATTGGCTAAAAAGTCTCGCACTACTTTCTCGACCAATCAGAAGTAAAACCAAAACCAATCGTGACTTGCTCGCACGCGTTTTCCCGCGCTTGGCGCCGCCGACATGTAATTGCTTCGAGCTCTGATTGGTTCATTGGATTGTTTACGACTGCTGTGATTGGTCAGAGTAATTACTTTGGTTTTGGTTTTGCGACACTCAATTGAAAACTATTCTAAAGCGTTTATTAATTCTAACATACAAATTAGTTTGATAACTGATAGTGGATTTCCCTATGCTAATCTTTGCGTATCTGAATTATCAAATAACTGTCGATGCCCTTTTTTCTTTTCCTCTTTTCGACATTCTTAACTTTATTATAGAAATTAACCATCGATTACTTGAATTTTCGATGATTCGAACCGTTGTAGGTTCCCCCTCACGGTTCGAGTAATCAGGGTTCTACTGCATCTACAATAGAGTTAAAAAACAACAGGAGAAGCTAAAGCGGAATCCTTTATATTTTCAAGGGGGATCAAGGTCCTAAGGGTGATGCAGGCGCTTCTGGAGTATCCGGAACACCGGTATGTATTAAACCACAGGGAGCCCGTACAATCTGTTTGTGTAACATAATGATCGTTTGTAATTTTATAGGAAATGTATGGGATTCACCTAAATTTCATATTATGGCGACGTATCGCCAAATGTATGTACTGATCAACGCTAAATAAACGTTAAATTACCTTATTTGTTGTGTGTTGTCGTCCTTTTGCCGTAAAAGTGATATTTTGAGCGATTTTGAAGTGAGTTCGCCGTTGATTGTACGGTCATTATGTTACACAAACAGATTGTATGGACTCCCTGTGATTAAACCTAAAACAGAAGAAAATTTGTTTATCCGTTTTATTGCAACTAGGAGTAACTATGGAGTAAATGAATAATATACGAAAAAAAAATAGCTTGCTACGCAGATATTAATTGATACTTAGTACTTTTTTGCTCCCCGACCCACGCGGTGAAGGAGTGCGTGGCGTGACAGAAAAACGTCTGTGAAGTAAGCTCGATTTCAGTTTCAAACACAACGAGATTATGTGTGTTGGCTCTGACTCGGAAGGTAAAGGAAACTAATCAAAAATTCAACCTTCTTGTTTTGCGATAAACTTTTTCGTGTTGAATGATCTATATACTGAGAATACAAGATAAGTAAATAGTTTCTCGTATCGAAGCTAAACCTGTGATAATATGCACCTGTGTTATTCTAGAGTACGCAACAGGATTATAAGTTGTATTTCCTTTTATCTTTCGTTGGTTTTTCCAATGTTGATGCTACCTTGTACTAAAGCTCTCTCTCTCATTATGCAAATAAGCGTTGCTTCTCGCTTTTTTCCAGTCTCTCGCGTTCAAGCACGCAAGCCTTTTGGGTGAAGCAGATACCAGATAATGCTTTTATTTTTTCTTTACTTTATTGGTCAAACATATAAGGATCACGCAGGTTTCGAGATCACTTTTCAAAGAAAATAACACTAACATTTCCAATGAAGTCCAGTTCATTGATCTTTGGCGGTTTTGTCGGAGACGAATGGCGGCCTTAATATTACAGTTCATGATAACTTTAAAACTGAACTTTCATTTTACGGATAATGATTTCGGAATGTTACACTTCTTATGGCGTTTCATAAAAAAAACTCATCCCACGTTTCATAACAAAAACGCTAATTAACAATTATTGGATGAGGTTGAGCACGGTAGCGATAATTATCAAGGCCAAAGTTTGTGTTATCTGCCGAAGCCGAAGGCTGAGACGGATAACACAAACTGAGGCCTTGATAATTATCGCTATCATGCGAAACCCGAATCCAATAATTGTTTTATTATGCATTTTCCTGAGCTGCACTTGAAAAAGACAAGAGCGCGCACTTCTGCATGCATAAAACTATTGTCTGTAGGTATGACGTCACTTCTGCATGCATAAAATTATTGTCTGAAGGTATGACGTAACAGAAACAGCAAACAATAATTAGCTGCGTGCTTATAGCCAATCAAAAATCGAGCTAGTGACACCAATGTATAATAATACAAAATACTTGTCAAGATAAAGCCATTTTCCAGTTTCGACCATTACTTCTCTGACGATTCAAGAATTAAATTTTACCAGAATACCCATAAGTGGGTTGAAACGTGCAACTGTCTCTTGTACGCTTCAAAACAAGCTTCCGATTCAGATTCAGTTTGCTAAGAAGTTGTTACAGCTATATTTGGAAAATCACGATAAAAATATTAACCAATCAATTCGCTAGAACAACTTGCTCCCAATCTCGAGGGACCGAGGGGTTTCCAAACAGGGTACTTAACAAAAAAATGAATATTCGGAAGCTGTAAACGCACCTTACACGTTTCAACCCACTTATGGGTTTATGATTTTACTTAGTCATTGCTTACATAATGTTGATTACCTTTCTCAGGGCCGACCTGGTTTAGCAGGAGCAAAAGGCGACCGAGGAGATCCTGGACCACAGGTATGTGTTATATATCAGTCAATAGACAAGGACGATTGAACCAATCAGTTTTGCTTATCTGCCATGGACCATGACAGAAGATAATCACGTGACAACCTCGTCCCCAGGGCCTTCTCCGATTTCAAAATGGCGGGCTGGACAAGGCTGGGTTGTGCCTAAATCATAGGTTGTGACTAGAATGGATACTCCAAAATCAGGTTTGGACCAGCGGTTTCAGTGAAAACATTGGTTTGGTGGGGGGTTCTCATTCTCGCGGGCTCAGAAACCTGATTTTGGAGTATCCATTTAAGTCACAACCCTAAATCATACCGTCCAGAAGGACGTCGGATACCTTATTGAGACTTATATAACGTAACGTCGACAATTTTATTTTCAATAAATTTTTAAGTGTAAAAAAGAAAAGAAAATCCCCACTCAGGATTGAACCTGTGAACACCTAGCTTCTCGGGTTGTTCAGGCATCAATTTAACTATACTAGTAGTTCCATATTGGAAGTGAAGTGCTGCCTCATTGCGAGATGCTGGTTAAGCTGGATAAGAATCTTGAAAACATTGGGTTGGCATAAATCAAATTTACGCCATCGCCGTGGAATTTGGCAAAAATCCTTTAGTTCTGTGCATTCCGGAAGGTCTCAGATTTTTCCCACATGTAAATAGTCTGTTTGTCTTGATTTCGTGCTGGTTATTTTCCTGATTCTCGAATCATCCGCGTCAGATTTTATAGACGAAAACATAGCGTTGGTTTAATAAAAAGTGAACACTGGACAGCGAAGGAAGAAATATAAGCGTGGTAGGAATTCCAATTTATTTCACTTCTTTCGGTTGTTTGCCTTTCATGAATTTTTATAGTCGTGAAGTTGGACCCGGAGTTGGAGGAACAAAACAGCCTCCGGTGCAAAAATTCACCGCCGATGAAGATGTAAACAATGATCGTTTCTTGCGAGTTTCGCTTGCGCTAGTGAATGTTTCTCGAGCGAAAATAACCTCAAAGTGATCACTTTTTTCATTTAATTTTCTTTTCTTTGTTTCGGATACGGAGGAATATTAAAAATTGGATATATTTTGCAAGATGCGTTGCGTTACTGGGAAGGTTTCAAATTACTTTTCACATTATGCAAATTGCAGCATTTTTACCTCAACTGAAAAAATATAGAAAGGGCTAAATTTGTTTCTCTCGCCCTAAATTATAACTTCTGTCGTTAACTTTGATTAAATTTATAAGTTTCATTCAAAATTTATTATAATGATGGCTGGAATACTTCCAGCAAAACTCTCAATTTGAAAAGTTGTTTTGACCCCGGTTCCGGACCAGACAAAATAAACTGAAAGATTCTGACACAGTGGACACGCTATTTTAATAATTTGCGTGCGATCTCGCACGCTTCCGTCTTCTTGTTTTTGAAGGTTAACGCGCTTCTTTGTTAGCGTGCTCACACTATCCCAATACTACCTATTATCAAATCGTGAACTAACGTGCATGCAGATTCCTTAGCAGATTCCCAAGACATGTAAGCTTATTTTCCAATATGCCTAACAGTAATACAACGACGCCCAAGCTAAGTACATGTATACGCTCCCACAGCGTCTTGTTCAACAGAGATCCAGCAAATACGTTGGCCCTGAGAAGAACCTTTGTCCATGTTTAACTGATTTCCAGCGTACTTTTAGACATTACCAAGTCGAATGGACAGCAAAACAGCTTGAAAACCAGTCCAATATGGCGTCGAAACAGAAACAGCTTAGTCGTGCATCGCCTATGCATGCTCGAGTCGGCTTGTCATTACTTTGTTTTGATTGGATGCCGAGGCTCTCCCGAGACTGCCGACGGTTTCGTAGATCTTCTACCGCTCTTGATTGGTTCTCAAACAATATTTCATTGTTACTATCGGAAAACCGAGACAGACAGAAGGACAGAAGGACAGAAGGACAGAAGGACAGAATTCTAGATTCTCGATTCTACACGATTAGTAGACTGCCTGCCGGCAGCAATAAACTGCTACCCCCAACCTCAACTGAAAACTAACAAGTTACTCCGTTATATAAGTTTCAATAAGGTGTCCGACGTCCTTCTGGACGGTATGATTTGGGCTTGACCACAAGGCTGCCAAAATACTCCAAAAATCCTCTGGTATTCTGTCGCGTAAAACACGATGGAATGTCTTTGTTTCGTTTGAACAGCGGATTTAGTTTGGCAGAAAACAAGCGCGGCTGCCAATCCCTGGAATAACCTCCGGAAACGCCATTTCATCGTGTGTCACGTGACAATATACGCCAAGATTCTTGGAGTACTTTGGCAGCCTTGTACATGCAACATGATCTCCTCTCTGAATTAACGATTATCGTTAATTCAGAGAGGAGGACGGGTTGTTTTGAAAGCGGAGAAGGCCCTGGGCCGAGGTTGCCATTTTGAAAGCGGAGAAGGCCCTGGGGCCGAGGTTGCCATTTTTAAAACAGAGAAGGTCCTAAGCACGAGATGGGTCTGCGTTGTTCTCATATATGTACTTTATGAAGAAGCGAAAATTACATATTTTTGCAAAACAAATCTGGTTCCAGTATACCGGGAAAAACCGGGGAAAACAAGAAATCACGAACGCAACACAAAAGTTTTTTTAGCTGAAAATCTTCTTCTTAACCGACTACCTCCCTCCCACCCCTGCAATGTTTGTTTTTTATAGTTGCAGTTATCGTACGTCTTCTTCTAATATGTTTTGTATGTCTTATGCAAGATAAACTCTTAAATTGTAGCATTCCCAACATTATAGGAGCTTTTTCATGAGGTGATTTTTTTTTTCATTTTTTCAGGGGCCCCCTGGACAGCGTGGGTCTGCCGGCCTACCGGGTGCAAAAGGACCAATTGTGAGTTTGGGCGAAAAGATTAAAGTTATGTTGTATTTAAAAATAAAAAGATATTAAAAAGTTGACACTGGCTAAAAATGTTGTGTTGGACGTTTCGGCAACTACTGTTGCCTTCTTCAGCAAAAGATAAAATGCAAATGTCTAACGGCGTCCTGATGGTATACGATATATGCAAATATTAAATCGCACCTCGAAAGAATATTTTGAGGTGAAACAAAAGTCTCTAGAGCATTCTTAATTATTTATACAAATTCTTAATGTTGTTGTAAACGTTTGTGAACGACAGTAAATCTTCAAAACTTCAAAACAGAAGTTTTCTAAGTTAAGACACTCCAGAGTTGTGTAATCAAGTCACTGACTAGGGAAAATTAAAGAAGCAAAGCTGGTTTAGGATGTGGAAAAGTAAGACAAACCACGGGCGACAAACTTAAACCTTTAACTCGCAAGAGTGCTAAAAACCAAAATTCAAGTTTCATTTTGTAAAATATTGAAAAACAAATGGTACCATGCAAAAGTACTGCTGAAGAGGTTTCATTTGAATGATCACACCATAGGATTTCGTCCACAGACACAAAAGTTAGAACCGCATAACATGTCTTCATAATTGACTCTGGGAGAAAAAGGGTTAAATACTTTGGGCATCTTCCTAGGATATTAAAGAAAACAAGCCATGACGTGGTTTCTGTAAATTATACAGAGCCGTGTTTGCATGCTCATGAGTGTTAATTTTAATGTCTTATATTTCAGGGTGCCACAGGACCACCAGGGCCTCAGGGTCCACCAGGCTCACAGGGTGCCAAGGTTCGTCATAACCTTTGAACGTGTTGCGCTATTTTGAAATTTATGCAAAAATCTGTGCGTAACTATTTTTTTGTCTTTTCCGTTGCAAGGGCGGACCTGGTCCAGATGGCAAAGATGGTAACCCGGGTCCACCAGGAGATAGGGTAATGTGGTTTGTTTGTTCCTTCTTTTTGTATTTGTTTAATGTTTCCTACGGTGCTGTCTATTATGCTGTACAAGATGGATAAAATCGTAGAGTGTGACTTTCCAGCAGCTGCAAATGCTTTGGGTGCTGTTTGTTCGTTCGTTCGTTCGTTTGTTTGTTTTTTTTGTTTAAATGTTAATGTGAGCCACTTTGCGAGTGAAGTCTTTTGCCAGCGTTTTGTAACTTTCGTAACTAATTTTACTTCAGGGTCCTCCTGGCCCTCGAGGAGATGACGGAGTCCCCGGTAAAGCAGGACAACCAGTAAGTATCAGCTTATAGTATTTCCCATATTTGGTTGATGTCAATCAAGTACCTTACGTCACGTTGCTGTTATTATTTCAGGGAGAGCCTGGACCTCGTGGATTCTCTGGTTCAGATGGTGATCCTGGCGATAAGGTACGGAGAGAGGACTGAGTACTACTGTTATTCACTCCTTACCAGCTCTTTTCGTTCCATTCCGTTGACGTGACAGGTGATATAAAAACCCGTAAGATCACAATGATAGTTGACTAGACTGTTTAATTTTCAGTTTCGTTTGACCACCAACTCTCATGCGTTGTCATGCAAACTCGTTTCCATGACAACGGACTCTTGTGCTTTTAGAATTAACTGCATAGCATGAAATCTCAAGTTGGAGAGTTTTATTTCCCCATTGGCAATGGGGAAAGTAACGATTTAAAATTTACCACTTTCTTTAGCATTTGCCATAATTTGATCGCAAATTCCGACATCAATTATGTGCTGGGTATAAGGTTTCAATTTTCATTTAATAGAATGGCTTACAGTTTTCGCATAGTTGTTTGTTCATTCATGGTTTATAATGCCATTTTTTGTTATTCTGTAGGGCAATCCTGGACCCCCTGGTCCCCAGGGACCTACAGGCCCCAACGGACCACCGGTAAGACTTTATTCAATGCAAAGTATAGGAGACGGGGATACAGAAACGGTCGTCATGAATAGTGGCGGATCCAGGGAAGGTCCCGGACCCCTCCCTTTTGGTCTCTAACAATTTCACTCCGCCACCTCCTCCCCCCCCCCCCCCCCGTCCCTATTGGTGTCTCTACAGGTGCAGGTTAGACAGTGAGATGATGTAAAACATCAATAAAACAAAAATTCTACCCTTGCATCAGAGCTTCTTTATTTTGAGCTTATAGCTATAATGTCACCTATATTGAGTATCACTTTTTAAAAAGCCAAAAAAACGCGTTTGGTCTAGTTTTGTTTGAAAGTAATCTTCTAGTGCACTGACATTATAAATAAGTGTCTTTGGCTGCGATTAGCCTGGATGGAAATTGGACGTCAAAAACCCCATGACATGCTACGCTTTACGATTGGCTAAACATTTCACGCCACTTTCTCAACCAATCAGCAGTAAAGCCAAAACCAATCATGACTTACGCGCACGCGTTCTCCCACACTTGACGCTGGCTATGTGTATTTGCTTCAGATTCCGATTGGTTTATTTTATTGTCTGTAATTGGCCGGAGTGATTACTTGGTTTTACGTCACTCGTTGAAAACTTCTCTGTGGGTACTTTGTGAACTGAAATTTCTGCAGGTTTGACCTGACCTCTGGTAAGAGACCACTTGGTTTGGCATCCAAGGTGGCGGCTTGCGAGAGATTTGATTGTAGTCACTTACGTTTTTTGCACGTTTGCTATAGGGAGCGAGAGGAGACAGGGGGCCCCCTGGAGAAAGAGGAACCTCCGGTGCCCCGGTAGGTTCATGACCCTAAAATAGTTCAAATCAGCCCTTTTAACATTTTAAACTACAGAAAAAAAGTATATAGAAGCACTCCACAAAGGAAATGTCTGTCACCCTGTACCATGTGGTAAATCAGGTAGTCCATTCGATCATGAGACCGACAGTGAGTTTCGTTTTCCATAACATGAAGTGATGATACTTTCAATGGTATTCAGTCCATAGTAGAATATCATCCATTGTTGGTTTCCCCAACATCAAAACACCGTTTACATCTTAATGTATTTTGACTAAGGACTCAACACAGCTGCTAATGGCCTGGGCTCAAAATACAGATCATCAAGTCGAAGTTTAGACCCACTTTTGCAATACTTTGTGGTTTAGTGGTTACCACGTTGGACTACAGATCTGTAGGTCGGTGATACGAGGCCTGGCCTCTGCCGTCGTGTTGTTTCCTTAGACAAGAAACTTTGCTCCATGTTATCTCTCTTACAACCCTGGTTATTAAATGGGTACTGGCGGCAAAATGCAGTGGATAACCCTGTGATGGAATAGCTTCCCATCCAAGGAGAAGTAGCATTACTCCTAGTTGCTTTATGCTACAGAAACTGGATTAAACGCCGGCTGTGTGGGCTACCTGTGGCTGTGTGGGCTACCTGTGGCTGTGTGGGTACCCTGTGGCTCGGGTACGACTTTACCTTTACCTTTACCCTTGTAATGCTTTGCGTTTACCCCAGAAAACGCATCTGCAGTGTCTTTATTTGTTGATTCTTTTTATTCCCTTACATCGTGACTTGGTTTCATGACGTATGTTTTCCGGGTTTTTTTTAGGGAGATTCAGGACCACAAGGACTACCAGGAAGTCAAGGACCGCGTGGTAACCCAGTGAGTAACCTTTTTGTAGTGAGGTCTAATTGAGAAAGCGAAAGAAATCGGTTATCGTACTTTTTTTTAGGAGAATTAACAATTAGTAAAGCGTAACAGCACACACTCCTCGACCAAGAGTGACAACTTGATCATCGCCAACGCATCCACGTGACCTTTTTGTGGTTTTCTCGATTAAAAATAAATTGGCGTCCTACTAACACCCACACAATCGTCCAAAAACCTGAGTGGCTTTTAACTGCTGCCTTGCATCATCCCCGGGTCTCACAAAAACCGCGTACGTCAGCCCTTAATGACAGAAATTCCGCCCTGAATGGTCGTTATTCGACCCTTATATGAATGTGGTATCGTGTAAAGGTGATAACCAGCTAACTTTCTTGTTTCTTCTTCGTATTAGGGTCCGAAAGGAGAAAAAGGACAACAAGGGTCGCAGGGAGAAAAGGGAGATAAGGTAGGAGAGAAGAGTGAAAGAAGGTGATCCACACGTTTTCCTTGTTGATGCTTTAGAATTGAAGAAGCAAAGAAAGGCATAAGTGATTATACAGACAACATAAAACAAATAAGGGAAGGAGTTTAAGAGTGTTCAAATGTATACGTGATGGGAACATTTTCGCATTCTCTCTATAGTGTTTGCGTTATGTTGTGTGAGCGACCGTTTGCACTAAACAAAGCCAAAGAAATCTTTCGTGACTTTTACATAACCTGTTCTAAAACGGCTACGCAACCAATTAGAGCGCGCGTTAATTGTTAACATTTTATAACTGTCATCAACAGCACTTGCCTTCCATTATTCTTGTCTTGATCATACTAGAATTTAACAAGCAAACAGCGTCGTAAAGTGTTTATGTTTTTAGTTTTTCGAAAAAAATAAAAAAAAAAATTTTCAAAATGCGCCTCTGCCGGCTTGCGTCCTTATGGTCTTTTCCGTTTGGAGAATTCTAGCTAGTCTGCCGTAAATACGAATTAAAAGAAAACATATCCCTTGCCATGTTCTAACGATCTGCATTTCCTTCTTGTTCAGGGATGGCCTGGTTTCTTTGGTCCAACAGGAGTTGCAGGTCCTGTGGGTGATAAGGTATGACTTAGAATAATCGTGGAGCGGTTTCAAATAACGTGAATTCACTTAGTAATGTTTTCTTGGCGTTGCCGCGGTGGTTGCTTAAGTTGCCGAAATCAAATTTCTGAGAAATCCTTTCATTTTGTAAATTACTAAAAAAACATAAACAACATCATAGTAAAGTACTGCTGAAGAGCTTCCATTTGGATGGTCACACTGTAGGGTTTTATCCACAGACACAAAAGTTAGATCCACCTTGTACAGCATAAGAAACAGCACCAAAAGAAAGCACTGTTCAATAACTTCCATTTGAATGGTCACACTTTAGGATTTCATTCGCAGACTCAAAAGTTAGAACCACCTTGTACAGCATAATAAACAGTACCACAGGAAAGTTCTGCTGAAGAGCTTCAATTTTAATGGTCACACTGTGGGATTTTATCCATGGTCTCATAAGTTAGAGCCATGCTGCACAACTTAGAATTTGACTCTGGGAGTGAAAGGGTAAAGAGGACACTGAGTTGTGGTCCCAATGTTACATTTTATCGCACATAACGTCTTGTCCCACTCACACACCATGACCATGTTTATAGTATTCATTTCAGGGTTCATCTCACTTGAGTGCTCGGTTAAAAAAAATAATTGATCAACGATTTGTTTTGAGTTTTGTATTTTCGCAATGAATATAAGACAAGTAGCCGGTAACGGCTTCACAAGTGGGCCGTTTGGACTTGTCAAATTAAGCAAACTTTATTCGTTTCTCAAACGATGCGTGACATAAATATGCATTATGTGAAATGAAAGCCGAAAACTGGATGACGTAATTTGTTGACCTTTTGGGAACTGTCTCGTGCAAGAATGTTGTTTTTCCAAACTCGTATTTTCAAACGCGTATGGTTCACCATTCAAATCCTTTTGATAGGAAAACTTTCTTTGCATTTAACAATTTAAAGCAAGCAGTGATGACTGCTATTAAAAACAAGTATCGAGAAGAATCGGCGATAAAATTTAGGATAAATTAACAATATGCTTATCAACACGATCGATAAATCTTTTACTGTTTATTCTTGCACGAATCGTAAACAATCTCAACGAATTCGATCTCAAGTTTGAAATTATAAATGCGAAAATATACGGTAGGCTTAAAAACACAGCTTATGAACTGATGAAGAATCGGCGATGAAATTTAGGAAAAAGTAACAATCTCAACCAATCCGACAGAAAAAAAAAACTTGCATTTTACGAAGTGGGCGCGTTGCTGCATATGGCAACGACCCACTTAATAAAAAGTATCTGTATTTGCAAAGACCAACGTAACGAAATAGAAGCACCGGATACTGTAGTAAAGGATCTGATCAGCTATAAAATATGGAAACGATTTGCTGAAAAAGCAAGGCTGATTCTCTATAAGGAAACTATATTGGTTACCCTACCGTGAATCAGCCGTTCTTTTTTATTAAATCCAATATAAGATAGCTGACTAGAAACGTTTTGGTTAGTTCTTTGTTTGTTTGTTTGTCTGTGTTAATAAAAAATACATAGTGTTGTTAAGTAGCGATTGTGTCGATACAATAAAATAGACTATATAATCAAACAGTTACCAATTTAACAATTGCGACTATTTCTCTTTCAGGGCGACCCAGGTCCTGCCGGACCGCGTGGATTCCAAGGGCCCAAAGGCGACAGAGTCAGTATTATAATATCAGTTATTATTATACCTCGCAAATAATCCTCCAATAAAATTTTAGTATTCGGGTCACGTGCAGGTCCTGTATTTTTCCATGTAGTACGCCAGCATGTCAGAGCGCTGCTACCTATTGGATAGTTCGCAGTTAAATAAGTAACAGGGTTAGTTTCTAAATAAACTGTGGTGGCACCTCGAATAAGCGCCCACTCTCAAGGTCCAAAAATTTAATAAGCTCCCAGGGCGCTTAATCGAATAAATACGGTAAGTAAACACCTTGATCTCATATATTCTCAAATATTCATTGTCATCTCATGTCTATTTTAATAGGCACCAGATAGTTTTACCTTGTAGTTTTAGCTTCTATGACGTACATCATGCTTTTTTTTTATGTTGGGAATCATTTATTATACAACTGATGTTTTCACCTCCAAGTAATATTTTTCACGAATCAATTGACTATCCACAGTTTATTTTTAGTATTTACCAAATTAGGCGTATAAATAATGGCAAAGTCCCGGGTTGACGTCATCTAATTAGCATTTTGTAAATTCAAATATCTATAACTCAATAACGCGACGTTCAAAACAAGAAATATTTCAGCATTTAACTATTCAATGCGCGTAGAGTTGATTCTGAAAATATGTATTTTAGGGTTATAGGCACTTTTAGTGATTTATCCGATGGATAGCGCTACAAGTCCTAGAAAAGAAATTGGGATACCAATAATGAATGAAAATCGAAAAACTCACGACCTCTGGATAAGACCGTCCAGCGCTCTATACTGAGTGTTTTCACTCACGTGACCGATGGCTATATTGGAGTGCTAAAACAATAGGAAATGTTTCAATAAGAATAGAGCTAAAGTCCCGTAGGATTCGTTTAGGACACCAATATGGCCGCCGTAACGTCACGTGCAAACGCTCTACTAATGCTTTTACTTATCCCGTTAATAATCGGATTGTTACTCTCTCCCAGGGTGAAGACGGCCCTGACGGACCTCCCGGTCCAGCCGGGCAGATTGGGCCTAGGGTGAGTTTTCATTTTAAAAATGTTTTTTAATAGTCATTTGGGTATCCACTTTTTTTTTCTATTTTCACAATTCGTTTATACGGTGATAATATATCCCGTGGACGGCAAAAACTATCTCAAGGCGTGTATTCCTCAAAAGTCGAGAAAACGTTCCGAGCCGGGAAAATTATTTTAATTCCATAAAGTGTATGAACACAGACTCGGTTGCTATTGATTTCGAATGCTAAATAGTAAAATCCTTCCAATTTTATGAAATAGTTTGAGCTATCTGGTACCAAAAATGTCCGCTTTGAAAGATATCGAGCAGCAAACAGCATCAAATTAATTGCTGCTCAAGGTCGTTCATTTTAACAGTTAATCTTACGAACACAGAAGTAAGAACCATATAGTGAGGTGCAGGATTACAGAAAATTAATTCATTTTTTTTAGAACGAAGCATGATACAGTTGGATGTATTGTTATTTAATGAGTGGGTCGATTCTTGGAATGAAAGGATGAAAGGGAGGGTATCACTGTTTTCCATACTAAAAAAAACTTGTTCTTACGTTTGTAGACTACGTATATTCATCAAAACGAAATAATTAGACAAAAAACCTTTTGGCAAACAAAATTGTCAAGAATTGAAGGCTTTTGTCGCTATTTGTTACGTGAGTTGATAATTTTTCCCACGGGTCAACCACTTATGTCCAGAAATGCACGTAACTCGGACCTTGGGCACTTCATATTACACACAATTATATGTAATTTCCATATGACTTCATGTTTGACAGAATTGCTTGTGTTTAGGTAAGAATTAGGTCTAGGGGACACTTCATGATGTCTATCATAAAGAGCATGAATCTCATTAGCGTGCATTTCTGGACATACCTCCGCATTAATGCAGAATTGTGCTTGAATTATTGGTACCAATTGATATTTTGGAATTGTGAACGGTTTTTAGCCGAGCAATGGAAAACATTTGAGCAAGCATGTGCAGAGCGTGATACGATCCCTTTTAAAATTAAGTAAATAACATTCTAATCAGATAGGCGAACATTTTGCCGGTTGTATCTAACTATTCCCCTCGTTTGTTTTAATTGTAGGGAAGAAGCGGCTTACAGGTTTGTAGTTTGGTTACAAGGGTTTTTGTATTATCAAAAGCTTGAAACTTAATTACAAAACATCAAGAAACTAAAATTAAAAAGAACTAACATTAAGAAGAACTAAAATCAAGAACTAATTAATTAATCAAGAATTAATCAAGAACTAAAATTAACCTTGAGTTGTTTCGTATTCACCAGATGGCTCTTGAGGTGATGTTGCACGGAACGATTCGCAACGACGATTTTTAGCGTAACATGGGTGCACGGACGATTTTCTTCCCAATTTTTGTTGTTGCGAGGTTTTGATTCAGCTTCAAGAAACTTGCAACGCAAAAACACGAATTTTGCTCAAGTTGTTTCGTGTAACATACCTGTCGTTAATTTTGTTGCGCTAAAAATCGTCTTTGCGAATCGTCCCGTGTAACATCACCTTCAGAGCCCTTTGATTTTTTTTCCTATTGTCAAACTCGTTAATAATTCATCAATTTTGAACAAAGAAAATCATATTAAAGCGTGACACTGGTTTGGAAACTCGATCTTAATTACAATAGATTTTAACGATTTTATTCCTTCGTTTTCTGTGTATTTAATGATCAGTTTGAGAAGCTATACCAAATACTCGAAAGATCCGTTTAAGAAACTATACCGAACACTCAAAAGAGTGTTTTATCAGGTATTGAAACGTCACGAAGTGAGTTAAACAAAAACTCGGCTTCGCCTTGTTTTTTCAACCCACTTCTCGGTGTTTGGAAATCCCGATGAAACACTCTTCCTCGTGTATGACATATCAAATCTCATTCGTCTTCGTTTATTACTGACTTTTGATTTTTCTTTGTCATAATAGGGTACCAAGGGAGACAGAGTGAGTAAAAGATGTTCTCTTTGTCTTTGAACTGACGAAAATTTCATTTTTTTCATGGTCTGCGAAGCGCAATCGAATTTCCAACTCTCCCTCCTCTTCCTGCGCCTGCAACGTAAGATCTTTTTTCCTTGGCGACGTTGCGTCATGTAAAATAGGAACGAACTGGTAGACCTTGCAGGGGCGGATCTAGGGGGAGGGTGCAGGGGGTACGCACCCCCCCCCCCCCTGAGATGACATAGTCTGCGTTGTTCGCTTTTAAAATTTGTTTACGTCACCCTTCAGTTACGTCATTGCATAGAGGTGCATCCCCTCCTAAGAAAAATCCTGGATCCGCCCTTGCCTTGGTACTTTTAAGTAAATTGCCAATTTATGCTTCCCGGTAGTGCTTGTAAAGGTGGCCAGTTAGAAGCTGATTTTAAGGACAGCGCTTTTGCGGGCTCTGCACTCTCTATCAGGGTTTCCTAACATAAACAGTGAATTAAGCAACTTCTAGCAAAATATCTTGCTTGCTTAGTTCCTTTCCCCCAGGTGGGGAATAGGGCCAGTTTTCTGGTTTCCGTAATCATGGGGGTATTGGCCCCACGCCCAAACCCCAACCAGGTTTTTTCTGTCGGGGTGTCCTTCCCTTAGCCACAGATTCCAGATATTTAAAGGCGCTGGAGGCTCACCTTTCGCCATTGCCAGTCAGCTACACTGTATTGCCACGGTCACCAAACGAGGGGGTGTGGCATATGACTTGCTGGCAGAGCCTTTTGGAGACGGTAGGAATTTCCCGACACTTGGAAGAGCGACTAGTGGCAACAGTAGCTCTTACCGAGACCTTTTACCAGCCTTTGACCCCAGCAAAATATCTAATTAAATTTAACATTTCAGTTGAATGATGGTAAACTTAGAGTTTTGAATGTTTCTTCATTCCCTCAGACCCTGAAAGAAGGGACTGCATGTATTGCGTATCTTTAATAACGCTTTGGAAAGTGTACATTGGATGGCGTGCTTTTGACGTTCTAGTCTTGCAGCGTGAATAAATAATTGTTATTGCAGTGAACTCCTAACAATTTTTATTCTTGTTTTCTTCCTAGGGAGCACCAGGAGAGAGGGTGAGTACAAAATTAATCCTTTTATCCCCAGTATTAATACACAAATTCTCCTTTCTTGTTCTACATGCTAGCAGTTCGGAGAAGTTGTTAAAATATCAAGAGAATTTATCCTGGGTAAGAAATTTGATGCTGGTCGCTATTGGGGCTTAATATGTTAAAAATGAACAAAAAGAAGCTTAATTTATTAATGCAGTGACAAAAATGCTTTCAGACACAAAATATATTTTAAAATAAGTTATTACAGTGAAAGCTGTATTAAGCGGACACCATCGGGACCCTCGCTAATGTCCGGTCAATAGAGGGTTCCGCTGATCAGTACAGGTCCGTTTTTCAGTTAAAATGGGAAGAAAATTTAGGGACCCGAGCAGCTGGTATCTGCTTAAGAGTGGGTGTCCGCTTAATATGGGGTCAGCTTAATACACGTTTCACTGCACTAGTTTTGTTTTTTGCAATTTTCCACCCGCGCTCATCCAATCAGGTAATATTGAATGACTGGTTTTTATGTTTGATTTGTTCAAATTGCTTCTAACCTTGCGTATTTTTGCCTTCATTTTAGGGCGACTCAGGAAATCCCGTAAGTTGAAACTTTTTTTATCTCCGACGATTACCCCCTCCTTCCCCGATGATGATTTGTATTCACAATATCACCCGAGATCTTCCGACGTTTACAAAAGCCATAATAGTAACTTGATGAGCTTGCTATGCTGAAGATGGATCCAATGTTAGTTAACAACTATTCACCGAAGTGGAGGTGGGTAGTGGTGGATATTTACCGATCCGCGAAGCGGCGAGGTAAATATCCACCACTACCCACCTACACTTCGGTGAATAGTTGTTTTAGTATATACTGAAACAGTGAGATAATATAACGAAAATGATGCTTTTTAACTCATTTATTCCTGTCGACGAATACAATTTTCGTGCGCAAATTGCTGGGAGGTGAATAGCACTTGCTATTCCAAGTTTCAGTAGCCAATCAGAGCGCGCCAACAATGCTATCCACTGTTTCAGTATATACTAACAAATGTTATCCAACAATATAAAATCCAGACCAAGTCGCAAGTCGACGCAAGTTTTAAAAATTCCAACTTGCGGACAAACTTGCATTGGGTGGCCAAACGTGCTCGGAAGTAGACCCAAGTTGTAAAAAAGCCGTTTCATTGCAGCCTTATGCACGCGATCATACCGAAGCAAACAATACTGAAAACATCTTGTGGCCTGGCAAAGATCTCATGGATATACCCACCAGACCGTGAAACAAAGACTAAACAATAGACTACATGGAAATAATAGATCACAAACAAAGACTATAACAATGGGGAATCGTTGTGTGTATATCCATGAGATCTTTGCCTGTGGCCTCTTGTGTTTACTTGTGTTTGTGTGGCCAAACAGGGAAATACTTGCACCTGCTTGCGGACAAATTTGAGCTCGATCGAAGTGAACGCAAAGTACACGCCAATCCTGGCCAAACGGAGTCACAGGAAACTTTGTTTGGCCAGTGCTTAAGGGTAAGTTCAAGAGACGAAGCCGAACTGAATAGATGGTTTTCACGGCGGCCATGTTGGTGTACAGAAACAATAGAAATCGTTTGCATAAAAAATAGTTTTATTCCCAAAGGATGGAAATATCATTGTTCTGTCCACCAACATGGCCGCCGTGAAATTGGTGGTTTTCACGTTACGTCACGGCGGCCATGTTGGTGCACACCTACAAAAGAATTTTAATGAACTTCTTTTGTTATATGCACCAACATGGCCGCCATGGCCTTTGTCATTTGAGTCCCACAGGACTGAAGGTCACGTGAGTGAAAACCATCTATATATCTATATGACAACGAAGGCAAGTAGTATATAAGTAGTATATTCTTATACAAGGAAACGTTTTGATGCTATCATTTATTTTTTTGTTCTTTGTAGGGATCACCTGGACCACCGGTAACAATACTTTTGCTGTTCTTCGTTGTTGATTGTATTTTGTTTTTGTTTGTTTATTTGTTTTGCTTTTCAACCGAAAACAATTTACTCACATTCTTTCCCGTAATATTTTTTTTAGGGACCTCCTGGAGACATCGTAAGTGCATAATGTTTTAAGACAAATTCTGTTCAATGACAGAGAAAGTTGTTCGTTGCAGAGCTCGGTCATGTAGTATGTTTTGTTTAGTAAAGAATATGGCGTGTACGATCGCTATATATCAGTAAATAGATAAGGACGATTGAAAAAATGTTAGCGTTGTTAAAAACTTTGCTTGTAAGCGTAAAAATTGCAATCAGGATTTTTTAATCGCAAGGATATCGCTTTAAAAAATTCCTCCACAACGAGCTGTGTCTACGACAACATCCCAGCAGTCCAGCAAAACCTAAATTAAAAGCGGCGAAATCATAAAAAAGAGACTGAGTTCAAAACCAAGCAACGCCTGAAAAAATGAAAAGTAAAAACGCAGACTACATGTAGACGTCTTCCATGTAGTTGAAAAGTACACTTGAACATCAATTTAGAACTCTACAGTTTATCTGGCTTAAAAATTGTTCGTTAATTATAATAGAACTCGAAAACAGCGCTAACAAAATTACCTAAGGTGCGATCTATTTTAGCTGAGTTGATAAAACAACGCAAACACTGTAAGCTTAGCGATGAGCATAGTATTCACATATGCAAACAGTAACAGTCAAGTATAAAGCATTTTTATTTCAAGTTTCTACGTTTCTACCGATTTGATGTGCAGTGGCGGATCCAGGGGGAGGGTCGGGGGGGGGGAGGGGGGTCTGGACCCCCCTTTCAGAACTCTGTCTCCCTTGTGGTTCATAAAAATAATAGATAAAATTGTTATAAGCGTAGTTGTTTCACTTCCACCAATTGACTGTTTGTCAATTTTTTGAGTTTCAGAAATCCTAGAAATGGTGTTTCGGAGGGTAAAATCGGAAAAATGTTCCGGGGAGGCATGCGCCCGGACCCCCCCCCCCCCCCCCTTTCAGAAATTTCTGGATCCGCCCCTGGTGTGCTCGCGATTCCCTTCTCGAAAGTCGTCTTTGAAGACGACAACAACAATAACAAAGTAACGCCCAAAAAACTAAAAACTAAAACTAAACAACATCCGCTTTATTTCACTTTTCCTCCGATTTGGGAACAAAAAGGCTAAAGTTATCCAATGAAAAATCATTTTACGCTTTTCAAAATCAAAAAGCAAAACGACTTAAACATATAGCATCGCGTAGAATGATAAGCTTCGCTGTTTTCATGCGCTTTGAAAAAAAAAAAACAGAAATAACCAACGAAACCGCTGCTCAAATCATCAAAACCTGACTTAAATCGTGCAACCACAACTGAAATACATGGCCATAATGTTCACAAAACTCGCTGTAATTAACATTTGAGCGGAGCTCCCAGTTGACCGCCACACTGAAGTTCCTGTTTCTGTCGATCGTGGTTTTAAAACTTCGTGGTTATCCTACAATCAGCTGGGATTTTCGTCGTTCTTTACTCCGCAAGCGTGCTAAATATGAGATGCTTTTTCCTTTTTATCTTTGGATCCCAATAAGCTGCCCAAATTGACCTGCCCAAGTTCGTGAAGTCCACGAAGTCCTTCTTGCCGATTTGAGCGCCACGCGTGGAGCTGAAAACGCCTTCCATGTAAAGGGATAACATTTTCGTAATTCAGATTGGTCGGAAATAATCTCGAGCATTGTTTCAAACTTTTACATTGGAAGTTACACGCTTCTTCATAAGCTTCTGACCATGATTAATGTCTGTTAAAGCTATAAGAAAACGAATCAGAAGCTTGACACCGTTGACAAGCGGATTGGAATTTGGTTTTTCAATCTCGAACCTGGGTACATGAGAGTGAAGAATTGAAGTATTTCTTTATTAATTCGCTAGACAGTCATGTTAATTTCTTTTGTCTTACTTTACACCAGAGCTCATATTTAAGCAGTGGCTATTTAGTGGCGAATACTGGAGTAGACACAGGCGCTAACAAAGGAAACACGAGGAAGCGAAGATCAGCGGAAGATTCGTCGGACGCTGGTATGTCTGAGTCTCAAGAGCTCATTCAGTCACTCAGAGATGAGATAGAGAGCATTAAACGACCAAGTGGAACGCAGACAAACCCAGCCAGGACGTGTAAAGATCTGTATATGTGTAATGGAAAGATTAAAGATGGTAAGTGATGGTGATGACTTCGAGAATTCTGGTTTCAGTTACCCGATAGGCGCCTATGATGGCGTTTTGTGATCTCGTCACGCACTCCCCTCCCCTCTCTACACCCCCCCCCCCAACCCCCACAAAAAAGGACCCTTTCTATTGTTAGTATGTCTTGTATTTTTCTGTGAAATTGAAATCATTGTTGTATGGTCTCCTGTGGTCCAATATATGTTTAAGTTTGTAGAAATTATGGGAAGGGAGGGGGCAGGTGTAGGAACCCGTGAAAAAGGACATCGAGAAGTCTACGGGAGGTGGGATAAGAGGGGGCGGGAAGCGAGATAACAGTACAAGGGGAAAATACGTTTCGTAGTTGAAAAGATATACATGGAAATTGCACTATCTAAATGCGTTATCATTATAACCATTACCAGTTGTACAATACTTTGCAAAGGCAAAGTGACGGGGTCACATTAGTAGGAGCCGGAAGCGTGAAAAAAAGCGTTCGACAAGCGGGAAATTCAGAATCCACTGATAAAATTGTTTATGAAAAACACGATTGAGGTACATGTTTGATATCAGTCCGTTAACTTGATGTTAGGTCTATACTGGATCGACCCTAACTATGGTTGTAACGGAGACGCCATTCAAGTATTTTGCAACTTCACTGCTGGCGGGCAAACCTGTATAAATCCTGACATCAACACGAAACAAGTAAGAGAGACTTCTTAAATTCTTATTTTTTTTTGTTCTTTATAAGTGTTTCCAAGTTTTTGGACCCTAAAGTTACATAACCTAGAAAAGTCTCAATTCGTTTGCATTGCAATGCTATTTACAATGCAGTGTTTCTTGGCTTGTCCCAAATTTCTATATGGCCGCTAATATCACCTTGTTGAAATCTCCCCAAAACGGCCACCTCTCTACAGAGGCGGGAAATTCTGTCCGAAGATGATAGTTGTGAAGAAGGTCGACTTTATATGAGACTCAACTCAACTCAGGGACGAGTTGTAAAAATGGTAATCCCTCGTAACTGCTAAAGTCAGGCATTCAACCCAGTCACAATAAATATTTTAACGTTTGACGTTACTAGCTACGCTCGGTGTTAAGTTTTGTGTAACTTGCCGCTGAAAACAATTTAGCAAAGTTACGTCGTCAGGACATACAAAAGGGGTCCAAAAGAAATTTTGCACTTGGAATATAACTTGGAATATAACTTCAGTTTTTCGGCTAATAATATTGCCGTATGAAACGCTGCAAAAACAGTTTGCCAACATGCAGTAACAGTTTTACAACATGTTGAAAACCAGCTCAGGTTGTGCACCTGTTTGTTCCTAGCTACCTGCATAGTTCTTGAATGTTTGTACGTATTTCAATCCCATGATGCTGCGCGCCAATTCTATTTTTAGAATCTGGGCGGAACGCTATTAGATTCAAGTTCCTAAAATGAGATTCAGGTACCTTTTAGGTCTCCCTTTCAAAACTGCTGATAGTCATTCCCCGGACATGCGCGGCATGATTCAAACCTGCAGCTACACGGTTCGAAAGTCTGTCCTTCTTAGATAGCACATCAGCGCAAATTCGTGAAGTTATCGATGTCTATTTTAATAGGCTCCCAACAAGAAGTGGAAGAAGTTATCCGGCGCAGAGTGGTTCAGCGAATATGAAGATGGTTACGAGGTAACAAGATTATTTTTTCAACACATAAGGATTAAAAATAACGTTAATGTAGCAACATACATCCTCTTACTACCCATTTCAATGACATGCCAACTCTAAGTTCAAAATTTAACCGAAGGTTATGTTTTTTATATACGTTATATTTTAAGTTCAACGCGTTCAGCATTGGTATAGTCATTATTTGGGTCGCCAAGCAACACATTAGTGCGAAGAAGGGTTGCGTGACGCAACGCTTCATATAGTGTTCATCTTGCTTGTGTACAGTTTGCAAGTCACTTAGGGAAATGGTCAAAACTATTGTACTCGGACAGGACCCACCATTTTGCAAAAAGACTGCTGGTCTCTTTATGTATCCCCTCTCCCCCACCTAAAAACATGGTGTCTTGTTGGTATAGCCCCCATTCTATCAGGAGTAGAAACTGAGAGAAAGATAACAATATTCCTGTGCCGTTGAACTAGCAATGCAAGCTTCATGCACACAGAATATTAAACTCTCAAAAAATCTCTGATTTTTAGGCCAAAAATTGTGTCCATTACACTCATCAGATAGGTGGTATCTTGTGTAACCCCCCCCCCCACCCATCATCATCATCATCATCATCATCATCTTTATTTAAAAAAACACGGTAAATACATCAGGCGTTAACAATTTCATATAAACTACAACTTAATAAAAAACTATGTATGTAAATTGATCTTCTATAATTTAAAAATATAACTAACTATTGAAGAAAAGTAAACTAAAATAAAGCCTGTTTTACATGAATGCCGTGTCGGAATTAATTAAGAATCGTCGGAAATCCCTACACTACACAGGGTGGGTCCTCGTCGAGTATAGTTGTTATGACCACTTCCCTTATAGGGGCAATGTCACCATTCTTAGCGTTGCTTTAAATAGTGAAACTTTATATCAGTTGAAACACAAACATAATGGTCCAGTTTCGTTTACAATTATTTTATTACTGCTCTAAGAGTAAAAATAAGTGTTTTTCGCCGCAGATGGCCAGGATGGAAATTGTTGCAACTTCAAAAAAAAATTGGGCCATTTCTTTTTTCAAGTTTATGGGATTGTGTCGGGAAAACTTGCTAAGACTTATTATGATCAATTCTCTATTTGAAAATTGTAAAAACTATGTATGCATTTTATCTCTAAAATGGTTTTCATTAAAGCTTATTTACTTATTTATGGATGGAGACAATAAGCTTTTTATTTTCATGAGGGCGGGGGCATAAAAAGGACTGCCATCTTTCTTTTTTGTGGTCCGTTGGGACGTTTCTGGCGCTATAGATATGACTGTTTTTCTATAATCTCCATTTTAGATTTCATACACCGGAGTGGGCAAGACACAGATGAATTTCCTGCGACTGCTAAGCGAAAAAGCGACACAGATGATCAACATCACTTGCAGAGGATCACGAGGATGCTTCGACAGCAAGAGTAACTTGGTCGAAAAAGCTATTAGGCTTCAAGGAGCTAACGATGGCCTCTTATCACTCATGAAAGAAGACCCAAGCATCAAGATCACACAGGTTTGAAGCCATGCGCATGCGTCAAACGAAACAACCGCTAGACACAACTTTAATTGTGGCTTGATTCACAGACGGTCGGAGGTCGCGCGCACGCGCGCATTCCTCTTCCTGTCTGATACCCTTTATTCGAGGACTTGTTCTTGACGTCATCTCACCGTTGAGTATTCCCACCAATACGTTCAGTCCCATTCTTGAAATTCCTGATGGAGAAAAAACAACTAACAACCACTCTGATTGGTGGAAATATTCAACTGTCAGATGACGTCAAGAACAAGCCCTCAAACAAAGGACATCAGACGAGGGGAGGAGGGAGTGGGTGCGAGCGAACATGGGACATCTGAAACTCAGGCTACCTTAATTGGGGCGAGGGTAAGGGTGTAATATCAACTTTTAAAAACTCTCGCATTACAAGCCACGCGCGAGTTTAAAAGCAACAGGAATACTTAATAATAATAATAATAATAATAATAATAATAATAATAATCACTTTATTTAAGTGTCAAGGTATTTAGCGCGCGAGCGCTAATTGGGGACACTAAATATAGAAACAAATATTCAAATAGAACATAACATTTAAAAATCCCAACTGGCAGGAGGCAAACCAGTTGGCTATTTTACAAGCATGGCCAAGGAGTTGAACTCGGGTCTGCCGTGAAACAATTCCAGCAAGTGGTCAGAGCGGGACTTGAACCCGGGACCTCCGGATTACAAGTCCAACGCCCTAACCACTCGACCACTTCACTTTTATAAGGTACAAAAATAATAAGACTGCTGTCCTTTCATGCTACTGATAACACTTGGCGCTGTGCCTGATCCCCACTCCTGTTGTAAAAGATTTGGGTACGTTACCGACGCATGCGTACAACGCGCCGTAATCTCATTGTAGTGTTCGTAAAATCAAAACAACAAGCGCAAAAGTATTGTTACTTCGTAAATTCATTTCAAAATAAAGTTAGGGCAGTTAACAATTGAGTGTCGTAAAACCAAAACCAAAGTAATTACTCTGATCAATCACAACAGCCGCAGTCAATCCAATGAACCAATCAGAGCTCGAAGCAAATATATGTAGCTGGCGCCAAGCGCGGGAAAACGCGTGCGAGCAAGTCACGGTTGGTTTTGGTTTTATTTCTGATTGGTTGGGAAAGTGGCGCGAGATATTTTAGCCAATCACAAAGCGTAGCAATGCAAAACCAAACCAATAGCCCTTATGAATGTTTACGTCAGACTAGCTAATTTCACCCCCAAGCCTCGCTTTCGAAGTGTAAACCTGTGACAATCTCATTAATGTATTTTCAAAGGAGCAAAGTTGAAAAGAATACCCACTCAAAAACAACGTGAACTTTTCAAAGGTTCGTACAAGCGAGGCTTGGTGGTGAATTTTGAGGTGGTGACGTCATCATGCATAAGGTCTTTTGCAAAATTGCTTTCTACACTCGATTGAAAACTGCTCTATCGTGCTAATTTACCTGTTTTGTTCAATCTTACAGGTCCGTAAAGATTGGAAAGCAGTTATCCACGTGGAAACAGAGGATCTTAATCAAATGCCCATAGTAGACTTTGCCCCAGGAGAATTTCTTACTTCAAATGAATTCGGTTTTGAAGTGGGCCCCATCTGTTTTAGTTAGTTTGTAGCGCGATGTTTTTTCGTAAATTAATTCCCAACAAAAACTATTAAAAGTGGTATTCCTGTGCAGTTTGTTAGTTTGACTTTGCATAGTATTCGTAGTATATTACGTTTGTGCAGATGAAACGCGTTGCAACTATTAGTTCAGACCTTGAATTTCAAGGAGACAATAAATAATAGAGTGTTACCCACGTATGTACTATACCTCATATCTAAATTTCAGTAGAGGCGATAAACAGGACAATATGAATAAAGTAAACAAAGATGTGTGACAAGTCACGTGTTGAGTGAATCCTTGAGAGGGCTGGTAAGTAGATGATCTCGCCCCAGGCCTCCGTTGGTAAAATAAATATTAAACATCGTATAAGATACATTTTATTAAACACTGTTTGTTTATAAGTTTTTTGACGTCTATATTCACTTGTGGTAGTTTAGATAAAATATATATTGATCTATAACGTCTCATTACTTAAGGCGGGACTTAACCTAAACGCCATTTTTCCGCCACTTAACATGGCTTTAATGGAAACATCTCGTTCACGTTTCAAGCAATCCAAAAACTCCATGCTCATCCCGTGAATCTATGTTGTGGGGTGTTTTGTGAATTTTTGGGTGATTTTGGGGTATATTTGTAAGGGGATAGTTTTTCTAGAAGGATTGGTAAAATTAAGAGAAATAAGAAATATTGAAGATTTAGTGAAGTTTTAAAATTAGAATTTGTAGTTACTAATTAATAGATGGACACCAAAATAGTCCAGTAGCAACCTGGGGTGCTCTTGCGTGGGTATCGACTGTCTGTTGGTGTTCCAAACATCATTTTCTTTCTCCTATCCCTTCTTTAAACCTCTTCAAATTTCATTCAAATTTAGGTTGAGTCCCCCCTTAAAAACAGAACACTGACATGCCGACCGGGTTGTAAGAGCTTGTGTACAGTTGCTCACTCCCCTCTAGCCTACGTAGCAGGCGTCGGTTTATAGTATAGGGCGAAATTTCGAGGGGGGGGGGGGGGGGGGGGCGAACGGCGCCTGCTACAAAGGTTACCTCCCCCAAGAAAAACCTCGCATCTCAACGATTGAGCTGTCATTTTTTTTCAAATCAAAGTGTTGTCAGTGAATGAGTCGTGATGTATGCAAAATTATTCCGTAACACTGTTATAAACGGTAAATCACAGACGCCCCTTCGCCGATTTTTCTTGTGGGGAAGGGCGGGGCGGCTGTACACAGGTGGGCGAGGTTATGGGAATGGCCATCTTGTTCAGATACCACGAGGCTTTTTAGAACCTCTAATTTTATTGGACCTGGGTATCACGAAGCTCTATTGTTTCAGGGCTAGGGTCCATTCTTCTGTTGTTTGTTCTATTGTTTTCTTAGCCAATCCTGTGAGGCGTTCCGAGAGCTGCGTGCCCGCCCATCTCGTTCCCAAGGTTTCCCTTGTTTTAGCTGTCAGGTTGGGAAGATGAAAAGACTCTTTGGAAAAGGTCGAAGAGAATGGGAGATTTTCGCGTTATTCCAAGGCAAATAAATAGAATATAAATAGAAAGTGCGCAGTAAATACCGTGAGACTTACCATGTAGCATGAAATCTTACGAGTATTATTTTGGCGGATTTGTGTTTTGCGGGAACAATTTTTTGCGGTTCGAGATGACGGAAACTTATTTTGTTTTTAATTGATAAGTTTACCAAACATACAACAGCGTAACAGGCAAAACATAGTAAATACAAGATGTACAGCAGGCCCCGGTTGTTCAAAAGATGGATAGCGCTATCCACCGGATAAATCACTATCCAGTGGATACGTATTAACAAAATCCTTTGTGTCATCCACTCCCGGCGGTACCAATCAATGAAAAGCAATAATCAATAACAATCAATAATAATCAATACCAATTAATTGATTGGTATTGGAAATCAATAAAAATCAATGCCTTGGAGTTGAGTGAGTATCGATTTTCATTGATTATCATTGATTTCTATTGATTAATATTGATTTTCATTGAAAACTAAAATCTCCGTTTTCGATTCCAATAAATGCCCTATTAAAGCGTAATTGTTCTTATTTGTGACAAAAGTTCGCTTTCGTAAAAAGAATAAATACATTTTTAATACAACAACAAAATTAACTGAACAACAACATTTTATTACCTATTTAATTGTATATCGATCCGGCACGCAGACAGACACGATTTAGAGTTCGTATTATAGAGGGAGTTACATTTTTAGCACCGTGAAGTTATATTTGCCGGGATAACAGGATGTCTGTCATAGCGAAGTGTCCGCAAGGCGGACAGAGAAAGAACGGAACGAGAACGAGAACGGCAGAGATGGTCAAGGTAGCTGCCGTTTTCAACGCGAGAAGACCTGCTTTCACATATTTTGTAACGGCAAGTGGCAGAGTCGGCAAGTTTACATTTCCCGTTTGCGGTACACGCGATGGTTTTAATGGGTTTATAACTACCTCATTAGAGAGATTAAGCATTGTGTAATTTTTACCCTGACTCGTCCCCAGTCGTCTTTCTAGGTAAGACGCGGGAGACACGCGTGGGGGATCCACCTCGCGCTCTCCTCGGCCGCGCTCCTCTCGTGAATTGAGAGACGACTGGGGACGAGTCAGATTTTTACCCGCGAACGGCAGGGATGGTCACGGCAGCCGCCTTATTTGTACGCGATGAGTCCTGCTTTTATACACTATAGGACGGCAAACGGCAGACGACAAGCCTACATTTCCTGTTTGCGTTAAACGCGAAGCTTAATAGAGAGATCAAGCATCGCGTTTGCGGCATACGGCAAGCATCAGCTTGTCGTTTGCCGTTTTACAGAGAATGCGAGAGATAAACTATCCCGTATACTGCAATGTAAGCTTGTTATCTGCCTTTTGCCGTTGCACAGTATATGAAAGCGGGCCTCGTCGCGTAGAAAACGGCGGCTGCCTCGACCATCCTTGCCTTTCGCGGATAGAAATTACGCGATGCTTAATCTCTCTAATCTCTCTAATTCTCTGCAAACGACAAGTTGACGCTTGCTATTTGTCGTAAGTTTATTTAAATTCTTAAGCACTCTAGCTAGTCAATGCAGTCTAGTAAAAGATAAACGTTTCTCAAACATACCTTACATGCATCGTTTGACAGCACAACATTAAAACTTAACAAGTAGTAAAATAAGCATTTACTTTTTCAATCTGGAAAAAAATGCTAAGTCCTTCACATAGAAAGGCTTTGATTTCATCACTTAATTAGCCTGTTCCAGGCTCCGAGATAGTGGGGAACGCCCTCACCCCAGTTCCCCCGCGATTTTTTTCCGTCTTTTTTTTTTTTTACTTCGCGCCTTCCCCACTATCTCGGAGCCTGGAACAGGCTATCACTTAATGAATTCAGTTCTATGCAACCTGAACGTGCGAAAATTGACCAACATTTACCCGTGCAACTGAAAGAGAAGATAAAATAAGAGAGAGGTGGCCAAGCTGCCCCCGATCATTCAGAACTTTGAACGCGTTTCCGCGTTCTCCCCTCTTCTTACTAACGGAAAACATTTCTTCTTCGTTTACGTGAAAAGGACACTGGTGGTATCCTTTTACGACACAGAATATGGCTATTGCGACCTCTATTTGCTTTGACATCTTCCGTTGAGGCCGCCAGGGAATCAAGGTAACAGTCGCCAAATCTGATCTCAAATGCCTTGAAACGCGGGTTTTTACATTGCACGATCAGTTATTGATTATCTATAAAAATCAATAATAATCAATAGCAATTAAGGAGTCTGGGTGAGTGAGTATCGATTTTTATTGATTGGTTGAACCAATCCATATCAATCAATGGATTATTATTGATTATTACTGATTGTATTGATTGGCAATCAATGATTGATTTTCATTGATTGGTACCGCCGGGATCCACTGGATAGTGATTTATCCGGTGGATAGCGCTATCCAACTTTTGAACAACCGGGGCCTGTATGATAAATATTATACAGAAACAAAGCGATTGAAAAATACAGTACCGTCAATACAGTAATATACTACATACAAATTAGTAATACAAAACTACAAAGGCCATGTAAAAAAACGTATGTTTGCTAGATTAATTTAACACCTATCAGCTCAGAAATGCACAGGGAGGTCCACTTATTTCTGTATTTGATAAGATTTCCGTTATTATTGCAATTTCTCTTTCACGATGAGTGTTAGTTTCAAGGAGAATGATGAAAACCTCCAGTTTCGGGGTCTCGGACTTGTTTCTAGAAGGAAAGAAGCTGTTGGATTCTGGTTTGAAACCGGAAAGAATTTCAGTGGCACTGAAATTATTTCTGCTGGGGAACTAATTTTTGCGGTTTCCTGTTAAGGAATTTTAATATTTTCATCTTATGAGTTACGGTACGCTCTATTTAGAGACATTTCACTGAATTCTATTAAATCTGCGAAGGTGACACAATCAGAAGCGGTATATTGACGTGTAGTTTTGTTTGTGATAAAAAACAATTTATCTAAGCTCGGGCTGTTGTTTTCTCCCGAGGGGGGGGGGGGGGGTGGGGGGGGGGGGGGGAGGGGGGAGGGGGTACTCCCGACAATTTAGGATAGGTGTGTGCCGCCAAGGTTATCAAACCCTGACCCTATCTAAGATTTGATATCCCTTTTAAGGCTTAATTCAGGCGTGTAGTACAGTTTTAACAGATCATATCTTTTTCGTTTTGCGCATTGGAGTAGATACTGCCATTTAGTGACGCTATCTAAAGAAATATCTAAGGATCACAATACCAAAAATACCAAAAAGGATATCCTATTTAAGGACTGGGCACCTCAAAAATCCTACCCTATCTGGCGGCACATACCTATATAGTTGATAGTTAGTATTTGCGTCCGATATCACCGCAGTAACGCAGAGTTGTTTCCCGAGTTCTTTATTTGACTGCAGGGAGTAAAATTTGGCGGATCATTATTCTGCGAAAGTTTTTTTTTTTTTTGCGGGAACTTATTTTTGCGGATCGAGGGCAATCCACAAAATCCGCACAAAATAACAAAGAAAGTTAATCAAATCAATCATCCCCAAGGAGATCGAGACCAGCCGAGTCTCCTACGCATGCAGCCGTTATTTGTGTCGTCACGCAACACTCCTCCCCCCCAAAGTTGTCAGGTTAGTGGATCGATTTTTGAACAAACAAAACGAAACGATCAAACTTAGTGGATGTTACCTCCTGGTTTATACCCTGTGTGTTATAAAAACACGGCCCGGTATATACAGTAATATATGAATTCTACAGGATTATTTGGGGACGAGGCTGTCTCATTTGCGGCAGAGGCCGCTTCTCTGCCAAAAAAAATTCTGTGTTACTTCTGGGGAAGGGGAGTTTACAGCGTGTCTACTTATCATGAACAGTGTTTGGCTACTTTTTCTTAGAAAGGGAACGGTAAAACGCTTCAACCTTATTTATTCAATGTGCCGGCTATTCTGAGGCTATGTATTGAACCTGGTGTTGAGGAGGGTACGTGAGGTAATTTTCACACCTTATAAGACCACGCAAGCTAATTAGCCTGAAGCGATGACACTCAATGACCGACAATATCCCACGTTTTAATAGGTCAATCGGTGTTGCTTTCACTACATAGCTATTATAAACCGGGAAGAAAGGATTTTGTAAACATGCAATTTCTGACATCTGAGTGACGTAGGAACGAACTAGTCAGAAATTATTATTCTGACGGCACGATATAGAGGCTTGCGTGTCGTCATGGGACATCTCGGGACTATTTAAGGGTTTGGTGGGAGATATTTATCATTCTAAGTCGGTCAGTCTTCTCGAACGTTGCTTTTTTTGTTCAAGTTTTTTATTTTTGTTACGTTGGGAAATGAAATGTTATACAAGTATCAAGTAATGTTATCAGTTTTAGTACCTTTGCCCCCGAGGTCCAGTGCCACTGCATCGTTATAGGGGGTATACGTTTCCACATATTTTTTGGCCACATCTAAAGGGTAGCATTTTATTCTCATTCCACCAACACGAGACATTCAATGTAAAATAGTTTATGGATGAGTCAGTCAGTCATCCGTTGAATGCATCCTAATAACATATCATTCTATTCTCCTGAACCTTTTAAATTACATTTCACTTACATTATATTTCAAAAGTTCAGAAAATTGTGCCACGCCAGCTACGAAAAACCACTAAAAAACCAGACTACATCGTCCCGATGCCAACAAATAAAACCCGGCAGTATACTAACACGTTCAAGGGGATGCCGTTGATCTGTGGAATGAACTTCCACCACATATCCTGGAACAACCGTCACTGAATCGATTCAAAGCCACTCTTGATAGTCATTATTAACTCTATTTTTAAATTTACTTTAATATTGCATTTATACACCGCACAAACAACGCGCAATGTTTAGTTTGCACTAGCACTACATTCACGTAATGGCCATAGCCTTTGTTAGGGTAATAAGGTCCTGCCTTTGTGGATTAAAGTTGTAGATGATTTTTAAACGTCAGATCAGCTAAATATGTACACTATTGTTAGCCTAATTACAATTAACGCTAGTTTCACTTTCTTTTTCCTGTCTCACTGCTGGCTCCCAAACAACATTGTTTTAAAACACTCCCAGATTCAATTATGGAGACACGTAGTGTAGTTCTAACTTTTCAGTCTGTCGATGAAATCCTACAATGATGATGTGACCATTCCTCTTCAGCAGTACTTTTACACGGTATTATTTGTTTTTCAATATTTTTACAAAATAAAAATTGGGGGATCTTTAATTTCGATTTTTGATACCCCCCCCCCCCCCAACACCCGGGCCCCAACATTCCCCAGTATAAATATAACCATAGCCAAAATTACAGGGACAGAAATATAATAACTCCGTCGTTTTTTCACCTGTCAGATGTTCCTACTTGTAATTTTCTCCATTTGCAACTGCCGTCATTTTCGACGGGAATTTTCATTACTTAATCGCCGGCATGATCAAAGGAAAGTCGTATTACGACTTGCATAGAACGCTTAGATTCAGGAGAAAATTAGGTATTGTTTCGCTGTCGCATCTCGTCTTGTAAACAATACAAACGATTCTGAGGCATCAACAAAGTGGTGAATGAAAAATTTACATTTCAAATTGCAATTACATATCAAGGAGGGAGACAAGATTGAGAAACTGTGATTTTCACTCAGTCACCTGCAGAAAAGCAAACACGATTTGTAAAAGAATATCTAAATTCTATAGCTTTTCAAAGACATATTCTAAGAATGTTTACTAGTTGGACATTGTGTTTACTGTAGTGACTAAAAAGAATATAAAAGGAAATCGTTTAATTATAAATCCAAACAGCTCCAGGAGGCAAGTGATGCGGGCTATGACACGGCGCATTTGATCTAAGTCTCCGCGCGCCTGGATTTCCTGTCGTCATCGAGTTATCGTACGCCCAGAAGGAATTAGGTTATCTACGCAATACCACTTTTTCAAAATACTACACCACTAGATTCAAGAGAGATGTATTTCAAAGCCTTGCTTCTTCTCGTAATTGTCGTTGCCGTGTGTTGGTCCACCGACGTCGACTTCAGTGGTAAGTTTTGAACTTTTATCGTTGCGTGTATACGTGTTTTATTGACCTTGTTTAGTCCCTGCCACCTAGCTTGAATACAGATCAATAGATCATTCATACCATTTATAGTGATTAGGAAGTTGTAGCCCATGTAAGGAAAATATGGCGCATTCAACCGCGACTTTTACCAGTTGTTTTAAATTGGTTGTCATTTTGACGGACAAAATCCAACATTATATCAGCTTTTTTACGCGCTTCAGTTCATACGACGCCATACTTTTCACTCGCTTTGGGAGAAATTTTCGCCTGGCCTAACAGGCCTAACGGGTCCACGTTAGACAAATTTCCGTATTTAGTCTACTTGTATTTTCCTTTATTTTGTCTCACATGAAAAAAAGAGACAGTAACTAAAAAACAGTCAACATTTGCAGTTTTATTCTGCTGCGTTTAGAGTCGTGCAAGAATTTTGGCGTATGTTTATATACGTAGAAGTGGGGCCGATTAACGTGCTCTTTACAAGTTTAATACCCCTGACTTCGGATTTTTGCAGTAATAACATCATGCATGTGGTTGCGTAAATCAAAACAGTGTTTAATTTTGAATGAATTAGGTTTTAGGATTCGTCGTAGAAGTCGTAGAATAATCTAACAACAATTCGCGAGCTGATTAGCATATGAAGAAAGAGAAGTCCAATACCCAGGAGTCCAATACTCTTCTGATCTTTTGAGTGTTAACCTTTGCACAATAAATCTGTTCGGACTTCCTGAGATCGCAATGGACGAGAAACGAAAATGGGGCACGTGAAAATTGTCCAAGGAAAAAATTAGAAGTAACCTATTCTTTTATTTTTCTTGTTTAATAGCCCGTTTATTCTGTTTGTATTGCCGCAATTATAGTTGAAATGTCAAACGTTTCCTCGTCCGGAAGCAATCAACATATTGCATGTGTCATTCAATGACCTAAGATTTGCGAAAACTGAGCGCATTATTTTTCGTGTGACAGCACTGAGTTTTTTTCGCACCCACGCGTTTGCTTGTTTTGCTTCTCGCGCGATTTCTCTGAGAGAAGAGAAGGACCCTATTTCCCGGGCCTATTTCTCAGTGACCTGAAACATCAAGTGAAAAAAGAGTGGGGTGTTGTCGTAAACAAAACGCGAAACTGAGCAACACCTAAAGAGGCATTATCGGGCTGCAGGAGCTCATGCCGTCTGAAATTACGGGTAATGAATCCGCGGATACTCCATGTAGTGCATGGGATATACGGGAGGCTTCGCCGGAAGAGGTGCTTTTTTCAGTCTTGTAGTGTATAAGTATTTGCAAGGGTCACAAAAACAGACTGAGAACTAAAAGGATAGCAATTAAATCTAAGAAAAGATGAAAACAACTGGGCAGAAATTACACTCAAAGTGGAAAAAAGTGGGAAAATATTCAGTCAGTTCATTTCTGTTAGTGTTCCTGTTTCACTGCATTTATATGACCACGTGTGGAAAAATCTTCTCTCTTTGGCTCATCTTTGACATATAAGAAAGGGTTACAAAATTTTGTCATGTATGTGAAAGGGGTATCACTTCTTGTGTAAAAGGGTAAGGGGTTGAATCTCCGGGCGGAGCATTCCCGTATGAATCGTTATTGAGTACCCCTTCCTTCCCCCTCACCCCCTCACACCCTCCACCCCCCCCCCCCCCCTCCCCCTCCGGGTAATGAAAGAGACACTCTTCTACAAAGGCAAACAGCTTTATCGTATGTCCGCCTTTACCGGGCCAAAAACTATTGCTTAGCCTGAATAGAGTGAACGAATTTGCCCGTTTGGTCTGAAGTGGACTCGATACCGTCCAAAACGTATGTTGCTATTTTTCTCTTGGTATTTATTTTCGTTCCCAGAGCGATTTTCGAGCATTCGCATTCAGAATAAGGACTTCGCCGTTTTAATTGCAGATATGGCCCTGGGGACAGAATAATCGCTCGGCCTCGCTTAGGTCCGAAATATGTTACATTTTTCAAAATGTTTTGAATTACAGTATTACAATAATTTCCGTTTCAGATCAACGTAACAGCATTTAATAACTGACTTTTAAAAGTAGACCCCACGGCTAGAAGGTTCATTAACAAACTAGTAAATAAAAATAACATCCTGATCACTTTTGTAACATGAGTTGCTTCGGATTACGATCATTTTCGTCCCCAGAGCCACCTTGGCCCTTTTAGCCGCCGGAGCCTGAGTACGAGGACCAAGTGCTCAGGCTCCAACGGCTAACAGGGCCCAGGAGGCTCTGGGGACGAGAATAGTTTATGATCCTAAGAGAATTGAAGATCCGTAAGCAGGGTTCATAATAATTAAAAAGTAAAAAAACGTTCTCTGGTTAATTTTTTTTACAAACTATAAGCTTTCGAAAACCGTCCTGTTGTCTTCAGCGGATAGAAAATGTGGAGAAAGCGAACACATGTAGTTAAAATAACAAAAGCAGAAGAGTGTAAAACTAAAAATTTAAACGTTTGAAAGTTATTGTTTGTTTAAAAGGAGGCGATATTGATTGGGAAGCGGGTGTGAGTTATTGTCAGCGTCAACAGTTTTTGCGGTGTGCCAGGACTCCAGAGTTTTAAGATGGCGACAATTGCCTTTGTCAATAATTGGTGCATTTTCAAAGTCAATGGTGTGATTCTTGGACCAGGCGTGATTTGCGACAATAGAGCCTTTAGTGTGCATTTTGAGATTTCTCAGTGTTGTGTTCTTTGTTTTTTTGCCAATATCGGAAGGTCTTTAAACACCAGAAATGTCAAAATGCACACAAAATGCACACTAATGTCGCAAATCATGTTTGGTCCAAGAATCACCACATTGACTTTGAAAATGCATCATCATCTTCTATTTAAGAAGAAAACACAGTTAAAAAATATTTCTGATGAACTGAATGACCAGTTCTGAATAAAGATTAATTTTCCCTGTCAATTTTATACAGAGCTGAACTGCAAGGGCACTGCAGCACCAGCCAATGGCAAACTAAACTGCAAACAGGAAGTCAACAGTCAGGCAGTTCGCTGTGAACTGGTGTGTAACCCGGGATATGACGTAACGTACCTCGCTGCCATGTACTATGTGTGCCACGCGAATGGAACATGGACCACTGTACCATCATCAGCGGATTTAAAATGGCCAGACTGTAAAATTTACGCGTAAGGGGAATCTCTTATAGCAAATAGTTACTCTGTACCTCCCTGAGTTACAATTTAGCAAGAAAGCCTCAAAATGAACAGTGGCGTTATGACTTTTAGTATTCAGGACACACCATCTTGCCAATTTTTGCTGATCATGACTGATTTATTGCCGAATTTGACATCAAACAACCTTTTCGTCAATGTATTTAGCACGAAAGTATACTAATCAAGGACACATTCTACGTCCCCGACTGGAGACAGGACCATCTTTTGTAACGTGGTCATCTGAGCCACTTGAAGGTCTAAGCATTTGTGGATATAACAAAGGTAGCAGTTATTTTAACCCTTTCACTCCCAAGAGTGCTAAACATCAAAATTCAAGAAAAATCCCAAATTTCATTTTGTAAAATATCACAAAACAAATGGTACCATGCAAAAGTACTGCCAAAGAGGTTTCATTTGAATGGTCACACCATAGGGTTTCGTCCACAGAATCAAAAGTTAGAACATTAATACATGTCTCCATAATTGACTCTGGGAGTGTAAGGGTTAAGACGCTGATTGTTGGTCGGCCCGGGGCCGGGGCCGGGGATTGAACCCGCGACCTTGCTCCCCCCTCCTCCGACCTCCCACTGACGAAGTACAGTGGGTCGCTATGAGATCCCGCGTCGCTGTCGTCCTGCAGACCGAATTAACTTAATTTTGGCAAAGAAAATATAGTTCATATTTAATATATTATTTTGTGTTTTGTTTGATGACTTATAATTGTTGTTTCTTTTGTTTCAGCGATGGTGAACCGGTTCCTTGAACAGGAACTGTACCATTGTACCGCATGAATTAAATGCTTTATTGACAGGTGTCAATCTTGAACGACAATATTACAAAAAGGTTGATATAACAATGTATTATGGTGAATGACGAACAAACAAAGGGATCAATGTATGATTAACTAAATATGTATAAATAACTTGTATTGCTGGCTTTAAAGCAGTTTATTTACTATTTTGTAAGACAATACAATAAACGCAACACGAAATGTTCTACAAAAGATTTATTGTTACCCAAACGTAAGGGCATCCCTTCCAATTCCTCGAGGCGTTTTCTAAAAACAATATTTATCTTTCCACCTATTTAGCTTATTCCAGGTATTTTTTTTTCCTTTTCTTGTAGAAAGCAGTGTGATTTGAGATGAATTTGTTCGTGTTTCATGGGAAAAACTCAGAACGGACCCCTCCTTTGATTCTCAAAGAGATAACATAAAATATGTCACTTCCTGAAGCAGGGGGTCTCCTAGCGGGGCCCGAAGCCCTCGCATCCTCTTTACAGTACAAAGAATATAAGGCCAAAAAGCCAATAATGTAGTGACTTCTATCGAGCTGCGCAGTGGCAGATAGAGGGGAGGGACATGGAGGTTCGCCCCCTTCCCCATTCTTCCCTGTTCACTTCCTCACCCCCCCCCCCCCCCCCCCCCCCTTACTGTGGAATCTGAATCAGCCACTTAGTTGTATCACTGGCATTCCTGCGTCTTATGCTGCGTTCACACTAACGAAGTAAACATGTTTCATTAAAAATTCAAAGCTCTCTAACTTGGAGCAACTGTCTCAAAGAAATTCAAATTCAGCTTAAACAGATGTTATTGGTTAATGAAGAATAACATTTTGACAGTCGTGATGTTTAACGGTAAGCCCAAATTTCCGAGATAGTTTTTGAAACATGTTTAGTCTGAACGCGTTTCAGTGCTAGAGTGAACGCAGTATTAGTGAACAAAGACAATGAACAGTAGAAACCACAACTACAAACCAATGAGAGGTGCCGGATCTGTGACAAAGATCTGGATCAGTAGAAAAACTTGAATAAATGTAAAATAACACGGCAAACTGATCCGTACGGCGGAGAAAAGATTGACTCAAGAAAAAAAAAGTAAAATAAAAGATATAATATATATCTTTTATTTTTCTTTATTTTTCTTGAGTCAATCTTTTCTCCGCCGTACGGATCAATTTGCCGTGTTATTTTACATTTAGTGAACAAACCCTGTTTTCGACTTTTCTCCTTATAAAGTAAACCCCTTATAACGGACACCTTTGAAACCACGATTTAGTGTCTGTCATGGCGAGAGCTGCTGTCCGTAATAAAGAAGTGTCCGCAAGGCCGAACTTGGCTTAGCCTGCGAGCAAGCTCTCCGGCTCGGAGCCTAAGCTGTGCGTTCGGCGTTTGACCAGCTATTCTGATTATTTTCTGTTGGGCTGCCTTTACGGTCTAGTTCGGCTGGTACTGTATATATTAGGGTGAGACGGAAGTGATATACAACGTATTATCTTGGCCACTTGTAATTTTCAAAAATAAAATATAAACAGTACTAAATGGAATTTGCAATACACAAGTTCAGTCCCAAGCTACTTTAGAGCCACATTTACATGACTTATGGTAAGGTCGCGTTTGTCCAAACTATCGTTCAACTTTTTTATATCCGAATATCCTTCGATAGACGGATATTCACTCCTGGACTACTGTAGAACTGGCAAGATCTGGTCAAGATTCTCCGAAGCACACTTTCTTTCAACCCTAAAATGCATAGAGGATGTTTCGTATCCTGCGAGGAACATAAAGACCTACAAAGTAATGAAAGGCAGTCTCAGCTGGCTCCACCATATTGGACAATGAATCTTGCAGATAACTCACAGCCCACCAGCACGCAACCAGGCATGTAGTCGAGGCTGCCGCGCAGCATAGAGGCAACGAGAGGACTAGCACTAGAGTGAAAAGACCTGCGCCCACGAGAGACGACTCCACGATTACGAACACAACAAACGAGACGAGAAAGGTTACAACTACGAACCCGAGGAATATCATACAGGGAAATAAACCTGCAAGAACTGCAGTGCTCACGAACAGAGCGGTCAGCGGTCGCCACCTAGAGAATCTGAGCAGCCATGATAGGCGGGAACCACGCTTGTTGATTGGCTGTTGTTGCGTCTGCCAACGATAAAGCACCTTTTCGGGTTTATCGTCCGGCAAGTGAAACCTGACTCGTTTGTGACTTGTGTCTGTTAAACTGTCATAACTTCCAATGCCTTGAAAGCTCTCCATTGTTACCTTAGGACATAGAAGAAGAAAATATGATCCTTAATTATATTCATTCGTTTCATTTACCGCGCAGAAAAGAAATACAGAGATAGAAAAAAGCAAACAGGAAGTCAAAAAGTGATGAAGAAGTCATGAGAAGTCTGGATTTTGAGGGGATTTATAAGTTCTTGCCCGAAGCACATTGCAGATGACATTAACGCTCTTTGGAGGCGTAAACAGTGACAGAAGTTCTATAGATAGACATTTACAAAGGCTAGAAAACCTTAAATTTTGATTTAGAATTTAAGATTTATAGATCATTTATAGTGACGCAGTGTCCCGCTCCATGTTTGTCGCTCCTAGTAAATACACTGTTTGGCGCATGTCAAGATTGATTTTTGCTGACACCAACTGCCATTTGTTCGACACAGAAATTGATTGGTGACGTAATAACGTAAATCAGTGTGAGCGCGCGCATAGTTTTTACGGAAATTACATTTTTTGGAACACCACAAGGATCGATTGTGTCTGACAAAATCCGCTATACGAAGTAGTAAATTAACAACTGGTGTGATCACCGAAAACATTATCTACTCATATACTGATTTTGGGCGCGTTGGGCAAGTTTTATAAACCAATTGGCGAGCTCATCCATTAATAGTATCCATGGCTCAGCAGACCCTTAGAAAACGAAAACGCCTAATTTCTTCGAACGTTTTATAAAAAATGTTCTAATTATAACGTTAAAAAGAACCTGCAGTCTCAAGTCCCGAATGCTTGGACTTTGTTTACATTTTTCATTTAGATTTTGACCATGCCTTTCATTCTGTGACAATTCACATGACGCAAATTTTAAGCTGAATGTCCGCCACTATGGATGGGAAGCTGGCGAAAGTTTGAATCTGCTGAATCAATTTAAGATCGGGCAGTTAAAGATAACATCATCAGCAGCACATTAAATGGATGTTTTTTTGCAGTAAAGTAGAAGGTAGACTAACATTCCCTTGTGCGAATCTCACAAAACATTGCACACGCAAAAGGGACTGTAATTAAGGTACCGAAACAAATTGACTTATTGACTTAAGTAAAGTCAGTTACTGCTCCTACTGATAAGAATTAGAATGTGCATGTTTGTTACCTGTGGGTCTGTAAATGTAATAATCGTTTTGCCAGTAACAAAGTCAATGAAGTCAAAGTCAACTCATGGCAGTCCATCCTCGGCGATCAAAGTTTTTTGTCACCTTTTTCTCTTAATACCTTAATAAATGACGTCATATTCAAATAATCAACCAATTTCCTCTTTACGAGCCTGCGTTCTTTTTGACCAGGGACGATTCTTCGGAAGCTGGTCAATAGAAACGCGAAAACGAACTTCAAGAGAACGTCCACGTTAAATAATTAACAGTTGTAGTGCGAAAGCGCGCGCTATATCGCCGGATACTTAGAATACGGCCTCGCCGGCTAAAATCAGTAAAAATGCGTACTACAATATTTGACCTCGCGCCATTTCTTACGCAACAAACAGCGATAAAAATGCCACGATAAAATTAAATTAGCAAACACAAATTGGGTGTGTGTGTGTGAGAGAGAGAGAGAGAGAGAGAGAGAGAGAGAGAGAGAGAGAGAGAGAGAGAGAGAGAGAGAGAGAGAGAGAGAGAGAGAGAGAGAGAGAGAGAGAGAGAGAAAGAGAGAGAGATTGTTATCAAGGTGTTGAATTATAAAACTATTATAGCGCTCAAGCTAGCGTGATATCGCCTAATTTTAGCTGACTCGGCCGTCACGCGCGCTTTTGCGCTATAATAGTTAAATGGAGCTTACAAATATATCGGGCATCATATGGTAAACTTTGACATAAAATGATTTTACACTGTAAATTTGAGCGGAATCAGCCACCACAAGGCCAAGATATACTTTTTATAATTCTTGATTTGCAACCACGTAGCAAGGCGGCCATGTTGGCCATGTTTAGTTCCCAGCGGAGAGAAACGCTTTTGTTCTTGACCAACAACATGGCCGCCGTGACGTCACGTGCAAACCAACAATAGGACTCCTACAAAGTTTACCCTTTGAATGTTTGACCCGCGGTCTTAATGTCCAGTTCATAATAATTTGCCGAGCTGTAGCCATGTAAATAAATACAGAGGAGGTGGCTCTCGCCACTGCACCATCCCTGCTCCTATGTGCAGTTTTCAGTCCTTTTGCTTTACATTCACTCCATATCGCTGCGCGAGGGAATAGAAAATAACCCGTGTTGCATGCTTCTTTTGAACAAGCAATGTTAACAGGTAAATTACCAGTCATATTCACCTGCCGGTTGGTACCGTATTCAGAACTGAGCTGAAACGTAAATAAGTCAGGTTCTAAACGCCGCTACGAAGTTTCCTTGAACTCTAGAGATGTGGACATTCATGGCTGCGTTTATTTTCTTGTCTGTCGTTTGTTTTCTTGTATATTTATTTACTACGAACTCGACGCAACAGTCATCTGGCGGCGATGGATTTTGTCGATTTCAGCGCATGTTTCTCACTGTTTATCTCATGGCCCAAGGTAATATCCGTTGTCCCAATCTGATACGTCATTGTGCTTTAGTTTATATTTTCATTAGACTACGAGCAGTCTCTCTTTTTTCGTTTCCCGCTCGACGGACTAAGCTGGGAAAGAGAGACTGCTCGTAGTCTATATTTTCATTCGCTGACTAAAGAGCCTACCAAAATTTAAAGAATCAATGTTGGTTTTGCGGAGGAAAACGTCGTGTGTTCTCAGATAAATTGCACTGATTATTATAACAAAGTATGTCCAAAATAATCCTTTGAAAATCCTTTAAGAAGAAATAGACCTTAAACAACAATACATAAAATGTTGACAAGCCATGTTGTCAGAATATACCATTTTACAGTTGTCTTCTTAGTGTCCTGGCCTTTGAGTGGAAGCGAGGTTGAAGTTGACCTTGGAGCTTTTCAGATTTAAATTTACCTAGTTAGCATGAGAACAGCATTATTAACATATGAAAGACAGAAATGTTTGTATCAAAGCAAGGTCACCTCCAGCCTCACTTCCACTCAAAGGCAAGGTCACCAAGCACACAACTGTAAAATGGACTATTCCATTGTGTCGTATCCTTTATGGTTTGTGCCTTTTTTTCCCGACAACGTTTCTTCAATAAAGTGTACACTCTCTTGCCGTTTTGTTCTCTTTTTGAATCTCATTTAGACCCTATCTCTCACCATGATATTATAAATGTTTTTTTTTCTAATTCTAGGAGCTGATTGGTTACAAGGTCCTCACGTGTATGCATTGTTTTCTAGTTATGGAATGTCATCCAAACAAATAAATCAGCTATTCGTTGCAGGCTTTGGCTCTTCTATGGTGTTTGGAACCGTTGTAGGCTCATTCGCTGATAAACTGTAAGTTTTTATAATTTTCAGGGTTATGTTGGTTTCAGTTTTTACCCCCAAAGAAGCTTTGTCGTGCAAAGCGAAATTCTGGGTCAATCTGGGCATTTTACCGTAAGGATCAGTTTGCCGTTAAGCTTGTTTCACTTTAAGTGATAGTACTAATCTAGGTCTTGGTCCAGATCCGGTAATTCTCATTGGTTTGTTTCTATGATTATGTATTTTGTGTGGTGTAATTTTCCCTCGATAAACCGCCTCCTCCAGGCCTCTTCTGCCATAATGGAACATCTTAATAGATTGGTTGTAAGTTGCAAGTTGAAAATGCGGATCTTCGCCTTAGCCTTGTATGGAGCTAGCTTAAGTGAAAAAGAAGCAATATAGTAATAATATGTAGAGCGGGTGTATTTTGGGAGCGAATGGGCGCTGAGTATTAGGGGCGAGTCTAAAAAATGGTCTTCTTTCACCCTGTAGAGCTGGTGTATTTTGGGAGCAAACGGGCACTGAGTATTAGGGGCGAGTCTAAAACGTGGTCCTCTTTCACCCTGTTGAGCAGGTGTATTTTAGGAGCGAACGGGCGCTGCTCTGAGTATTAGGGACGAGTCTAAAAAGTGGTCTTCTTTCACCCTAAAGAGCGGTTGTATTTTAGGAGCGAACGGGTGCTGAGTATTAGGGACGAGTCTAAAACGTGCTCCTCTTTCACCCTTTCACCCTGTAGAGATCTGTAGATCGGGTGTATTTTAGGAGCGAACGGGCGCTGAGTGTTAGGGGCGAGTCTAAAAAGTGCCCCTCTTTCACCCTGTACAGCGGGTGTATTTTGGGAGCAAACGGGCGCTGAGTATTAGGGGCGAGTCTAAAAAGTGCTCCTCTTTCACCCTGTACAGCGGGTGTATTTTGGAATGGGCGCTAAGTATTGGACTGAGTCAGGGGCCTATGACCTCAGCAAGCCAAAAAAGGTGGCCAAAGAAGTGGTTTCCCGCCCATTTTTCCTCGTTCCAACTCTCTGTGTTCTGCGAAACTGAAATATTAACAATATTTTTTGGTACAGCACTTTCCCGCCATAAAACGCCTGCATTGCAGACTGTTGAAGCCGCATGAAACGTATTTTTAGAAGTTGGTACCATTGAGGAATTGTTAACTAAATATTCGGAAAAGGGAAAAACAAAGTCGCGTTATTTTGGTTTCATTATTTTTTTATGATTGTGATCTATTTTACAGCGGAAGAAAATTTAACTGCATTCTTTATGGAGTACTCTATGGAGTGGATTGCCTTACAAAGGTACAAAGTTACAAAATGTAATGCTGTGTGTTCGGGACATAAAAAATAAAAGAGATAAGCGCAATATACTGAGATGTACTGAGATATTAGGCTATATTTAACAAATAGATTCCATTTGGCCGTGTGTCTGTTCAGTTATAGATCACAGATGACGTCAAAATGTGGTAAGAACAAAAAATCCAGAGTTATCTCCAGAGTTATCTCGCAAACATTTTCAAAACTGTGCGCCATGTTGGACAAAACAAAGCAAACAATTTTTCTATGACGTCAGCCGTGCGTCTGTACTCTGATAGATCATGGGCAACGACCAATCACAGAGCGCGTAGTACTCGGTTCATTGTATAAACAGATCTAGACTACAAAAAGCCGGGGGGTCTCCGATATGAAAATGACGGGGGTGCTCGTCGTATTCCTTAGGGGTCAAAATTAGAATGGTACCCCTTAGGATGCTTAAATCTAAAATGACCATAGCTAGAATTATCGCGGTACCTTTAAGGCTATTAATCCGAAAAAATATAACATAATATGTCCCGTGTCCCGGGGGGGGGGGGAGAGACGAGCACGCCCGTCATCCCTCCCTCCGGGCCAAAAAGCTGTTTCTGATTCTCCAGAAGAATTGCTAGAAATTTGTATTGCTGATTTCTGTAGACGCTGATCAAACTGGCGGTATGTCTTACAGTTTGGACGCGTACGCGCTTCTCTTTAGTCCAATTGATCTAAGCATCTCAACAACAACAATTAATTTTCACCAAAAAATATATACAGTGAAACCTGTGTTATACGGAACCCATATTAAGCGGACACCATTTATTAATCGGACACCAATAGCTTCAGGCCCTAAATTCTCTTTCCATATTAAATGTTAAACGAACCTGTATTGAGCGGACCCCTCTATTAAGCGGACACTAGCGAGGGTCCCGAGGATGTCCGCTTAATACAGGTTTCCCTGCAAATTTACAATAATTACCTAGGATCTTTAACCAAAAATTGCTCATGACAGGGTAACCGAAATAACTGTATGGAATGGACCTAGCGGATGGCCATTAAATGTTACAATTCTATTCAGTCTAGTTATTCAGGAGAGTTCAACATAGCTTAGTTTAGCTCGTAACACTACTATTGTGTAACAAGGATTCTTTCTTCCTCAGCATGTGCCAAATTACTGGGTTTTAATGTGCGGTCGTTTTGCTGGCGGAATGGCGACATCTATTCTTTTCAGCGCCTTTGAATCCTGGGTAATCTGTGAACATGACAAGGTAACTTGGTCAACAATACATGATTATTATAACACGGGTCATTTTGTTTCGTCTGAAAAAACGTTTTTAATTCTAGGATGGCAGCTAGTCTGGACGCCGAGAAGACCATAGGCCATTCAGCAGTTGAACTTAAATCAGTGCAAAGGGAAAGCAGGGGTCATTAATCAATTTTTTTAAAACAGCAAGCGAAACAATAGTAAATGCACAAAACAATTTTAGTTATACTAAATAACCACCATGTTAATTTATAATGCGCATTCACAGTTAGTTGTCGTTTTCAAAAACGTTTGTAAGGATTGGCTTTGTGAATTATATGACGCGACTCATTGTGATAACTTGTGACCTCCACGCTCAGAATTCTGTAGTTTTCATTATATGAACTTGTTTTTAAAAAATATCTGTGTCGATTGTTATTATCGGCCCATAACCTAATTTTTTTTATTTTCGTATCTAAATCTACATGTTACGTAATGAACATCTGCGAAAAAAAAATTTGATTTCAGCAAAAACGTGAATTTTTTATGAATATTTCAAGTCTTCAAAATCCTATTTTTTTTGTGGTATATTCGTCCCGCTGTTAAGAAGGCCAAAGGGCTCACATTTTCCTTAATGTACGTCACAGTTCCTTTGTTTGAAGTTATGTGTTCCTTAATCTACGTCACGGATCCTTTGTTAACCGAGAGGGACCGAGAGGAGACTAATGCGAATGGTGGACCAAAATGGCGGCAAATTTCGAAGACTTTAAAAAATCATAAAAAAATCACGTTTTGCTAAAATCACAAAATTTTTTCGCAGATGTTCATTACGTGACGTATAGATTTAGATACGAAAATAAAAAATTTTAGGTTATGGGCACTCTTATAGATAAGTCATCTTTCACGTTAATTGAACTGGGCGCAAATTATAAAAAGAAACATAGAATGCGCGATCACTGCAACAAACCGTTGAGAATGGCCGGATCTGGGTTTCCGACCTCGATCAGTATTAATACTTGAAGTGTATAAACAAAAGAAACAGCAAGCTGATCCTTACGGCAGAAAAACAGAAACAGTAACAAATAAAATCAAGTCAAATAAAAGTGGAATATAATAGTGCCCAATATTTCGCTTTGCAAAACAAAGCTTCTTCAGGGGCTAGCACTACTAGCAAACTATTCACGCTTAACCTCCCTTCAAGTGGGGAACACATACTCATAGTCGCTTTATGCAAAGAAAATTGAACAGAGATACAAATTCCAATGATGAGCTGCTCCTTCGCGTAACACAGCATCGATGTTTATCCAAATATTCTTTTTCTACTCATATGACGTCATAAAATGATATAGAAACCCGTTTCCAGGACCTTACGCTGGCTTCAAGCTCGCTCGTCAGAAGAAGAGAATGCCTTGCCTGGTGATAATCATCGTAAACGATGGCATTCCACGGGTAATATTAAGTTTAAACTTAATATTTTGCCATGTTTTGACTCTAAACTTCAAATGAAATTTACTAAATTTTGTTTCAGCGAGGCTTTAGCAAAAACTTGCTGAGTGATTTGTTTTCCAATGCTACGCTAGGAAACTCCTTAGTTGCCATCTGTGCAGGCCTGACGGCTCAGGCAGTGGCCACCCAGTATGGATTTATGTAAGTTCACAGATCCGCTTTGCGTGATGACTAACACCCTCTTTTGATCTCTTTTGCCCAGGGGTGGAGGAACTTCCATATAAAATTGACGGGGGGAACAGTCGGTAAATTTGAAAGGAACCCTAAAAAATACCATAAACCCGTTTTCTGGGCGTGGCTCACATTAATTTTTGCCCCTAAAAAAAAGAAAATTCTTTCTGAAAAACTGTTCCTGTCAGCATATTTTAACCAAAACCAAAGTAATTACTCTGACCAATCACAGCAGTCGTAAACAATCCAATGAACCAATCAGAGCTCGAAGCAATTACATGTCGGCGGCGTCTAGCGCGGGAAAACGCGTGCGGGCAAGTCACGATTGGTTTTGGTTTTACTTCTGATTGGTCGAGAAAGTGGCGCGAGATTTTTTTAGCCAATCACAAAGCGTAACAATGAAAAACCAAAGCAATTGTATAACTACTTTTCACACTCAATTGAAAACTGCTCTAAATACCCTAACAAGAATCACAGTAACACCCTTAGTGGTACCGAACCACGAATTTCAACTCCTAAACGGTACCACGATCACCCCGTCACTTTTATATGGGAGTCCCCCCCCCCCCCCCCCCTCCGTGCTTTTTTGCGACTTGTCTCTCAACGAAAGGTTGCGTTGCATGTTGCAGGAAAAGTAGATTTCTCAAGTTTCGAGATGCGTTGCAGCATGTAACACGTATCATTTTATATGCTTGAAAAATGTGCGCAGTGTCGCAATCGTGTTATACTCATCGCAACGACTACAAGGCAATAAAATCAATCTAGAAATTATTGCTAATAGCAGAATATGTAACACTCACTGACAAAGTAAACTACCAGATTACACTTAATAACAATACACCGATCGAAATGCGGCCAATCACTGACTAATGATCATTAAAAGTAACAGCGAAAGACAGTGACTTTCGACCAGGTTGTCGATATGTTATTCATTGTCAACAAGCGATATAACTATTGATTACAATAACTGGAATAACCTGCTGTTCATGGACTGAAAACTATGGTGATATCAGTGGGAACGTCAGTAACCAAGGCAACAAGATTATGACACTAGCTACACGAACAGTGCATGAACAGTACACGAACAGTGCACGAACAGTGCACAAACAGTCCACAATCAGTACACGAACAGTGCACGAACAGAGCACGAACAGTCCACGATCGGTGCACGAACAGGGCACGAACAGTGCACGAGCAGTGGACGAACAGTCCACGATCAGTGCACGAACAGTGCACGAACAGTACACGAACAGTGCACGAACAGTACACGAACAGTGCACGAACAGGGCACAAACAGTCCACGAACAGTGCACGAACAGTCCACAATTAGTGCAGGAACAATGCACGAACAGTGCCTAATGTAGCAGCATTTTACATTTCACACATTTTATACAGAAACAGAAAAAAAAATTGAAAAGCCTCGAGTTTTCACTTTTTCCCCTCATGTCACTTTTAATTTTCCTTTGAATTTTTTGCAGAGCTCCGTTTAGTCTTGCGCTATTACTGTTGATTACAGTAACTGGAATAATCTGCTGTTCTTGGACTGAAAACTATGGAAATATCAGTGGCAACGTCAGAATTTCTCTCATTCAAGGAATAAAAGTGATTAGAAACGGTTAGTCCAACTATGTCACTTCACCTTTATAAATGACGTATGTAGTATGTGTATCGTTATATCGATGACGTCATGTTGTTCCCTTTATATGATGACATCCTTAAAGCCAACTTTTGAAGAACCGATATCGATTTTATTGGTTGATATTGTCGGGTTCTCATTCAGGATATCTGCCATTGTCAGGGCAAGGTAACAACCGTTCAACAAGCGCTTTTGAATAATGTTCAATGCTGAAACTGTTTGTGTTATGTTCATTCCGAGGCCTAAGCCTGGGGCGAGTAACACAAATGGAACCTCGCCCGAAAAATGGTACTATGCACGTGACGAAATATTAAACAACAGTGTGCATAGTTGTGACTTCAACACCTGCAGCCCTTATTAACTACACTGCTAGCTGTCCCTCGTGGGCGAGTTAATCACGAAAACAAGCTCGGCCAAACTGGGGCGAGCGAACGAGCCGAGGGGAAACTGGAGGAAAGTCCCCCTCTTTTTGTATTACTTTTGCTCGGTCAGTCGATCGCCGATCACGTGATTTGCTAGCAGTCTACTTATGAATGAGCTGTAGACATAGAGCCAAAGAGAACTGAGTTGCTCAGTTCAATTTGTAAAAGTTTCAGCTACAACACTCTGCAGCCTTTTTTCTAACATCCGACTATGTAACCCCCTTTTTTTCTCAGATCCTAAAGTATTTTGCCTGGGAATGATTCAGTCCCTGTTTGAAGGATCCATGTACTCCTTTGTGTTGGAATGGACTCCAGCATTAACAACCGGTAAGTTGACACACAGCAAACGGCAGAGCTTTATCATCTCCAAAGGCGGCTAAGTTCCAAAGTATTCGGCCAAACACGGAAACGTTTTGCATGCCACCAATGCTAAGCGCGAAAAAACCCTTGTAAAAGCCTGGTCGTGAACGATCGTGGACGAAATCGGTGGCGGAGTGAAAATGATAGAGACTAAAGCAACTTTCCTTATTTTTTGGTGAGATAAGGAGGGCCCCCCCCCCCCCGTTCCTACTCTGGATCCACTACTGGTGATCGTGAGTTGAGTGACTTACAGTGAAACCTCTACTTTGCGACACCTCACCAGCAAAACGCTCATATAATCTTTGTAATTATCACCTCTATTAAAGGGTGCCTCTACTAAGGGGACACTTCTCCTGGTCCTGGCCGGCAAAACACTCATGAATATAACCTTTGTACTTATCACCTCTATTAAAGGGACACCTCTATTAAGGGGACACTTCTCCTGGTCCCGGCCGGCAAAACGCTCATATAATCTTTGTAATTATCACCTCTATTAAAGGGACACCTCCATTAAGGGGACACTTCTCCTGGTCCTGGCCGGCAAAATGCTCATATAATCTTTGTAATTATCACCTCTATTAAAGGGACACCTCCATTAAGGGGACACTTCTCCTGGTCCTGGCCGGCAAAACGCTCATATAATCTTTGTAATTATCACCTCTATTAAAGGGACACCTCCATTAAGGGGACACTTCTCCTGGTGCTGGCCGGCAAAACGCTCATATAATCTTTGTAATTATCACCTCTATTAAAGGGACACCTCCATTAAGGGGACACTTCTCCTGGTCCTGGCCGGCAAAATGCTCTATAATCTTTGTAATTATCACCTCTATTAAAAGGGCACCTCTATTAAGGGGACACTTCTCCTGGTCCCAGCCAGCAAAACGCTCATATAATCTTTGTAATTATCACCTCTATTAAAAGGGACACCTCCATTAAGGGGACACTTCTCCTGGTCCTGGCCGGCAAAATGCTCAATAATCTTTGTAATTATCACCTCTATTAAAGGGAGGACATGGAACTGTCCCGTTAATAGAGGTGTGGTCCCGATGGTGTCTCCTTAATTTAGGTTCTACTGTATTTCAGATCCCCAGCTGCACACGAAAACTAGTGAGGAAACTATTCCGCACGGATGGATATTTGCGTCTTTCATGGTTAGCAAAATTTAATGTCTTTAGAAACATTAAATTATTTTGGTCCATTTAAATTGTCGGTTATGGGACACTAGCATTCTTGACGCAAACTGGACGACTAAACTGCGACGACTGCAAGCTATTTCGCATCCGTTTCTTCACTAGAAGCTTCTTAAAACGGGGAAACAGGAAAAAAAATACGGATCAGAGCTACGTTACTGGTATGCCTTCATTGCTTTGAATAACCTTTCCTTCGTAAGATAAAAAATTATTTTTGTCATTGCAGGTATCTGTAATGCTTGGTTCACGTGTGTTCAAACTTCTTTCTAAAGTAGATACCGTGGAATCGTTTATGAGGTGCGTTAGATACATTTCAGCTCCAGCCAAAGGGCTTTATGTTTTTTCTGTTTTTTTATTTCTATATAGATAAAATGCTCGTAGAACACCAAAGGAAAGATGTCGCCGAGAAAGTTTTCTATTAAGTTTTCTTACTTTATAGAGATTTTTTTTCCTATACAGCAACAAAAAACATTTGCCGAACCACAAGTCACAGTCCAGTAAAAAAAACCTTGTATAAGAACCTAGATTTTCCAAGAAAAAGGTTTTTGTATATACTGAGAATTTAGATCCTTAAATAGGTTATTTTCCCAAGAGGAAAAGGTGCTTGCTGCTGGTCCAACAATAGACTGCAAAACAGTCGTTTTTTTTTTTCGCTGGCTTGTTCGCAAAGGCGCGAAGCGCCATGAGCGTCTGAAGCGTGGATACGCGCGCGAGCCTCACACGGGCGTGTCTCTCCAGTCCCACTCTCCATATTCACACTCGCTCCAGACCTTTCTTTCAAAGACCGCGCGCATTCGTATGGTAACGCAAAAATTACGACTGTTTTGCAGTCTAGTCCAACAACTGGTCCAAGAAGCTGTTTCAAATTTTACGCTCAACAGGTTCTGTTATAATGGAGTTTCAATGCCAAAATTTTAGTCTACGGGTTCTTAATCCACTAGGTTCTTATACGCGGGTTTTAACTGTAGTTTCAAAACATCAGTGCAGCGATCATGAAAGCCCATCCCTGTTTGGTTTTCACTGGTGCAAAGATGAATTTTTCCTTTTCAGGTGTATAATCCCTTTAAGTTCTTCATTTTTCCCCATACGTAGTTTTCGGAATTTTGGCACATTTGTGCAAACTGATTCTTTTGAAAACAAGTGTTTTTTTTCCTGCATAAGACCTGACCAAATTTTATGCGCCGTGACATTTCTGCATGGATTTTGCTATATTATTTAATTCTTACCACTCGTCTAACCTATGATCATGAATTGGTGAGCTAGCAATAATGAACGGTCAATCAGACTTTGATTGTTTCTGTAAGGAGAATTCACATAAAGTTTTTTGCCAGAACATTTTTTATTAATGCTAGTTAAATTTTTTATAAACTTTGCAAATATCTGATGACCCTTCTGTAAGCAATATTTTAAAATACACAAATTTCGTGGTGGTCTTCTTTTCAACGTACTCCTCTTGCTTTTAGACCCATTTTTGGAATAGCGGCGCTATCTTTAGTCCCTCCATTTCTTGCCCCAAAGGTTTGTATTGTTTTCTTGATTATTTGTTTGCTGTTTTTTTTGTTTGTTTGAAAAAGGTATGAGTCGGTTCGATTTTAAGATAAAAATATCTTCTTTAAATCTTTGCATTTTACTATTAATCTTCTATTATTTAACTCTTCGTTTATTATCTTTTAATCTAGAACCAAGCTGTTATTTTTGTTGGATTTTTGGTCTTTGAATTTTGCGTGGGTAAGTACGAAACATTGATTTCATATGCTCGGCTTAATTACATTTTTCGAGAATACAATCCTCGGACTTGGAGTTAAAAATACTGCGCATGTCATTATGTCAAACAAAGTTTTAATAACACTAGTTTTGATTTGTTTCTTCAACATGGTGCATTGCAGAGGTATCGTTAATAGGCGATTTCCGAGTTGCCTTTCGCCTCTCTTTCAAAGCGAGGCTAGGTGCGAAACCTTTCATATGAAAATGAGTTTTCATTCACATGCAAATGAAACTTATTTGCATATGAATGAAAACTCGGAAATGGCCTATTCAACCATGTGTGAATTATTCAAGGCAGCCAACGAATTGTTTCGCCAATAGCTGTTCAGGATGCTCATACCAGTGCCCTCCAATTTTCGGATTTCAATTAGATGAAAGGTTCTCAAACCGCAAATGCAAACTGACGTTTTCGGATGAGGACAAAAAAGGAGAATTCGGATGGGGACAAAAAAGGAGAATTCGGATGAGGACAAAAAAGGAGAATTCGTAATTCACGTTTTGATGTTGGAGATTAAATGGTTTAAATTACTTCACACCCAAGAGCAGATGAAATCAAAATTGTTGAAGAAGAAGGTACGGCTAACGAGCTTTCAATTGCATATGTTCAATTGAATGGTCACAAAGAAAGATTTTATCCACAAACTCAAAGGTTACGTAACACTAGGAAAACCAAGGTATGTCTTTTCTTTTCTTCTTTTAGGTATCTTCTGGCCTGCAATGGGAGTGCTTAGGGGTAAATATGTTCCAGAATCGAGTAAGTATTATTTTAATTATCTCGGTCAACGTTGAGTTGGGTCAATAGATTAATACGCCACAGGGTTAGCTCAGTTGATAGATCTGGTCTGCTGGGGAGGTCGGCCTGACCAACACTCAGGGTCTTAAAATAACTGAGGACGAAGGTGCTGCCTTTGCTATGATATCCGCAAACGGTTAGACCTTCACGTGGCTCGAAGGACCCGTCATCAGTAGGGGACGTGAAAAAAGTGTCCTCGTGCTAAATACATTAACACTTAAATAAAGTGCAATGACTTTTTACGATTTCAAACCGAGATCAAATTAGTTCATAATTGTTGTATATTTTCTTTCTTCATTTTTCAGCTCGTGCCACTATCATGAATATATTTCGTGTTCCTCTGAATCTCATCGTTATTCTTCTCTTAGTTCAGGTTTGTATACGAAAATGCTTTTCCCTTCTTTTCTTAAAGTAAACAGAGTAATGTCATATTCTTTAAGAAAATGATAGGAGGATTTTTCCCTTCCGATTGAGAACCGATGGTTAAATGTGGTACTTCTACCCTAGACTGTAAATCATATTCCAACGGAAAGAGAACTTTCTTGAAAGCAAAAAGCCCCTCTTACACTCTAAAATATTTATTCTTTTCAAAACAACACTCACCCGGATAATCGCACTCGACAGCCCTGCACCGCCACAGGGTTAGCTCGGTTGGTAGAGCGCCAATCTGCTGAGCGGGAGGTCGCGGGTTCGAATCCCGACTGGACCAACACTCAGGGTCTTAAAACAAGTGAGGACTAAGGTTCGGCCTTTGCTATGACATCTGCAAACGGTTAAACCTTCACGCGGATCGGATGACCACGTAGAAATGGCGGTCCCGCCTTCAGTAGAGGACGTTAGAGCTTTGTCAACAGTAGAGTTTTGTCAATTAGCACTTTCGTGCTAAATACTTGACACTTAAATAAAGTGATAATAATAATCATCGTCATCATCATCATCATCATCATCATCATCATCATCTAATAAAGCAGGTTATTGATACTTCCGGGTTCAAACCATTTCAATTTGCTTATTGATATAAGTCACTGACGCACTTATGCTATTCTCTCTATTAGGATTTGTCTCTCCCAGTGGTGTTTTGCTGTTGTGTCTTGTTTTTGACAATCTGTTGTGTCGTACAGCACTGTTTATTTCAATTATCTTCCAACTGTTCAGCCTCTGCAAACGAGCAACAAGGTGAGAAAACTATAAATTATAACCAAGTGTACTAACGATTATTAAAAATGGTTGACAGTTTTAATTATTGAAATACTAACAACAACACAGGAAAGTACTACTCATTAGCATTTAAATGGTCTTGCCTTAGAACTTCGTCCACAGACTTAAACGTTAGGACCACCTCGTACAGTATAATAAATACCACGACAGAAAAGTACTGCTCAGTAGCTCGTTTCATTTCAATGGTCACGCTTTAGGATTTCATCCTCAGACCCATAAGTTAGAACCACCTCGTACAGCATAATGTGCAGAGTACCACAGGCAAGAACTGCTCAGAACTGCTTTCGTTAGATTTCTCACACTTTAGGATTTCATCATTAGACTGAAAGTTAAAGTGTACAGCATAATTAAAAGTGCCACAAGAGGGTACTGCTCAACAGCTTTCATTTTAATGGTGTTACCTCAGAATTACTCAAAATTTTAACCAAGCAGGACAATTGTGTAAGCCAAAAAAGCTAACTAAAGCCATTTTTAGCCAAGAAAAATAGATTACATATACACCTAATACCAAGAAGGATCTGGTTAGATGTTATGTGAGCCACACCGAGTGTACCTTAACGAAAAGTTTATTTTTCTTTGCTTTTCCAGGAGAGTTGGACACAGAACAGGCGTGTAATGTTACCGTGTAGATGTATAATGTAGCCCCAACGGACACCTGCCCAAAGGAGATACTTTTGGGGATCTCCAAAAAGCTCATGGGACACTGAAACTCCTGTGTACAAAAAAGGATGGCCTCAGAGCTCGGAGGCTTCATAACATTAATGATTCCTTAGTCATCATATTTCTTCCAGTCAGGGAATCTGAATGGAAAGGTTTATCCGCGGCAGCCACTTTTGTTCGGACTCTTGGCAAGAAAGACTTCTTTTTTACGGATCCGGATATATATTGGAATCCCTCTTAGCTAATTCTGCTGCAGCTGAGTTCCTCCTACCACGCCCTACATAGGGACTGCTGTGGCAGGCCCTATGTAACATGAGGTGGACTTCAAAAAGAAGACTCTTTTCTTTGGGCTCTCCTGGTTGAAAATGAATTTAGTCCACGTATTGGACGGTGAAGAAAAAGGATGGTCAAGCAATGTTTTTGTACATAAACGGGCATTTCTACTATCAACAGTTTATGTACAAGAGTAAATACTTGGAAACTGCTTGCATGTTTCACTATTTTGTTATCATCTTTCATACCAATCTCAGTAGCCTTAGTATTCACTGTGCGCTCCAAGTGATTCGTGAACTTTGAGGGAAGCTGTTCTCCAAAGAAAGTGTGTGAAATCAAACTTTTTGGCCTCTTTATACGATTTTGATTTTTCTTTCTGAGCCCAAAGAAATAATCGGTTGATAAATTTTAAAATAGCACGGCCTCGTCTGCTGTTAGGAACCGTAACACAACGCCGCGGCGACTGTAAAACAAACAGTATGCGGATACACAAGATGAAATTAAAATTGTACGTCTACTGGCCAAATGGCACCTAGCTAACACGCAGTATGTTTTCTAAAATCCAGCTTTACTCCATTTGACCGCGATTGCTGGCGGTACTTGACGCTCCATTGACACTTAAAGATAAAAGATTCCTCAATTGCTGGTTAGCTGCTTCAGATAATGTGTTGCTTCAGATAATATGTTGCTTTAGTCTATCATTGAAGGTCTGAAGTAATTCGTAGCGGCAATTTTCCTCTTTTCTGAGCGATTACACTCGAAAAAAATGCAAGTAAATACGGACCTCTCATTAAACAAAAACTTTTGCGTTCGAAAGCCGAGGAGGGACATTATATTTCTTTAGATGTTTTTGTCTTCCGACTTATGACTTCCGACTTCCTACTTCCGACTTCCCACTTCCCACTTCCCACTTCCGACTTCCCACTTCAAAACATGACTCTTCAAACTGAAGACGGCCGACGGAATTCAGTCGGAAAAACAAAAAGAAATTAAAAAGTTCTGAATATATATATGCGAGTTCCATGTCTATAATTAATAGAGATTAAAATGGTTTACAATGAAAAAATTTTCTGGTTTAGCCTGCACTACAGGCGCTTTGGGGGTGCGCGAGATAACCAATGCACTAACGAACTGAGACGTGCCTCACAAAACCGGCTGTCAATATAGACCTTTACTTTAAAATAAAACTCACGTCTGATGTCAATGTACACCAGCAGCATCTTTGCCACTTATTCCCAAATATTAAACATGGTTGTAACCTTATTAAAGTCCGTGAATTGATAAAATTCTAACTGAGTGTATTTCCATTCAGATGGATCATAGAAAAAGATTCACGATATTTGCAGACTTTTCCGAAACGTTGGCGGATCTTATCTTGGCGGATCGCTGATAACATGTAAGTAAACACATAAACAGCACACACTCCAACAAGCCAAGTAAGTTCACTAAAGACTTATAGTTGTTCGGAAACCTTACCTAAATACTTTAAAAGGTCGAAAGAATTATGAAGAAATAAAAAAGAGTCACATTACTCTTGCGCTCGTCCGCTCGATGTTGTTGATTCTTTGATCTTAGGAAAAATCTGTAGCTGCGATACCGGACAGGAGGATTTTACGCTTTCCAGAGCCGTTTAGAATATTTTTTTTTATGCCGTTGTATGAGGGCTAGCTTCAGGCATACATTGGAAATGAGCCGCTGAAATGTAAATCATTTGCTGTTGTCAGAAATGCTAGGATCAGTTATTATCTCACGCCGTGAATTAGTGTCTGCGAAAAGATCCGAAAAGATCGAAAACTTTGATGACTGAGAACTTTGCTCGTTGGGTGGTTGGGCGAGTTTTTAACGACCTGTTAACACATTTTATTCAAAGAACAAAAATATAGCAATTGGTCCAAAAATTGGGCGGGCGGAGTAAATGGGGGGGGGGGGGGGGGGGGTGGGTGAAATTGTTAGAGACTGAAAACTTTTCGGCCCTTCGAGCCTTTTCTTTTGGCAACATGGGGGGAGAGGGTCTGCCACTGCCATATGTGACCAAGTTTTCAGAAAAGTCCGCCAATATCGTGAATCTTTTTCCATTATCTGCATTTACCTTTTTAAGGGTCAAATTACCATCTCAATGGAGATGCACTGAGTTTAGAATTTTATCAATTCAAGGACTAATGCTTACAACCATGTTTAATATTTTGCATCGGACGTGAGTTTTTAAAAAAGTGAAGGTCTACTATATTGACAGTCGGTTTTGTTATAGGTATTTATAGGAATTCCGAGGAGGCACGTCTCAGTTCGTTAGTTCATTGTTGACCTGCCAAATAAAGGCAGTTCCTTGGTGTTGCGGATGTTGCGATCACGCAATGACGTAAATTAAAGATTCAAAAGACAATGAACGATATCCACACCACAACACAATAGCTAACGAACAATGGTATCAAGACGGACATACCCCCCAAAAATGGCCAATAAAATTCCTGCAGAATGGGAAATTGGCAGAAACCTGGCGCAATCAATCTTTTTTTTTACAGAAGTGTAATACGCTAGCAATATCATAACATTGTATTACCATAAATCACCACGCGCAAGTTAACTGATGCATGCCAGCAATAAGCAAACACTTGCGATCGAAGGCTGAAGCTTACAGAACGCAAGTTGTTATCCTTGGTTGCGACGAGGAGCGTAAGATAAAGAGATTCATAAGATGTCTGACGGCAGTCACTCGCATGGAGAAATGAACGAGCATAGCAAGATGGTACCACATCACTCAACAGCCCAGATGAATCATCAAGGCAGCCAAAATTCTCATGGCGAACACGGTCAAACAGTTGGGCATGTGGTAAGGGAGCTATGACCAATTTATGTCTTTTTCCACACTTAATCTATCGAGAGACAAGCAGCACGACTGAAAAACAAACTGACTGAACTGGTGACACTTCTGGGCTTCTCAAACCACGGACTCAAAAGTTACAAATACCTGGCTTGCACGGCATAGTACCTGATAGTTAACAGCACCACACTGAGGAAAGTCAAGTACTACGTAAAGTACTGCTGAATAGCTTTCATTTAAATAGTCATACTTTAGGATTTTATCCACAGACTCAAAACGTAGAACCATTTTGTACAGCATAATAAACAGTACCACAGGGAAGTACTGCTCAATAGCTTTCATTTGAATGGTCACACTTTTTAGCTTCTACCACGGACTCAAAAGTTATAACCACAGCAAAGTATTGTCAGTCAACTTTCATTCGAATGGTAACACTCTAAGTGAGGGGAAGGGTTACGGGACACAGTAAAATGTATCTTAAATGGCAAAAATCTACCTACTTTTTTATAATACTGTGCTTTTATGTCAGCATTGTCATTCTCCATACAAAAACTCAAAAGGTTAATTGTGACTGAAAGGATCGAAAACGCAAAACAGTATTCAGAGGCAAAACTGACCGGGGTGAAAAATAAAATGACCATGTCTTCCTTGTCTTATTTACTAAAACCTATAAACACAATTGCATTGTCTTAATCAGATGTCCGGAAAAGCGAAAATGCCAATTTTTAATGAGAAGTGAAAGAAATATTTTAGTTAAGTGAGGCTTTCTTTATAAAAAATCAGACAACTGGTCACTATTCCCAGCCAAAGTACATACAACCTTGACTTGATATCCTTTTTGAACCCTTTTTGTCAAAATTTTCACTGCCTTCATATAGGGTCATTCGTTTAGAGTTGTTTTAATTTTATTGTACGTATGCAAAATAACTAAATGAACATATTTTTTATATAAAAAGTAAACGTGAATATTTCATGCATGGGTTACTTATCAAGTGCCTTTCCAATTTGCCAAAAAAATACATACTAATCGGAATATACCTTTAACATGCATGTTATTCACATTTCTTAGCCGAAAAAAAAACAAGCTTACAGCATACAACAGAGGACATGTAAAGAAATAACAACAAAAGCCGTTTATTTGTTACGTTTTTTAACCTCTGCGTTTAGCTTCACCGATATGTTTACTTCAGTCGTACTTCAACTGTTGTTCAGTATCGTGTAACACGCAATGTTTGTTACACTGAATAAACAACTAAATAAATAAATCCATCCATCACTTTGGCTATGTATAGCCATAACCCAGAGCAGCATCCTAGTACATCTATACGTTTGTAGTCGAAGTTAAATATGTATTACTTTAAAAGGGTTTTGTCACCAGGTTGCAGTTTCACTTTGTGAAGCCAAAAACATATTCGTATCAAAGGAAATTTCAAAATAATGGACCAGTTTTGTTAACAGTTATAAAAGTAGAACACTGAAAATATTAATGATGTGCGATTTTAGCGGCGGACGACCAGGATGGAAATGGTTTAGTTAATTCTCCCTTTATCTTCTTTTTTAGGTTCAACAAAATTTTTTATATGATACTCTTTAGGTTTAATGATTGAAGGTACTCATCAGTACTTTCAGCAGAGTTTTGACCAAAATTCATACAAATCCTGGTGCATGACATAGCCCCTTTAAAACCATAACAACTAGCCAGGCATTATGTATATTATTTGCCCAGAAGACTACAAGGTTTTAGGGGAATTTGTCTAGCTTGGAAGGCAATATATTTTTTAAGCCTTTCATGATATATAGACGTAATCGCGGCAACTGAATTAACAATAGTTGTTTGAATAATCGTACCGAGAGGTCGTTAACGACACAATACGAAAACAAAAAGCACTTAACTATTAATTAAAGAAACAAAACAACAACTGAACAAATGATATTTGGCTAGCTATAGGTTGATATACCGCAGCACAAAGAATAGTAACATCGGGCAGGAAAAGATGCTCAGTTGCGGTGTTTTTAAAAACACAAATATCAAAATGGCTGTGGTACGTTGTCCCTTTATCTCTTTTTATGCTCAACAAATGACACTTTTTGGCCATGGGTTCAAACAAAATTTTTTGTATGATTGAAGGTACTCATCTGTACTTTCAGCAGAGTTTTGACCAAAAGTCAGACAAATCCTCGTGCGTGACAGTAGCCCCTTTAAAACCATAGGAACTAGCCAGGCATTATGTATTTTATTTGCCCAGAAGACTACAAGGTTTTGGGTGAATTTGTCTAACTTGGAAGGCAATATCTTTTTTTGCGTTTCGTGATATATAGACGTAATCGCGGCAACTGAATTAAAAATATTTGTTGGAATAATCGTTCCAAGAGATCGTCAATGACGCAATACGAAAACAAAAGGCACTTAACCATAAATTAAAGAAACAAGGAGCACAAAGAATAGAAACATCGGAAACATCGAAAAGTTTAAAAACACAAATATCGAACACGAAAATAAACAAGCAAATGGTTAACAAAATGGAGACTCCGTAAAATGTAGGCAAGCGAAAAATAGTAGCGGTGCTTCAACCAAAGTATTTCGTTTCCACACAATTTGTTCTTTATAACGGTTTGTTTGTATTGAGATAACGCCGGAAAATAGACATCATAGCTTGCATCATGGCGATATCAAAACAACACTAGCCTACGAGAGCAGATACCTTTCCGGCTTTGCTTTCTCAGTGGGTGAAATACAGCCGGAAAGATGTCTGCCTTTGCTAGACAAAAACTCATTTGTGAGCAGTGACTCTGCGATTGTGGTTAAAGCCGCCGAACAATAGAGTCCAACATCAATTTGAAACAGTAAGCGAATGACGTCAAAATGATGTCACCGGATTTTAGAATTTTAGGACATATTTGTATCAATGAAAATCTAAAATTGTGGTCTGGGTTTGTTAACAATTAAAGAAAAATTTGTTGAGGTCAGAATGATGTGTGTTTCTAGCAGAGAATGAATAGGATGGAAATGGATTGCAGCCAAAATTTTTCAAGTTCCTTTCCTTTCTTTGAAAGTCTATATATATATATGTATATATATGTATGGGAATTATCTTCTTTTTAGGTTCAAAGAATATTTTATGCATGATTGAAGGTGATTATTGCTAATTTTAGCATAGTTTTGATTAAACATCTGCTAAATCATCGTGACCCCTTTCGTCTAATATTGGCCAAACCGCATGAGAACATACAAATAATCATCATGGTATAATAATGTTTAGTAAGAGTGCACAAACATTAATTGTGTTCTACTGGTTATTCTTTGCAATTCGCAGTCTTTAATTTATGCATAGAAAGCTATCATAAGCAATGAAAATACAAAGTGGTTTTTGAACACTTCTCACAGAAGAATCATTATTAATGGGGCTTAGAATAGTTCCCCTAGAAAGATAATAGACTCAAACCTCAGGTTTGAAGAGTGCTGACAATTTACGTACAAAGATCTGCATGTTTCTAAAACGAGAAGAAATCTATTAGATAAGTCATACATGTGAACATCAGATGAAATACAGGGATTTTGACCTACTTTGGGGTTAAAACCATGCGGCAATACCTTTACTTATTTTCAAAATAATGCCAAGACACTAGTCAAGAAATCAAAGATTCCATTCCGGTGGAATTTTGAGATTTTTAGTCGTTATTTTTTCTTTTTATTTCATATTTCTTTGCGTTCATCGCTTTGTGCGATTTTATCTTCCTATTTTAAGATAATAAAGCAAGCTTAAAGCTAAAGCAAGCTCCTGGCCTTAATCATGAAAATACGATATTTCAGTCGGGACACTGTATCAGCAGCTACCAATCTTCGATCCTCTATCCTCCGCAGAGGCTCCTGAGGGGTTTACGGTGGGGAGAATCCGCCGGACAGGGTGGTTGCAGGCGCAAAGGACGAGAGCTCCATAGTGCGCCTGCACTCACTTCGCTCAGTGGATTCTCCCTTCTCCCCACACCAAAGCTTCTGCGGAGGAGAGAGTCTTCGATCCGTTCCGGCGGATTCCTGAAAATTGCACTGGCCGAAAGTATTTGGGACGTAATCCTTTTCTCCGAGAAAGTTAGCTCGAATATTTTTAAGCCGGAGCTATTTGCCTCCCAAACCTTTTAGCTGGGGTTACTGACAACCAAAAATATCGTTTTTAATCCTCTTGAAAACGTCAGGCGTACAGTTATTGGGTCCGAAAACGTCACTTTACATATCCGGTTTGAGAACCTTAAGGCATCCCAAACAGTTATTTAGCGATACAATTCGTTCTGTGCCACTGTTATTTGGTGAAGTTTCTTCTCTCGTTTCGCGTTTAATTTAATTCATTTGAAATAGCAACTCAGAATCCAATAGATGATCTTCGATCGGACCGTCCTCTCTGAATAGAAGGGTCATAGGTGTGTTATTTCAATTGCTCATTGTTGTTTGAGCCGATCCACATTTTTTAGTTAATACTGTTCTAAGAATATTCATCGTTAAAACCTTTTTCACGGCTCTTTTCAGATGATGTTTCATCTCAGAACTGATCTCAACGTTCTCTTTGAGCCTTGGGACATCTCATCGACAAAAGGTAAAATATATTTCTGTATTACTTCATTTGATAAGAAACAGGCTTTATTGTCTCAATATACTAATATTAATTAATTAACTTGGATTGGAAAATAAGCTGTATATAGCAAACGTTTCTTAACGCGCTACTCTTGAATACTAACAAGGGCATGATAAAACCTAAATTGCAGCTTTAAGGACGTTCGCGCGAAAATCTTCTAACATTGACTTTTTTATAAAATTTTTGCTACAGCTAGGTTATGAGTTATTCGTGTCAGAAATGCAAAAAAAATGAGGGGGTCACCGACTTCGTTTCCGAGATAAGATATCTGAAAGGCGACCCCATTTTTGAAAAATTGGTCTTCCTTAATACAGGATGTGACCCCAATGTCTGTTAGTCTAAAAATATTGCAAATGAATCTCTAAAATGCAACTTTCTTTCCCAAATTATATGCGGGTAGGTCTGTTCAGCAAATTCATTCAACTGGTGACGTTCCTTAAAGTAAATTTAATCTTTCAACGACAGATTTGCAAACTCTGATAGTCGCAAGTTGGCAGGATTCGATGTCGCGCGGGTAGAAAAATGGAAAAAAATAAGCTTCCTACATTGATTTTTTGTCCAATTTTTCACAATCTGTCGAGAATTGGCAAAGAAAATTAGATGAGAGGAATAGAGCGTATGCACATGACGTCACGGCGGCCATATTGGTGTACCAAAACAATAGAACGGCGGCCATGTTGGTGTACCAAAACAATCCTGTGGGATTTGAACGCTTTTCTTATGTTAACACTTTCTTTTGTTCCAATAAATTTGCATAGCTGCTTGCCACGTGAGTGCATACGCTCTATAAGGTAGAGTCTACCTTCTATAGCTCAGAAGGAGGTCGGACACTTACTGAGAATTATATAACGTAATGTCGACACTTAGAATTTTATTTTCAATAAATTTTTAAGTGTAAAAAAGAAAATCTAAAATCCCCACTCAGGATTGAACCTGTGACCTCAGCTAGGCTTAGACTTACATAGCCTACCGTACTACTGTACCACCTAGCTTCTCGGGTTGCTTAGTCCTAAATTTAACTATATAAACTGCTACCCCTAACCCTAACTGAAAGCTAACCAGTTACTCCGTTATATAAGTCTCAATAAGGTGTCCGATCTCCTTCTGAGCTATGGAATCTAGACTTTACCGAGGAATAAGGGGCAACCTCGTTCCCAGGGTCTCTCATCTTCCCGCTCCCTGAGATGAGAGACCCTGGGAACGAGGTTGAATAAGGGGCCGATTATATTGCGAATTCTAGCCCGGACTGAAAGTTTGTTGCAATTACATGGGACCACATTTTCTTCCCGAGTATTCTGTAACTAAGCATTGCAATACTTCGTTACCAACTTCTTCCTTTATATTTTTTATCACACTCTCCCCTGAAGTGATTACCAATAGACCATTTTAAAGTTGTGTGTTTGGTGACCTGGCCTTTGAATGGAAGCGAGGCTGGAGGTGACCTTGTTTTGATACTTCCTATGTTAATAATGTTTTGCTCATGCTAACTAGCTAAATTTACATATGAAAAGCACTAAGTTCTGTGTCATAACAAGGTCACCTCCAGCCTCGCTTCCATTCAAAGGCCAGGTCACCAAACACACAACTGTAAAATGGTCTATTACACCATACACTGAATTCTACGCGCATCGTGATTGGTCGTTACCTATGATCTATTAAGGCCGCCGCACACTAGCCGATTTTTTGTCTTTAGAACGCCGACAAGTTAAGATTTTTTGTCGGCCGACAAAAAAATATCTGACAGTGCTAGATCTTAAAACGTCTTGTCGGGCATTGTCGGCTAGTGTGCGGTGAACCGAGACAAAAAATCGGCGTTCTAAAGACAAAAAATCGGCTAGTGTGCGGCGGCCTTTAGAGTACAGACGCACAGCTGACTTCATGGAGAAATAATTTTCTCAATTTCGTTCAACATGGCGGACAGTTTTGAAAATGTGGACGAGATTATTCCGGAAAGGGCAAGTGAAGGCATCACAATAATGTTTATAGCAGAAGCTATTGAAGCGAAAAGTAGTTTTGCTGACGTGGAAAATGCCGAAATTTGAAAACAGTCCTCGAAAAGTCGCGATCACTGTCGAGTGCTAAGAGGCTTCTTTGTATTAAACCAGAAACCCATAAGTGGGTTGAAATGTGCAACTTTCTGTTGCATGCTTCAAAACAAGTTTCCGATTATTCAATTTGCTGAGAAGTTGTTACAGCCATATTTGGAAAATCAAGATAAAAATTTTAACCAATCAATTCGCTAGAACAACTTGCTTCCAATCTCGAGGGACCGAGGGGTTTCCAAATACGGTACTAAGCAAAAAATGAATATTCGGAAGCTGTGAATGCTCGTTACACGTTTCAACCCACTTATGGGTTTCTGATAAAACAAATAGTCAGATTGCATTTTGCCGTCCGTTCAGTTAAAGATCACAGAAGACGTCAAGAAATGTTGTAAGAACCTAACGCTATTGCTTTAACCATTTCAGTGTTGGTTGGCTCGTGTATTGCAGTGCTGTTCGTTTCTGTATTATATGAAGGCCTCAAAATCTTTAGAGCCAGATTGATGGACAAACGCAAAAGAATGGCGAAACAAACGGAACAAGAGACTGGCGTCATACAAATGTCTGGACCTCGTCGTGACTGTTGGTAAGTTGATTTTTATCAAATCTTAATGCATTTGTTAAGTTGACTGATTGTTTCGAGGAATTGTTAAAGAATTCTCTCACCAACTGATTAATCTCTAGAAAGGAAAGGCTGTCCGTGAAATACAGAACCCCCCAAAAATACAGCTAAGGTTCAATTTATTCATGACCCAATGTTATAACTTTGTTAGAAGCGACGTGCTTACGACAAACCTACGACGCTTATTTTAATTCAACATAAAACTTTCTTATAACATGCATGGATAGCGGTGTACACGATCCATCCTAATAATTGTTACCTACAAAAATAAAGAATGTCGCGAGGGACGATTTAAGGGGTAAGACGTTTGCTTACGACCACCACACGCGTCTTTTGTCGAGTGTACTTGTAAAGACTTTTAAAAACATGTTGAAATCCTACCAACTACGACATTTTTTGCGTTTTTGTTCGAGACAATCAATAACAAGTTGTAAATTTTATTTACACGAAATGATTCGTGTCGTAAGTAGGTTGGAAGCATAATGCAAGCAAGAAAGCCCGCGGGGGGACTCCCATATAAAAATAACGGGGGAAATTATACCAGCATATCATTTTGTGGCTGTGGCTGACATGTGGCTAACATGCTAAGAGGTACCATTGTTCGGCTCAGCACCCTAAAAGGTAGTAACGGTAGTCATTTTAGATTTTAGGACTCTAAACGGTAGCAATCTATAAATTTGCCTTCCAAAAGGTAGGAAGATCACCCCCGTCATTTTTGTATGGGAGACCCCCGCCCCAGTAACAAAGTTGTATCGTCTAAATCGGGTCTTTCAATCACGTTCTCACCTTTGTACATCCTTGTTGTACTCTTTTTTTTTGAAAACGCGAGAGGCGCGATTTAAAAATTCATACGTCACATCTGACAGTTGTACACCAAAGCCTTGCTATGGTTATTAACTATGCTGATGACCCAATTAATCTTTTTCAGGATCAAGATGTGCAACGTCTATCACTTGTCGCAAACCGTCTTGCACATCGTGCAAGTGGTGCTGGGATACTTGCTCATGTTGGTGGTGATGACGTTTCAAGTTTATCTCGGCATCGCTGTTGTAATCGGAGCGGGTCTGGGCTACTTTTTCTTTGCTGGATTGTTCAGTGGTACAGTTCCAAGGGTTCCTTTGTCGTCCCCAAACCCCACCCAGGAAAATCCAACAATGATCCTAAATTTAACGAACTTCAAAGACCTCGATGAGAGGCAACACCAGCCGGAGAAACTAAAGTTTACCGATTTTGCCATTGAAAATAAGGGCTTTAATATGGAGAACAACGACTTTAACAAATAATTTTACAAGTTCAGTCAAACCTGTATATAACGAACCTCTATTAAGCGGCCAGTTTTCACAGTCACGAATTTTCTTCCATACAAACTTTGTATTTGCCACCTGTTTTTAAACGGTCATCTCCTTTTTGGTCGCGGCCACACTTGTATTCGTTTGTCGTTACTCGTTAGCGGCCACACTAGCCTTCATTAGCGGCCACACTTGTATTTGTTTGTCATTTCATTAGGGTGGGAATATGGTTTAGAGCCAGTTTTTCAGCATCCAACTCTTGTAACTCTAGAGTTTCGTAACTCAGGCTTGTGGCGAATAATTGCTACCGCAGTTACAAGGCAGAGATCGCTTCAGTGATCGTGTTATAATACTGTACGTTAATAAAGAAACAATTGAATAAGAAACAATGGAACGCGAACGAAAATGCTGCTGGTGTACGTAGGATCTAGAGATCTAAAAGAAATTCAATTTATTTAAGTGTCAAAGTATTTAGTACGCGAGCACTAATTGTGGACACTTTCCAGATCTAATTGGAATTTGGAAGTGTTGGTTTTTTGAGGAGAAAAACTACTCGGAGCAAGGAGACTGGAACCAAAAACAAACAAACAGCCAAAAATAGTAATACAAGCGAGGCTGATACTTGGCTTTCAGTTTGGGTTCTGTCATGCCGTTGTCGCGTTAAATGTTGTACGTAGTATCAGCCTTGCTTACTTTATTTGTATTTTCAATGAACCTGTACTGTATGGCGCTCGGAAATCGTGACTCTTCTGTGAATAGCCTGCGAAAACAGCCGCCTCTCATTGCTTCCGGCCGCTAGTGGCGTACGCGCGAGAACACAGTAATAGAAATATAATTTCAATATTAATCTTGTAGGTTACGCAATCAAGCCACGAGTTAAATATTTAAGGATCTTATCAATAGGGAGTCGTCATTCGACGGCATCTCGTTCCATCTCCTTTTCGATCGCTTAGCTCTCGTGAACATTTTTTAAATTATATTTCATTATTTATATTACTGGCTTTGTAATCACGTCTTATCAATAAACGAGATCCCCCCTTCTATACATCTGATTTTGTTACTTTTGCTTAGTGATAAATTATTTTGTCGATGTTTCCTTCATGGCCTTAATTAATCTAGACTGCGTCACAGACGAATCGGTAATTCCGTCTCCGACGCAGGCTACAGTTATTCAAGTCACGCTTTCCAGGAAGGAACAGTGCGCGTGACCCAAAAAACAAGACCATCTGTTTACTCCAACATAACAGCCTGCATGGCTGGCGGGATCGTTCGCCCGAGAGCAAAGTTTTATAAAACTTACCTCCTACTGTTCTCGCGGCCTCGCCTCAAAAACTGCTGTCGCGCAAACCATAGTGCCAGCTACACGAGCAGTCCTTGGTCATTAATCTCCCACGCAGCCGTTATTTTCATTGGGTCGTCACGCAATCAAATCTACTTTTTTGGAAAGCTCATTTCATCTCTAGTATATGTGAAGCAGCTTGCCTGACCGAGCTCAGACAGTGAAGTATCAGCCGTTCAAAGTTGGGATGTTGTGTCGCCAAAAAACCCAATCGAGCTACCTTAAGATCTGAAAAACCTTCATTCATGACTGCACTTCGCATGTCGCTATAAAGGACTAAAATCCATCTTGTAAAATTTGGTCCAAAATTGAAGGCTTTTAGACTTATAGAGTCCCATTGCAAAGAGTCGAAGGCTTTTAACCTTAAAAGAGTCTAATGTTTTGACCTATGTATCTTCCTTTGACAAATTCTGTTTGGTCAGAGTTTATCAGTTCCGCTAAACATCTTTCTATTCTCTTTGCTAAAACCTTAGTCAGGATTTTATAGTCTTCATTAATAAGAGATATTGGACGCCAATTTGAAAAGTTCCGAAGTCTTCCATCCTGTTTGGGAATTAACGTTATTGTTTCTCTCCTCCTCTAATAGAGCAGTTTTCAATTGAGTATCGAAAGTAATTACACAATTGCTTTGGTTTTGCATTGCTACGCTTTGTGATTGGCTAAAAAATCTCGCGCCACTTTCTCGACCAATCAGAAGTAAAACCAAAACCAATCATGATTTGCTCGTACCCGTTTTCCCGCGTTTGGCGCCGTCGACATGTAATTGCTTCGAGCTCTGATTGGTTCATTGGATTGTTTACGACTGCTGTGATTGGTCAGAGTAATTACTTTGGATTTGGTTTTACGACACTCAATTGAAAACTGCTCTACATGTAAGTACCATAGAATCAATAATTTGAAGAGTATAACTATTCACAAAAACGCTAAACGCGAAACGCGTTCTTGATTAAAAAAAGAGCATTTATTTCAGTGTTTGCCATTAAGTATTTATCTCTCATTATCTATATTACCTACTTTTATCTCTACTACTCGCGTATCGCGTATCGTATAAACCAATTCGTATTTGTTCTATTTGTTGCTTGGGCTAAAAAGCATCTTAGGCGCATTTCGCTAAACAAAGTAAACTATCACGTATTTCAGCAACGTTTGTCCAATCTCTCCTTACAACGGCTTAGAAACTAAAATTTCTTTTGACAACTGACCAAAACGATATTGTCTGACATGGCCATTTTCCTTACATGCCCAGATCACTTAATGACCGACTCATTTTGATGAATTTTCTAGCAAGAATATATTTTCGCACTCTGGGCATGAAGAAATTATTGTTTTAGAACGTGTCATTAAAAGTCGCTTCAAGGGCATGAAATAATTAGCTTCATGCCACTTTGCGTAAAAAATTCATGCTGGGCATGAAATTTAGAGTTGGCTAAATTTCATGCCCGGCATGGTTCGAAAGCTAGATTGGGCTTCAGTTTATTCATGACCGGCATGGCATCTAGAGTTGGCTCAATCCGGAATGCCCGGCATGAAATCTAGACTGGGCTTTAATTTATTCATGCCGGGCGGCATGAAATCTAGAGTTGGCTTAATCTCATGCCCGGCATGAAATCTAGATTGAGCTTCATTTTATCCATGCCGGGCATGAAATCTACAGTTGGCTCCATCCCATGCTCGGCATACGCTAGAATACCCGACCCAAAGACATTGTTACACTGCAATGTTTTGTGCAACTTGTCTCGCAAAACGGCTCAATCTGCAACATTACAGCCACATGAAAAGAGGGTGATACATTGAAACGTGTCTCCCAGCGTTGACCGAAAAGGACTGGGGCGCCTGTAAGCATGTGCCATGGGTCGTCACGTGATAAAAAAATTAGGTGACAAATGTTGTACTGTGAAACACTGCCACCGTCGCAGATAAAACTCGATTCTACTTTCTGCAACGGCTTCCGTATATTGTCTCGCAAATATTTTGTCACTCAGTTGCAAGGAATGTTGCACTGTGCAATGTTTCATGCAACTTGCCGGTTGCGAGACAAGTTGCACAAACATTGCAATGTAATGCAACACCGCCTTGAAGCGCATTTCACTAATCAATCTATGGTCGTAGCGCATTTCACTAATCAATCTACAGTCGTAGCACTTGTTGTTTAGAAAGGTGACTCTACATCCCCCATCTCCACATAAACTGACTTGACCTGTGTGTAATAATCTATGGTGTCTTCCCCCATCTCTCGCCCCACGCCAGACAACTTATAGCCACCAAAAGGCACTTCCACCGGTGTCAAATTGTAATTGTTGATCCAACAAGATCCCGCTTGAAGCTTGGCGATAACTCGATGGGCGCGAGTAAGATCTCTGCAAAAACAGAATGCGTGTTAGAGCAGTTTTCAATTGAGTGTGAAAAGCAATCATGGTAATTACACAATTGCTTTGGTTTTTCATTGCTAAGCTTTGTGATTGGCTAAAAAATCTCGCACCACTTTCTCGACCAATCAGAAGTAAAACCAAAACCAATCGTGACTTGCTCGCACGCGTTTTCCCGCGCTTGGCGCCGCCGACATGTAATTGCTTCGAGCTCTGATTGGTTCATTTGATTGTTTTCGACTGCTGTGACTGGTCAGAGTAATTACTTTGGTTTTGGTTTTGCAACACTCAATTGAAAACTGCTCTATGCTGGAGTACTTGTTACGACGGTTTTTAAGTGACTTCCAAAGTCATTTAAGAACGTGGTTTGAGTTCAACTCATTGACTGGTTCATTACCTTTTACTTGTTATTTATTTATTTATTTATTTATTTATTTATTTATTTATTTATGGTCTTAATATGCTTGAGTGTCAGTTCTTTTTACATTTGTCGTAGAAATGAATCAGATATCGCGACGAATTGAAAGGGTTCATCTTTTCCCGGCCTCCTGCTCGTCCTTGCTGCTTTTTGGAGAATTGGTATCTTTTTCCGTTAGTGTTTTATAAGCATTTCTTGTATGAAATTAAAATTATCCCTTTAACTTCTATAATCAAAATTCAAGAAAAATCCTAAATTTCATTTTGTATAATATTGAAAAACAAATGGTACCATGCAAAAGTACTGCTGAAGAGGTATCATTTGAATTGTCACACCATACGATTTCGTCCACAGACTCAAAAGTTAGAACTACACTACATGTCTCCATAATTGACTCTCGGACTGAAAAGGTTGAAGTAAACACTACGAAATCGCACGCGGTTTTGAGTTCGTGCAAACGCTGTCATATTTACCTGGTAAATACCCCAGCAGCCAGTCCAAACTGCGTGTCATTGGCTCTTGCTATAGCATCCTCTTCAGCATCAAATGACAGTACAGTCATGACAGGACCAAATATCTCCTCCTTGACAACTGTCATGTCATCCGAACAGTCGCTCATAACACAGGGCGACATGTAGAAACCATTGGCCAGTCTTTGGTCATCAAGTTTTAGGCGTTCACCTCCACACAGAACCTTTGCACCCTGGAATATTAGTACATTCACATGTATTTTAACTCTGTCAGATTCCCAATCATTAAAAAAAAATCACAAATTTTGAAAAACACTGAACAAGAAACATTGACATAGGAAAATTTTACTAAAGAGTTTTCATTTAGCTTAGTTTAAATGGTCACTGATAAGGCAGATTTTCATGAGAAGTTTGAAGTACACGGAACAACATATGACATGACTCAAGGTGGGCCGTGTGAGTGGATTAATTACAGTCATGGGTGTCTTTCTTATGTGATGGTTAAGGTAATGTCCGTGTCCGGTGCAATGAATTAAGCAAGTGTTGCCACTTAGCTGGCTAAACTAGAGAAAACAGAGAAACATGATGTCAGAGACCAGGATATAAACCATATTTACAACCTAAAGGTAGAAAGTCTTCTTAAACACTGTGCTTCCACTTCATCTATAAAGAATGAAGGATTTCTGAACGTCACACGCCACTTTCTCAAACAATGACTCGCTTCAAGATATTCTTTTAATAATACAGCTTTGGACCAAGACTGGATTTCGTGAAGGTGGTTACAATGGTAATGAGATGACTGCTAATGAAAGTGGTCGCTCAAATTGTTTCAACTGTACTTCTCTTTCGATTCTGTGATGTATTGTGGGTGAGTCAGTGTTCGACAAGGGATGCTGTCCCACCGAAATCAAAAACTTTCGTTTACCTTTTTTCAGGTTAAATCACCAAATGTCATCAAATATACAACTTACATGTTATTGGATAAAAAAAATTCTATAGAGCAAAATAGAAGCAGTAATTTTGACAAAAGTGCAGGATTGCAAAGATGGAAGTGAATTACAGTTCTGCAACAAATTTGATTTCGTGGCAGGCGGTCAACAAATCAAAATTGCAATTCTTGTGAAATTTTGACTTTTTTATTCGTTATTTTGTCTCTTTAGTTAAAATATTTCTTTGCTATCATCACTTGTGGCGATTTTTTTCTTATTATTGCAAGATAGAGCAGTTTTCAATTGAGTGTCGAAAGTAATTACACAATTGCTTTGGTTTTGCATTGCTACGGTTTGTGATTGGCTAAAAAATCTAACGCCACTTTCTCGACCAATCAGAAGTAAAACCAAAACCATTCGTGACTTGCTCGCACGCGTTTTCCCGCGCTTGGCACCGCCGACATGTAATTGCTTCGAGCTCTGATTGGTTCAATGGATTGTTTACGACTGCTGTGATTGGTCAGAGAAATTACTTTGGTTTTGGTTTTACGACACTCAATTGAAAACTGCTCTAATAAAGTAAAACTTAAAGCAAGCTCCTGCATGGCCATCATCATAAAAAAACAGAAAACACGTTATATCAACCAAGACACTGACCCTTTAAAGACCCCTTCAAAGGAGATGCGAGTTAATGATTGTTTACCATTTACGGTACCCCCAAAATCTGGAAATTTCGGTTGGAATGTAAATGGAAAGGCTTATTTGGTCTTAACAAACGAAAAATTTCTGGAGACAACGGGATTTCTCGAAAGGTAAGTCCAAAATTCCCAAACGGAATTTTCAAACGGAAAATGTACGTTCTATTTGCTCCTAATTGCTCCTATTTCCAGGCCTTTTGGCTTTTATGCATATCTGTGGAAATATCCATGAAAATGGAACATGGACATCCCATGGAAATTCATTTTGGGCTTTGATGCGTCCCATTTCTTGCAATGTTCGACCAACCGTTTTTTCTGATGAAATGGTAAACAACCAATATAATGATCATTACAATAAAACTAGCAGTAATCACAGATTATGGAGATGCGTTCGAAGGAATTTCCGGCGGAAATGAGCCCCTGAAAAAAAACAATAGGGGCGGCCATTTGGAAGACCGGCCACCAAAAAATCTCAAATTTTACTGCACATAAACCACAGGACAACCAACACGAAATTAGGATTGCGTTCTTCGAACGCGATTAGCCTGTGCACAGATGTCTCATATTTCCTTTACTTTATCTCACCTCCTCATGCCCTATTTTCACATACTCCAGTACTTTTTGAAGATGTTCCTCAGAGATCAGAGCCCCCATCTGAGTATCTGGGTTCATGGGATCCCCTACTCTGATCTTCTTAGTACGCTCCACCAACTTGTCGAGGAATTCGTTCAGGATGCTCTTTTCCACAAACACCCGCGTTCCATTGGAACAAACCTGGCATGATCAAGCAAAATCAAAACAATTTGTTGAAGTAAGATGATAACTTGCAAATCCTGCAGCTAACATCCAGGAAATCCTGGCACTCCCACCAAAAAAATTTTTATGCCTATCACTCGGAAAAAGTTGGCAGGTATGAGGTCTTCATTTTCAAGACACCCACACACAAACTCAGAAGATTCTAGTCAGACATTTAAGAGCTATTTTTTGAACAAGGTTTAATTGTGAGCTTAAAAGGTGATCTATTGTTTAAATGTATAACCTGGATGTTGGCTAAGATTTAGAAAGTGTTTAAAAAATTGGCTGTATGTGATTTGTATGACTCTGGGAGTAACAACCCTACCTCTCCCTGTGTAAGGAAGTTAGCCATCATGGCTCCTTTAACAGCATTCTCCAGATCGGCATCAGCAAACACAAGTAGAGGAGACTTCCCTCCCAGCTCGAGAGTGACATGTTTCACACTTGCAGATGCATCTGCCATAACCTATACAGCAATGGGTATAACCGTCAGTAACCACTACATTTAAAACAATAATGCTGACAGTGGAACCTTGCCATATTTAAAGGGAAAGTTGCATAAGAGCCACAGGTGGCCCACATGAGCCACAGGTGGCCCACACGAGCCACAGGTGGCCCACAAGAGCCACAGGTGGCCCACACGAGCCACAGGTGGCCCACACGAGCCACAGGTGGCCCACACGAGCCACAGGTGGCCCACACGAGCCACAGGTGGCCAACTTGGCAGGAGCTTAACCCAGTTTCTGTATATGTAGCAGAAGGAAAATAGGAGTATTGCTACTCCCCCCTGGATGAGATGCTAGTCCATTGCAGTGTTACCACCAGCATTTTGTCATTAGTTGTCATTCATACACCTGGATAGAGAGAGATAATGTAGAGTGAACCACTGACCTTTGGGATCTGAAGTCCAACGCACTAACTGCTACACCACCGTGGCTCCACTTGCCATATTTACAAACACACCATTAATTCTGCCCATATAAAACAATTTGCCCTTTGACATGTTTTGCAGTGGTTTGATTCACAACTCTGTTACTGCATTCATGTATGTCACTGGCAAATTTTGAGCAATTTTTCCATGTCCAAAACCCTTCGAAATTAAAACATATTTTGCCTCTAGTATTATCTAAACATTACAGTAACAAGGATCACCTTACCTTCTTACCAGTGGGTACAGATCCAGTAAATGAAACTTTGTCCACACCAGGATGTGAAGAAAGCAAGTGACCAGTCACACCTCCACCCTGAACAATATTCAAGGCTCCACTGGGAAGCCCTGCTTCAGTGAAAATCTCAGCAATCAAGACAGCTGTCATGGGTGTAAGAGGGGAGGGCTTGAACACAATAGTGTTTCCACAGGCTAATGCAGGAGTTGATTTCCAGGTGCAGATTTGAAATGGGTAGTTCCAAGCTCCAATTCCTTTAATTGGAAGTAAAGAAGTTTTACGTGTAATAGTGTCATAAAATGAAAATCAAAGTAGTTACAGTTACATAATATGGACATCAAAGTGATGAACCCATATTACAGAGGTATCCGTATTACAGAGGTGTCCATATAAAAGAGGTGTCCACATTACAGAGAAGTCCATATTATAGAGATGTCCATACATGTATTACAGAGGTGTCCATTTTACAGAAGTGTCCATATTACAAAGGTGTCCATATTACAGGTGTCCATATAACAGATGTCCATATTACAGACTGAGGTGTCCATATTACAGAGATGTCCATATTACAGAGGTGTCCATATCACAGACTGAGGTGACCATATTACAAAGATGTCCATATTACACGGGTGTCCATATAACAGGTGTCCATATTACAGATGTCCATATTACAGAAGTGTCCATATTACAGAGGTGTCCATATTACAGAGGTGTCCATATTACAGAGGTGTCCATATTACAGAAGTGTCCCTATTACAGAGGTGTCCATATTACAGGTGTCCATATTACAGATGTCCATATTACAGACTGAGGTGTCCATATTACAGAAGTGTCCCTATTATAGAGGTGTCCATATTACAGAGATACATGCAAGGACTGTATGAATTTTCATTATTTCAGGACCAAGAGAACTGTCTGTAATAGCTATAGATGTCTCCGTATTATGGAGGTGTCTGTAAGAAGAGATTGGACTGTACTCTGGCCATTCATAACAGACCTTAAGTAGCCTGCATTGCAGACACTGGTTTATTTATAGGGTGAAATTTTCAGGACTCGGGCAGGGGTGGTTTATTTATAGGGCGAAATTTCGAGGACGCACCCCTCCTCAAAATGTTTCCCTAACATTAAACCAGTGCCTGCAAATAATGCAGGCTTTAAGACCTTAAGAGAGTCCAACATACCCACTGATCATAAACTCAAAGCAAATACATATTGCTGACAACTGTGGCATGAATTTTGGCCTCAGCTCTGATATTTGCTTAAAAAATTGGCCAAAGCTTTCTAAAGCTTAACCAATTAATCAAAGACTGTGAATGCAGAACCAAATAAAGTAAAAGCAAACTACTTTCAACACTCGGCAAAAGTACATGTGTGTAAATAAAGTGATGTCTAAAAATACTTTAATTATTTAAACATCAAAGCAAATACCAAATCCCAGTCACATAAATATTCTGCAGACAATATACACTGTAATAATGATTAATATTTAATATTTGTCTGTTAGAGCAGTTTTCAATTGAGTGTCGTAAAACCAGAACCATTTAGTAATTACTCTGACCAATCACAGCAGTCTTAAACAATCCAATGAACCAATCAGAGCTCGAAGCAATTATATGTCGGTGGCACCAAGCACGGGAAAACGCGTGTGAGCAAGTCACGATTGGTTTTGGTTTTACTTCTGATTGGTCGAGAAAGTGGCACAAGATTTTTTAGCCAATCACAAAGCATAGCAATGCAAAACCAAAGCAATTGTGTAATTACTTTTCACACTCAGTTGAAAACTGCTCTAAATGAGCTATCAGTACGAAAACCAAGGACAACTCTCCCAAGTAGACAGATAAATGCATGTCGTTTAAGGGTGTCTGCTAACAGTCAGCAATTTCCAGCAAGTAACTATACTGAACAACAAAAAGTGCCAAAAATTAACATTTGAGGAAAAAAACCCACATTTCATTTTGTAAAACATTTACAGTGCGATGCACCCTACCGTGAACCCCCAACAAACGTTTTTTAATACAAGTTTGCAACATATTATCACCTGAGCTAATTCTTATAATCATTTTCGTAACTGTGGATAGGGTGAAGCAATAAACAAACGCTGCCTCATCTATTCTACTGTTGTCCCGTTCCCACCAAATTTTGGTCCACGTTTCAAAATTGGTGGCTAGAAAAACACAAGAAAGCAATAACTCTCACAGAACGGAATATCCTATTTGGTTGGCATGATAACAACACAGAATCAAAAGACCTTTTAAACCATGTCACTCTGGTGGCCAAGTATTATATCTTTTGTACTACCCAAGACAGCGATGATGTTCCCTTTGACTGCTTCCCTTCTCTACTTAAAAGCAAACTCGAAATTTTACAACAAATAGCATACAAAAACAAAACCATTGACAATTTTAATAGGAATTGAAACATTTTATTTAACATAAATTGTCTTCTACATAGTTAGGCTTGCAATTTTTTCTCTCTTTTCATATTATAATTTCTGTAATAATCTAGTTCCTAGTTCCTTTTTTTTTCATTTTTTTTCATTTTTTGTTTTTTTTTTTGTTTGTTGTTTTTACTTAAATTTCAAATACTTAACACCACTTGCACTGTATTTACTTGTTGGAATCGAAATTGTACTTTTAATATTTATCAGTATGAATATTGTAAATAAAATAAGTTGTAAATAAAAAAAACTGTGGATAGGGTGAAGCAATAAAGTGAATAAAACCTTCGCAATTTTTTAACTAACTTCACTCCTGTGATATACACAAAGCGACAAGATATTATTCCATCCTGCTCAACTTTGCAAGGAGGCGTGCTCATCAATGAATTCATGTTCTCTGATTGGCTAACTTGTAAAAACGTTTGTTGGGCGTCGCACTGTAAAAGCAAATGGTACCATGCAAAAGAACTGCCAAAGGTGTTTCATTTCAATAAGGTCACACCATAGGATTTTGTTGACTCGAAAGTTAGAACTACACTACAATGTCTCCATAATTGACTATGCATAGGAGTGAAAGGGCTAAACAGATTCTAACCTTACCTGCTACCACACCCAAGGGCTCTCTTCTAGTGTAAGCAAAGTTCCCATTAGGAAGCTGGATGTGCTTTCCACTGATGGTAGGTGCAATGCCAGAATAGTAATCAATAACATCTGCACAACCTTCAATATCCCATACTGCTTCATGAAATGGCTTTCCTAATGAAAACAAAGTAGTTCAAGTTATTAATCCAGAAATTGAAAACTAGGTGTCCTGCATTTTGGAAGTATGTCTTTAAAAAAAATAGCAAATGCTTAGGTGAATTTTTCATTAATATTTTCTTCAAAGTGATGGCTGTGCCCACATGATACCTGGATTGCCCTTCTGGCAAAAACCTACCTACAAAGGATAAATGTTTGAAAAAGTCAGTGAAAGTATCATGGCAACATTTCCAACAAGTTGTGGGGAGGTGATTATTAGTGGAGTTTGGACTGCAATTCTAATAGTGAATAGTTTGGCCATCTCATATTCTTGCTTTGTCAAATAATGTTTTGCTTTTTCAAGCATTTGGGATATTGGGAGTCCATTTTAACAACACGGGAAAGTGTTTTTTAAAGGCCTAAGAGAACAAAGGTTAAATTGCTACACTTAGAATTTATTTATTTATTAATTACAATTTAATGGCAATTAAGTAATCGAGTCTCGGGCGATAAGTATTAAATGATAAAGTACAATAAATTATAATAAAAAGAAAGGCCATAAGGATGATTTGTAAAAGAGTTGCAGTGACCCTATATAAAAACAAATCACGTATTACTAAATAAATTTAATAATAATAACAAAAAAAGTAATATGTATTACCACAAACAGCTAACTATAAAATAACAGTTATTTTATATTTTTAAAAGTCCTTGTTTTACAAGTCCAGTCCATTACACACTTCGATGCCACACAAACACCACCACTCTTCTGTGCAAGATTCTTACAATCAGTTACAGTTATGTACATACTTATTTCCTAAATATACACACAGGATCTTATATAGACAATATTACCATTGTCAGTGACCTCAACAGTTGCTAGATCCTTCACTCTTGACCTGATAATATTAGCAGCGTTACGAAGAACCTTCCCCCGTTCCATCCCCGACATCACAGACCATGTGCTGAAGGCTTCTCTGGCCGATTGCACCGCACGATCCACCTCTAGTTTACCTGATCCTTGTGTTTCACAGAGAATCCTTCCCGTGGCTGGCTCCATTATGTAGATCTCGCTTTCATCTTCGTTGCTGACGGGATTCTGTCGATGACCATCGATGAAATTCAACTCCTGACAAGGCTTCTCCAGGTCAATTCCCGAAAACCTTCTGATAGAGCTAATTAGAAGAGAGTATCGACTTCCAGAACGGAGAGAACACGTCTTAGCAACTCTCGAGAGCATGATACATCGAGCACGAAACTAGTACAACTAACTGCCTTCCACTTAGTTTCAGTGCGCGAGAAGAGTTTCTTCCAGTCTGAGAAGTGATTTCCACGGTGAGCAGCTAGTGCAAGGCCCTCGCAACGATATTATGCAATATGTACTTTCCCGTCCAAATTCACCTCGTATCTGCAGACGAACACGAAGCGAATACAGATCTGCTACGTGGCAAATGATTCACAGGAACTGCAGAATCTGAGTTACAAAAGGAACTGGGAAAACTGCACGGCGTTAACATGCTGGCGGGAATGTTAATGTCAAATTGAGAAGCAAACAAAGCATATGATTGGTCGCGGGATTTTGACGCGCAAGTCGCGTGACCATCGATCACTTTGCGTGTTCTGTGGCACGAACAGCCACGACTCGTAATTGTACGAAAATTCTGCCTGGGCTTTGAAAACAAAAAGATCCAGCAATAGAAAACGCTAGCAGATCACATCACACTTAAAAGAAGAAAAACTCTCCGTTTCCCTAATTTCTGCACCAATGTTTATCTTGCTTTTTCGGTAAACAATGTAACGTGTAACGCAGTCTTGATCCACGTGGCACGTAAGATCAGTATTCTCGTGTCAAGTAAATAGCAGTTTATAGCAGACACTCTGTGACACAAAAAAGCATTTCTTAATTCAAAAATAATGAAAAAATGCCAGATTGTTGCCAGTTTCAGAAAACTCTTAAATTATTAAGAGCACTGCTCCATAAAACAGTTGTGTGTCAAAGCATGTCACTTTGCACGACCAACTCAGCAGAACGTTTATACAATATCAACAGACAATACACCGAAAAGTGGTCGATAAAGTACTTTACTTTAAGATAGACGGTAGCAATTTAAGTACGTTATTAATTGCTTGCAATATTCTGAATGTTTTTTGTTCACGTTTGAAATAAGCCGGGTACCTTGTTACATGTTCTTTAGTTAGTTTCATCGAGTTCCATTGTTTCAATTGAGCGCTCTTCAGTTGAGTGGTCTTGAGTGTCCAAAGTAATTTCGCGATTGCTTTGGTTTCATTGCTACGTTATGTAAATCTCGCGCCAATTTCCTTCACAGGGAGCCCACACAATCTGTTTGTTGGTCCCTGTGATTTTTCAACCAATCAGAAGAAAAACCAAAACCAGTGGTTTAGTCACTGAATACACGTGGTATTATTTACGCTTGTCTGATATATTAATTATGAAAAATAAAATATTTTGCTTTACAACCAACAATCCAACATCCACTCTACTTTCTCCTCTTCGGTTCATCGATTAGGCGTTTTCTCGACGAGAGCTTTCAAAGGTCAGCGCAATACATCATGTTGGTTACATTGGCGAATATCTGTTAACCATTTCTCACTGACCATTTCTATTTTATTTTATTTTAGAGAGGGAGATTATGGTTTGTTCTTCCTTGAAGAAATCACTTGATATTACCTTCTTGATGTTCTAAAACTGAGCAATTTTATGTTCGAGGAAAGGCACTATGTCATATACTTATGACTTATACATATACTTGTATTTTGACCTAAACACGGCAAAATCTGCGTGACAATGCCACTTTAAAAAGGCCTTGGAGATCGGGCATTTCATATCGGCCTTATGTAGGATTTACAAGCGTGCTATTTACACGAGGCAATTTTCCTGCAACTTGCAACGCAACGCTGACGAGAGCCGTTGCGACATGCTGCGACACAAGTTGCTGATTACATGTTACACGTTTGCAACTTGTCTCGCGAAGTTGCAAAAAGTAGATATTAAAGTGCTCAACTTTTTCTGCAACTCGCAACGCAATTTTTCGTTGCGAAACAAGTTGCGCAGAGAAGGTGCTACATGCGCAATTTCATCCGCAACGGCTCTCGTCAGCATTGCGTTGCAAGTTGCAGGAAAAAATTTCCTCGTGTAACGGCACCTTTCTGATCATTCATTTTTTGAATGTTTTCTTTCCAACTCGTTTGTTTTTGTATTTACTAATTTCACATCGCCTGTTTCTAGTAGTTTGTTAAAGTGTGTGTGTCCCTTATCACCTATTCAATAGCGTTTTATTGTTTGCGTTTTTTCTTTTTTGTCGCATGTGCGTTCCGTATATTAAATTTAGTCTGACTAAATTCCATCTGTTTGTATTTTGCTCGAATTTTTTTGTGTTCCTTTTTACCTATTCATTAGCGTTTCTTTGTTTGCGTTTTTTGTCGCAGTATTGTTTTCGCATGTGCGTTTTGTATAATTTAGTTAAAACGTTAATCATGTTGTTGCGTCGCAATATTTCGGCATAGCCTTTTGACAGTCTTGTTGAGCGCAGTTTATGTTCAGTTTGAGTTCAACTCAGCAGTGTTTCTTTCTACGCTTTGGTACCAATTTCGTAGCCGTAGCAATGTAAGTATTTAATAAGCTTCTGGTCATCGTCGTTTGTACTTCTTTCCGTTATTTCGCCTTCTGTTTGTGACTTTTATTTCAACCTACTTCTCCTTCTACTTTTACCCTGTTTCTATTCCTACAGAGTTGGAAACATCGATTACCTTTACTCGTCATTTAGACAGATCACCTTTAAACGTTTGAGACAACTCTCGCCATGGAATTATTCTGTGGGACATCATTTTACATGCTTTCTACTAACCAGACATTTCATTACTAAATTTTACTATGCCACTTCGGTCCAAGTCGTCCAATGATTACCGTGCTGTTTAAATCTTTTTGCAACCTGGATGTAACCTGTTCTAAAACATTTAGTATAAAAGCACAGTCACTTTATTGAGAATCAATAAAATTGTGCTTGCTAGATTACCGCGTGCTTTTTAATTTTTTATAACCAGGCCTGGATTACTTTTTCAAACTGAAAGATCAATAACTGAACAAGTTTAGAAGACTTTAAAAGCTGAGTTTAATTAAAACCGCTTAGTTCCTCATCACACCCTTCATGTTTTTTTTGAGTCAAAAAATGTTCAAGTTGAAAACGTTAATTACCTTTTTGACTGAAAGCATCTCGCATTGAGAGCGGATACATGTATATATAAATTGTCGTTTAATGTGTAAATCGTGTTTGATTGCGCCTTCGAGCAAAAAGGAATACTCCGACTCTTTATCTTCGCGATCTTTATTTGTTCTGGTATAGTACGTATGTTAGAATATTTATTTTAGCGAAACACCTTCGTTTGTGATCCAAGTCATCCCAACAGGTGTTTTAACCGTATTAAAATACGCCTTAGGCGATTCGTCATTAGGAAGAGAGCGGACGTAACAAGGTATATCATGAGATCAGGAATCAAAGGCTTACAAAGAGGTGGGATCAGGAATCACAGCCCCGGGATCTGGGATGACGAACCGTGGGATCGGGATCAACAGTGTTTGAAAATAAAATTGAAAATAATAAACGTCAGGGATCAGGCTGTCCTAGATAATAACAAAGGTCAAGAAATCGCTAGAAATACGTCTGTACAGGGTGGATTTTTTTTAAGCTTTAATTGCTATTTTGGGATTTTATGGTTTATTATTTGGATTCATCGCTGGACCATACAACTGGCTAGTCATGATCATGTACTCGTTGATAACTGTGACCAAGAGAACATGTTCTCTTGCTTTGACATCATTACCTGTTCAGAATGCCAAGCGGTATTCACCTGTAATGCATGTCTCACCCACGCTGTATGACGCTTATGATGATAGGCTTAGATACAAAATTCCCGACAAATAGCCTAAATTCTTTCTGGAATTTCTCCATAAAAGCTCTAAAAATCTTTCTAAATTTCTAAAGTTCTTTAAAAATTTTCTACAACCTTTTTTCTCTTGTTTCTTTATTTCTACTAACAGAGATGGAATTCATGGAAAGCATAATTTGAGTGGGAAACCGCTGATTAAGGAAATGCTTAGGTTTATTCTCAAAGAAAATTATTTTCAATTTTACGCCGGAAAAAATTATCTCCCAACTCATGGAACATCAATGCCGGGAACGAAAATGGTAGTTGCCTTCACCCCAATGGGTGCGGTCGAGACACAACTTAGCACCACCAAACTACAAGTGTGGAAAAGATATATTGACGATGTGTTCTCATTATGGAAAAGTAAAGTGGAGTCTTATCACAGGTACCCCAGGCCCAAGCTCAAGTGATGTTTACACGTTGTAATTTGAACGTCGTGGTAACTGTTGCGTAAGAGCGAAATTATAAGGTTTTGTATGGGGAAATTTCGCTTCGAATTTGAGCGTAACATTAGAAACGATATTTGAATAAAAATGGCTCACCTGAACTTCTTTGCGTGTTTACTTGTGTCTTGAGTAGTTTTTGGGTCGATTCGCAGCGATTCCAGCGCGTTTAAGTTCCACTGTTTCTCAGTTTCCTAAAACTCACCGGAATCGCTACGAATCGACCCAAAAACCAATCAAGACACAAGTAAACACACAAAGAAGTTCAGGTGAGCCATTTTTATTCAAATATCGTTCCTAATTTTACGCTCAAATTCGAAGCGAACATTACCCCATACAAATCCTTATAGTCCTTATAACTTCGCTATTACGCAAAAGTTACCACGACGTTCAAATTACAACGTGTAAACCTCACTTGAGCTTGGGTGTTTGGGTGCTTGAGCTTATAGGTGTTTGTCACCTGCTGTTAGAACAAAGGCTTTGGAATATGAAATGAGCTTTAGGTTGCGTAGGTGCGAAAAGTAATGTCTTTTAAGAATTCAATAAAATACTAAATCCTATGTATCTTTTCTGGTCTACTCGACCAGTTGGCCCCCTAATTGCAGAGCAAAGTATAGCGCATGTTGAACAGAAGAATGAAATCAGTCATACGAACGAAGAGCAGGCCAGTTTTAACCTTTGAGTTGTTGTTGAACAATTCTCGTTACCATGGATAAGATAAATTCTTGTTGTCATCAAACTGCAAAGTTAATAACTCGCCATGTTTCGACCATGCTATGACGTCAAACCATTAATTTCAGCTCCACTACACAGTAAACAACATGATCAAAAACCATTAGGTTTATTTTGGCGGTTTCGGCCGAGCACCAGGAACTATAACAATACGTTATACTACAACCTCTTATTACATCCAAGTATGCGATACGTAACATGATACAGAGCTGAGCGACAGTTTACAAACATAGTACTGTCAGACGGAGGCCAGAAAAAACCTGCCGGAAAAAAACCCCCGGTGGGGAAAAAACTCGGCAGGAAATCTGGGTAGGAACCATGGCTCAAGCTCTAAATAGCCCATCCTACGAGGCTACACGAGGGACGACATACTTAAAAATAAAGTAAAATAAATAAATAAAATGAAAATAACGTTAGCTAAACTGAGGTGTTCGGCCTAGAATGATATCCCACGTGATATTCATCTCTTATATAGCCCTCCCTTATGCACGTGCTCATTCCACTGGGCTAGCCCCAGTCCCCACTGTTCTCGTGCCGCAGAAATATTTCATTTCCGGCTAATTCGTATCCACTCAAACGCCAGAAATTCCATTTTATCAGAGGACATATAACGGCGAACCAAAATTTATTTGTTTGCATGTAAAGAGAACTGAAGATTCCACGCCCTAAAGCGATCCACGCGCGACAAAACCTCGCTGCGTTCGAGAAACAAAGGTACGAGCTGACACGTGGCTCACGTGACTCCATAATCTACTGTGATTGGAGATGGTCAGATTCTTTGTGCTTCAAGATACACAAAGCAGGCGATATCCATGCGATTGAAAATACGAATGGTGTAAGAATTAAATCGCATCCAAAGGCAGTATTTCAGCCGTTGGTTTCGCTTTATTCTGACTCTTTCTACGAATCGCGAAGTTTATCAAGGAAGAACGTAAAAACGTTCAAAGAATATTCACGCGGAATCACGAACCATCGATCTTCATTGAAACGATTGTCCTACTGGGATATCACTCGCTTTTAATGGTAAGTCTAATTATTTCAGACCATGCCAAGTAAATATTTTTTCGGTGATATAGGTTTGTTTCTATCGAATTTGTTCGTCAATTTGCGCTGGTTTTCGCCAGATTACTTGCCGTGGAGCCCTTAATAAGTCCGCAGGTGCTAATTGACTATGGTTTGCGAGCGGCGATATTTAACTTAAGCTTAAGTCTTAAATAAGTCTTAAAGGAAAGTGAAAAAAAGACAAAATGTTCTCTTCAATTTAATCTTATATTTATTAATGCATGGTGAAATGATTTCAGTTTTATACAGGCTTCTCAAAAGTGCCAATAAGTTAAGCTTAATAAGTCTCTTTTGTTACGCAGGTGGAAGGATCATTGAAAACAGAATTTAACATTCATCTCGTGGAATAGTCACTTGGCAGATTTGAGTGATAACCGTAAAGTGGATATACCATGACCATGGCCACACATGCATCAAAAATGAAAATCTGATTTCCTCATGACAGTGGTAAGGCTAATCCTAATTGCTCTGTCAATTCCAAGCCCGCTCATCCCCCCCCCCCCCCCCCGGGGGGGGATTTGCCTTTTTTTTTTAAGGGAGTCAATTATTATGGAGATATGTATGTAGTGTAGTTCTAACTTTTGAGTCTGTGGATGAAATCCTTTGGTGTGACCATTCAAATGAAACCTCTTCAGCAGTACTTTTGCATAGTACCATTTGTTTTTCAATATTTTACAAAATGAAATTTAGTATTTTTCTTGAATTTTGACTTTTGGCACTCTTGGGAGTTAAGGGGTTAAATAATGTTGCAAATGCCCCACGGTGGGGTCCTCTTTTTCGTACAAATCTCCATGGTGGGGCTTCTGGAAGAGTGCAAATGCCCAACCCATGGGACAAGCAATAATTTTTTTGCAAATCAAAGAAAAGGATCTTAATTCATGCTAGGAATTGTTTCGTTTTACCTTGGTGTAACTTATATCCGTTTCTTCATTCCTTTAAATATTTATGTTATGTTTTCACAAAACTTTTGACTCCAATAATTTCCTGTCAATTCTCCTTTTCGTTTGGCTCTTACTCATTTATTGTAGTGAATTTTGATTTTGATTTTTTTAATTTTTAAGTTAAGTTGCCATTGAATTTAAAATAGCCAGATTCTTCTGTTGTGACATCATTAAAATTTGTCATGATACCGTCTTTTGTGGCATTTGAAAGGTAAGAAACTAGCCGGCCTGTTTGAAAATTGTGTGAAACTTATTTTCAAACTAGCAGTAATCAAAGATTAACAGAGTGCGTTCGACATGTTTGTTACAACAGCTAAAAGAAGAAGTATTGATGTTTGTCGGAAATCGGTTCATTTCAATACGCGTATTTTCATTCATTGATCTTATCAAGTGATTTAGTTTGACAAGTAGGAAATTAAGTATATCAGATTCCATAAGGCTTTTAAATATGCAAATTTAAGATAAAGTTACTTTATAGGCCATGTGTATGACTAGAGTGAATGCTTTTTCGGGATTGGTGAACATTGTGACGAAGGATCCAGGGACTTTGGGATTAAATCATTCTTACTTGTCGTGGACTTCTTGTGCCAAACGCAGGCGTTCGCAACACATTAAGAAAAACAAACAAGTGTCGTCTTGAGTAATTTCACTGCACATGTAAATACCAGTTCCCAGCGGCCAAAAAGAAAAACAAGCAAGTTTCGTCTCAAGTAATTTCACTACACGTGTGAATATTCAAAATGGCGCAGATTTTGCACATGGCCCGCCTGTCCACCCAAAAAATCTTGATTCTTCAGTCCGCCAGCGAACCCTAAGATTAGGACTGCATTCTCCTATTGTCGAACGCAAATAAAAGCCTGAAATGGAAAATGAATGCGTTTGGTCTGTTGGTCTGGTTCACTTGAAAAGTGCAGGACCCAAACAACGTTTATCAACTCAGTTTTTATATTTTTAAATTGGGGGCAATCAGGAAATTAAAAATAAATAATGAAGCATGCACCACTTTTAAAATCCCAAAAATAACATTGTTTTGACAGTGCCCCATCCCCCGGGCAGACCTGTTAGGAGGGACGAGTTATAAAATTCCCTGGGGGGGGGGGGGGGGGGTGAGTGAGCTTGGAAGTGACGGGGCCATAATCAATAATGGCAATCAACACAAATTTCATGCCCATATTAACAAAGGAATAAAATTATACCAACCAGAAGGACAACTGTCTCCAGGTGTAGTCACAATGGGTAGTACACTTTGCAAACTGAACCAAATTTTGGCTTTTGGGTAACCAAACGTATTAGAGATGGTGAGTTCAGTAGACATGAAGTGTGTCCACCCTTCCTAAATGATACATACATACATACATACATACATACATACATACATACATACATACATACATACATACATACATACATACATACATACATACATACATACATACATACTTTGTTGAGACTCAGCTTTTCGGTCACAATGTTAACTATCACATAATACTGTACAAATGATGTACAAATTGTTTAGTCATTACATGTAAGGGTTTGAAATATCATGTTTTCATGACTTGGAGCTTGCTTTTAAGCTTGCTTTATTATCTTGAAATAAAAACAAAAGTGATGAATGCATTGAAATACATGAATGAAATAAATAGGCAAAATTGACCAAAACAACTCAAAATTCCACCAGAATGGAAACTTTGATTTCTTGACCCCTTGTCACAAAATCAAAATTGATGAACTGTAATTCAATTCAATCCTTTTAACCCTCTGGGGGGACTACCATATAAAAATGACAGGGGTGCTCATTGGAAATTTTTGAAAAACACCCTAAAAGGTAGTACCAGAATCTTGTTTGATGTGTGTGGCTCAAATGAATGTTTACCTCTAAGAGGTTCCAATTCTATAAAAAAACAACACAGGGATTACAAATATGCCAAATTTGCAATTTTACGCCAAAAATTCATCCGTGACTCCAAAGAATTCCTAAAGGGAGTCATTTTGACTCCAGAGTAGAGTCCAGAAATATTCAGCAGAATTATATTTTCTGCCAGCCAAAATTTTAAAAATTGTTAGATTCCTAATGAAACAATACAAAATCAAAGGTATTGGCAGTCTTATAACCACATTTCTTTGCTATATGAAGTTTGTCCATAGTTGTTTTGGGTGCTATGGGACTGCTCATTTTAAGATACCGTTTTTTAATGTAAATCTTTTTGGTCAGCGGTTCTCCTTCGCCCACATACTTCATGTAATGGTGCTATGAAGTACCAATCTTCCACATTGCAAAATGGCATCTATATCCTTGTCCTCGTCCTCAAAATAAAGATGTCTCCCAGAAACATCACAGCAGGCTTCCAAAAGGAAATTCTGCACAGAATGGCAAAAAGAATTTAGTTGGCTTTGCTTTAATGACTCAAGAGCAGTAATGGAACTTAAATTTTGTCAAGAAAATTAGACATTTTCAGATTACAGAGTACATGTAGTATCAAGTATGCCTTTGAGTGGGAAAATGTACTTTGCTATTAAAACTAAAGTAACTTTCTTGCTTCTCTTCAAAAATGTAGTTTTATTTGTTAAGTCCCTTGCGCACTTTGTATATACCATTTTCAAAAATTACTCTAAAATTTGTGGAGATGGAGTCAAAGTGACTACAAAGGGAAAGAGAAATTTGTAATTTCTGAACACATCCTATTGTCATTATTTTTTAGGCTTTATACCCTAAAAATTAATGGTACCACGATAATCCTGACTGGTCATTTTAGCTTTAAGTACCCTAAGTGCTACCAATCTGCAAATTTTGACCCCTAACAGGTACATTGTACAATGAGTACCCATGTCATTTTTACATGAGAGTCCCCCCCCCCCCCCCCTCGGGGTAACCCTGCACTTTTTCTCCAAACTACATATACTTCTTCTGTTTTGCTTTTGTAGAATCTTTTTATCCAACTAAGTTGTTCATGGCATTTGCCAATATAACATGGAAATAAGTTAAGCGTAAGTGTAACACTTAAGTTAATGGGGTTTTATAATAAGAAACAAAAGAGGTGACCGTATGGCGGGGTTCCACTGTACCTTTTCGGCTGCGCTTAAAATGTTGCAAATTTCAGGCCCAAGCGGGAGTTTTCAAATGCTAAAATATATAAATTATATCATTGCAGCAAAACAACCTAAAACCCTTAAACAAAACAGTTGTGAAATTTCACTTCATGTGCACTTCAAGTGAAAAAAATAAGGCAACCTTGCGAAAACTAGAGAATGATCCCGGCCTTGCTGATCGCACAACGCTAACACCAACACAGATTGCCGACCTCTTGAATTTCGTTTTGAGATCTACGTATTTCCAGTACGATGGATCGATTTACGGACAAAAAGACGGAGCAGCCATGGGGAGTCCAGTTTCTGCGGTTATAGCTAACATCTACATGGAAGAATTTGAAGAACAGGCAATAGCAACTTCGCCATATAAACCTAAGATCTGGAAGCGATATGTAGATGACACATTTACCATATTAGATCAAAGCAATGTCGACAATTTCTTGCAACACCTCAACAACCAACAGCCTACCATTCGTTTTACCATGGAAACAGAGAAAGACAACACTATCCCTTTCCTAGACACGTCAGTTACAAGGGACTCAAACGGCCTTCTCACTACCAGTATATATAGGAAACCTACTCATACTGATCAATACCTGGCCTATGATTCACACCATCTGCAGTCAGTTAAGCATGGTATTGTGAAATGTCTGTATGACCGAGCCAAACACCTCATTACTAGACCATCAGTTATCTCCAACGAAAAGAAACATTTGTCGTCGGTTCTTGTTTCTAATGGATATCCTTCCTCGTTTGTACAAAAAATCACAAAAACGAAAGGACCAACAACAAAGAAGGAATCCACACAGGATTTTAAATCTACTGCAGTATTGCCCTATATCAAAGGTGTATCAGAGGTTCTTCGCCGCTGCCTACAACAACAAGGCGTACGCACTGTTTTCAAATCTGACACAACTCTCAGGTCACACTTAGTATGACCTAAGGACGTCCTCGACTCTAATAAACAGGACGGTGTTGTCTACAAGATTCCTTGCAAATGCGGCAAAGTGTATATCGGAGAAACAGGGAGGTCTATGCATGAAAGGATAAAAGAACACGATAGAGACATACGGCTTGCTTGTACTCAAACCTCCGCGGTTTCAGAACACGCTAACAAGACCGGGCATTTTCCTATTTGGGACGAGGTTAAGTTTATTGACCGTGACCCACACTGGTACACCCGTAGAGTTAAAGAGGCCATCCACATAAGACTTCATCCTAATGACATCAACAGAGATAGTGGAATTGAAATTCCCGAAGCGTGGATGCCTACAATCAAGAAGCATAACAGCCAACCGATATCAAATCGGACCGGAGAGGGAACAACATCTTTTCGGAATAATAATCAGGATCGAAATGCACCAATAGCAACAAGCCAACGTGCTACATAAGCGACACGTAACCAATCGACCTCATCGCCTGATGAAGACTAGCAGTAATAGCAGTCGAAACGTCGCGATCAACATCTTAAAGTGACTCCATTGTGAGACAAACGAAAAAAGCGTTTACCTATCTCACACACCACAATGAACAACAACCACATTTTTAGTAATATATTTTCCATATTTACTCAAAAATGCACTGCCCTGAAATAAGCACTGTGCCCGAACAAGCACCAAGCATAACAGCAAAAATTTTAACATCGGTAAGCACTACCCTTAAATAAGCACCACACACATGGCACTCATTTAAAGCACTTGAGTTCAAGAGCAGGGCTTATTCAAAGGGTGTAAAAGAATGTTTTCCTTTAAACCAGTTGCTGAAATTTATTCTCATGAATAATATAATTTATTGTTCAGTTAAAAATACATTTATTTCATTGTTTTTTCATTTTTTAAGAAAACTTTGCCATCACAAGAAGCCCAACTTCTCTCCTCTTTCCAGTGACCTTTACACAAAGTTTGTTTTCAGTGTCTTCTAGAACAGTACTGACTTTGTAAAGTGTACCACCCTTAAATACATGTAAGCACTGCATCCAAAAGTTGAAAAATTTAATAAGGGCTGGCCCTTTTTTAGAGTAAATACAGTAAGACTGTTGTAAAATATTGACATACCATTTGTTACCTTAAGGGCTTTAAGTATAGTTTAAAAAACGAGCAGTAGTGTATTATCAGGTTTAAAAACTCGAGGCGAAGCCGAGAGTTTTTACACCTGATAATACACGTGCTGCGAGTTTTTTGAACGGCTTCAAAAACATTCTTTCAAAAGCGTGTCCCTTCGGAATTAAACCAATTGCGCTTTTGTGCAAAGAGGAAATTAGCATACGAGAAAAACAAGTAGACTAGACTGATTAGCATACAACACATGTGCCTCGTCTTCGACGAAGTGACCATTGCTTCCCGGCTCCAGTCGAAAGTTTTGGGATTTTATAGTTCTGAGGGAAAACATCTACTGAAAAATGCTATACTAAAGTTGTCAGGTACGGTACATAAAACGGCTGACAATTTTTTTTTCAGAGGTAGAGAACGAGTAGAAATAAGTAGCTTGCATCTGCGAACCAGTCGCTTACCTGGCAATTTACACGAGGGCGCTGGTGTCATTCAAATAACGGCTCACTTGTTAAACTGTTGGTTCTTTATTTTGTTGAGAAGATTCCAAATAGAATGGCGAAAGACCAGATTTCGTAAAACAGTACTGCACAAAAATATTAAAGTCACCATTTGTTGCACGAAGAATCCTGAACAATTACTACCCATATCAGTAATCTTTATATAAAGACTACGTGTGATCTTAATATAAATATCACGGTAATTTTAAAATAATTCCCATTAAAAATTCAGCGATAATTGCATTGTTTGCCCATTCAGCCCCGCACTCCCCTGTGACTGAAATCAAAGCCGCCACCAGGCTTTTCATAATGACCGTAGATTACCAGGTATAAAGGCTCATACACGTGATCGATTTGCGTCGTGTGATTGGCTGATATGCTCATGAATTATTAATGAGTTTTTGAATATTTTATAAAGTAGTGCAGTATAAAATGAACCACCTTTTGAACCACCTTTTCTTTAACCATAAACCCCCCATACTGAGACAGGATACTTTAAAAGTGAACCCTGCATGGTTGTGAGTGCTTTGATTAGTAATTTATATGTTGGTTTCTCTTGGTTTCAGAATCAAGAAATAGTGTATGAAACAACAGGCCTTTCATGGGCATGGAATGGTTAACATGACATGTGAGCTGGGAAACAAAAATTACAGTGTAACTGGAAACTATGAAGAAGGTAAAAGACTTGTGGCCTGGAGGTACTTACATGTATTATTCAGTATTTTTGGATAACAGAAGTCAACATTCCTTATTACAATTTTTATTAATCAACACATACAGTTTACATTGTACAGCTTTTCTCTTTTTGTTTTTTAACAAGAGAGAAAAATCTCTGTATTTTGATTGGTGAAGCTGAGCCTTGGTAAACTAAGAAACATTGTTGCAAAAGTAAATGTTTATTAGTTTAGCTGCACGAGAAACAAATTTTCCAGAAGCAAATTTCATGGTTTAACATCTCTGCTAGCCCGGTCACCCAAGGCATTTAAAAATGAAGCCAAGCTGGTGAATGTTGCACATTCAGCAGTCCATGGGTGAGTATAGAGAAATGCTTAGGGATTTAGTTTTATTTACCTGTCCCAGCACAAAAATGACTTGGTTCTTTTCTTGCCTTGTCTACATGTAAGTCTCATTTTTCGATCACATTTGATTCCAAAAACATGGTGCTTGTAATGTTATTTTGGTATAAAAGGCTCTGTACTGGCATGGGAATGCTCAGAGCAACTCGCTGTGTGAAGGTTCCGCCAGAACAGGGGGTCTTTTTATCTCGTTAATGCGCTTGCGCATTAAGCGAGATTTCGGAGTCAGTCACGTAAAAAGGGACAAAAGTTGTTAACAAAATTTTGTGGACTTTTGTCCGGGGGGGTTTCTTCCTTCTTCTTTATAGAAGTTATATAATAGGGCATTGAAGATGTGGTTGGTTAAACCGGTTAGGATTTCAACAAGGGGCTGCACCTAAAATTTTTGGGGAGCACCCCCGGACCTATTGTTAATTTCCCTAGGGTATTGGGATGTCAGAACTTGTGATGAACTTGTCATATCTCACATTACGTTACCGCAAAGGCATTAAGTTCTTCTTAAGTTTCGATATCTCACGTTACCTATCAGCTTCAATCATTTGCCGTAAAGCCAAAAATAGGTCAAATGCGTTTTTTGGCAAACGCAGTTTGAGAACTTCACGGTGTATTTTTACGAATGGCGACGTTTTAAGAAAGTTAAATGGGACGGGAAAGTTTGTGTTTTAATATGAGCGATATGGCAGAGCAAAATTTGCGTTTGTTCTAGTACGCGGGTGGCGGCTTAGAATTTACAACATGAACGCTTATCAGCATAAGTGGAAAAGCGTTATTTCCTGAATTATTCTAGAGCTCTCACGCAAGTATGAACCTACCTGCCATGATCTATCAAGAAACGAAACATAATTATTATCAATTCGCTGTTCTGACTCAAATGAGTTCAAATTTTATATTCAAGTTCCGATGAATTTCATTGAATTCTCAAAAGCTTGTTCATTTGGCTCGGATGGTTTTATGCCGGTGGATTTTCAAGATCAGTTGCTTATACGCGCCACACTGTGAAAGAATTTTCCGGGAAAGTTTAAAATTTTACAAGATTTTGGTCTATTGTCTTGCCAAATAATGCCATTTCAATGTAATCGATTTTTGTTACAGTTAGCGTAAACTTCGAGTTCTACGAAGGGTTCGAGTTTAATCAATTTTTGCATAACCGGAATTCAACTGGATAAAAATGTACGACGATGAGTCGTGCACTTGTAATAAGCTGAGCATGCAAGGCCTAGCCGTGACGTGTGGTTTTAACGCAATGAGAAGTTCGTAGACAATATAATAATTAAGGCCTTTAAAAATCAGTTGAAATCATTAATTCAAATGGATGGACTCAATACCGCTGTGGCTATATGGCCGGTAACCGGTCAAGGTTTTCAAAACACTAAATGGCCGGCAGTTCTATATTCACAGTAAATTTCTCAAAATCGAAAAATTCCAGCTAATCTAAACTATCATATATCGATTCAGAAAGGTCAAGCGATCCTGAAATGCTTTATAGATCTCAAGTGTAGTGTTTGGTTTACGCTGGGCTCAGTAGACGAAATCATGTTTTGTGACACTTAGAAATTTTTTCAGTTCGACTGCCGGTCAAGGTTTTCAAAACACTAAATGGCCGGCAGTTCTATTTTTTCAGTAAATTTCACAAAATCGAAAAAATCCAGCCATTCTGAACTATCATATGTCGTGATCCTGATCAAACGAGCCGGTTTTGTGGGATTTCTATATCACGAACCCCCCGACGAAACCATGTTTTTGCAGTCGAGCTGAAAAAAGTTCCAAGTGTCACAAAACATGGGTTTGTCTTCTGAGCCCAGGGTAAACCAAACACTAGACTTGAGATCTATAAAGCATTTCAGGATCGCTTGACTTTTCTAAATCGACATATGATAGTTTAGATTAGCTGGAATTTTTCGATTTTGTGAAATTTACTGAGAATATAGAACTGCCGGCCATATAGTGTTTTGGAAACCTTGACCGGCAGTCGAGCTGAAAAAAGTTCCAAGTGTCACAAAACATGGTTTCGTGATATAGAAATCCCACAAAACCGGCTCGTTTGATCAGGATCACGACATATGATGGTTCAGAATGGCTGTATTGTTTCGATTTGTCAAATTTACTGAGAATATAGGACTGCCGGCCATTTAGTGTTTTGAAAACCTTGACCGGCAGTCGAGCTAAAAAAAGTTCTAAGTGTCACAAAACATGGTTTCGTGATCTAGAAATCCCACAAAACCGGCTCGTTTGATCAGGATCACGACATATGATAGTTCAGAATGGCTGGGTTTTTTCGATTTGTCAAATTTACTGAGTTTAGTGTTTTGAAAACCTTGAGCGGCAGTCGAGCTGAAAAAAGTTTGTCACAAAACATGGTTTCGTCTACTGAGCCCAGCGTAAACCAAACACTAGGCTTGAAATCTATAAAGCATTTCAGGATCGCTTGACCTTTCTAAATCGACATATGATAGTTTAGATTAGCTGGAATTTTTCGATTTTGAGAAATTTACTGAGAATATAGGACTGCCGGCCATTTAGTGTTTTGAAAACCTTGACCGGCAGTCGAACTGAAAAAATTTCAAAGTGTCACAAAACATGATTTCGTCTACTGAGCCCAGCGTAAACCAAACACTAGACTTGAAATGTATAAAGCATTTCAGGATCGCTTGACCTTTCTAAATCGACATATGATAGTTTAGATTAGCTGGAATTTTTCGATTTTGAGAAATTTACTGAGAATATAGGACTGCCGGCTATTTAGTGTTTTGAAAACCTTGACCGGTTACCGGCCATATAGCCACAATTCAAAAGATAAATAGTATTGAAATATTTATGAAGAGGAATTTAACCGTTGCAACCCCTTAAAACTGTACTTATCTATATCCTTGGTGCACTGTATTCAATTTTTCTTAATAGGTTTTTAGAAGACTTACCTTCTACTTGCAGCTGAAAAAGCTAGGCTTAAACGTAACAGTCGCTAGACTGTCAAAAATGCCAACGAAGGTTTTAGCGAGCTCCACGCAGCTATAAAGCGTAGCGAATACAAGCTAAAATTACAGCCTTTACTGAGACACTTACGATACGACCAAAAACAGATCGCTGCATTCACCCCTCTCATAAAATAGAAGTCTGTATACAGGTGAACATTTCAAGTTCGTTTACCAACAGGTTGCAACTGAACTGACTGAAAATTCTAAAAACTGACAGGAATCTTCTGCGACACCTCCTTTCAACAACCTTGACGGGCTTTTTTAATTTCGTTCCTATTACAAATTAAGTTATCGTCTCTTCCGTAGAAAAATACGTAAACATTGGGAACATCAAACTTTAAGAGGGTATAAAGGAAAAGTAACACACATCTGAACAGCGCCACCATTTTGGACGGTAATCTATCCGTTCCGATGTTAATCGCGTGTTCCTCCTTTCCGGTTCTAGATTTCTGTTCGTGAAATGACCAGATTTTTCCGGATATATAATTGATACTATCCATTAGATTATTACAATGGAACTCAATTCATTCTATAGGTGTCAGAACATTCACTGAAGCGTGATGCTTGAAGTTGTTTCTCGCGGTGAATTTGCCTGTAAAGAGCTGTAAACCCGGCGCAGCTTTTTCTCGACAGCTACAGTGAGCTTACTTTACCATTTTGTAAACAAGGCCAAACACACGACAAATTAATCTAGCACTGCTAAATGAGGGTGCTAATGGGGGTACCCAATTGTCAGTTAACTACTATTTTTTCGGCCAGTTGTCAGTTAACAAGAGGCTACACTGGTAGCCTATACTCATGCGCTTGTATAAGAAAGTTTTTTCTTTTTCTTTTTTAACTGGGTCACGCTGTCGGAAATCGGTTCATTTCGATATTTTCATTCATTGATCTTATCAAGTGATTTAGCTTGACAAGTAGGAAATTACGTATATCAGTAAGGCTTGTAAATTTTCAAAGTTAAGATAAGGTTACTTTAAAGGCCATGAGAATAACCAGAGTGAATGCGTTTTCGGGATTGGACTTAGAACAGCCGCTTTACGAAAATTATCCGACATTAGATTCTCATACAAAAACCATAATTTCTCACCTGTCAAGATAGCTTCCAAAACCGTAATAAGGATCGTCAGTAAGATGTCTGTTTGATACAGGATCGTACACAGAGAGTATGGGAAGGAAAAAAGTCGAAAGTCACTGATGCTTGTGTCCAATAAAATAAGGTGTGTCCACTTACTTTGGAGTCTGCTTAATACAGGTTTTAGTGTAATCAGAAATCTTACTCATTTAATCTAACTCTGAAAAGGGCTCGTGTGGTCAAACCCGGGGTCAACCCGCGTTCGCGTGCTAGGACAAAATGACGAAACAAAATACATACCATGTACTTCCCATTAGAAAAGGTAGCTCCATTTCCAACTGAGCCTTTGTAACAGCTTTCCCGTCGATCTTCTCTAATCGGAACAACTTTAAATCAAACTCACCGAGTCCAAACTTTCCGCTTATTGTTTGATTATATGTCCATTGAATTGTGCTTTGTCATGTCAAACGGTATGCGACTTATGTGCCATTCGAATGCCGATCCTTTGTCATCATCTCGATAAAAACTCAGAATAACTTTGACCACGCCACTCGACGCCATCACGGAGATCAAGGTCAACGCTCTACGACCCTGGTACCTTTCGCATATAATATCGGTTAATATGTCACCTGGTCACGCAGCGAAGCAGGTAAAAGTCACAAAATAGCTTTGCTGTTAGGAAAAAAACTATGTTGCTTTTATTAACAACAACAATCGTTAATTTAGTATAATTAATAGAATGTCACTTAACTGTTACCGTATTTTCTCGATTAAACGCCGGGCCCCGAATAAACGCCGGGCCCCGAATAAACGCCGGGTATAATTGAGGAAGTTGTAAGCAAGCTCCTCAAACGTTTGTTTGTGGTATAATAAACTTAAGATTTAAGGGCAAGGTACAAGGCTGCCAAGAAAAACGAATAATAACCCTTTCTTAAAAAATGGCGGGCGAGAAAAAACTGCTGATACAAAGAAACGCCGGGTCCACAAGGCCAAGTTTGAAATAAACGCCGGGGGCATTTAAAAGAGAAAATACGGTAACTTTTCATTTATCAGTTAACTACTATATTTTTGGGCAATTGTCAGTTAACTGTTAACCCCATCAGCACCCTCCTAAATGCACTGGTATTCTGAATTTCACTTTTGCCGGAACGCAATTGGCATGAAAACAAAACGAAAAAAACTCGCGAGATAATAACGCCTTTTGTCACAACATTTCACCCACGACTGAAAAACCTAAACAAATACTGATGAAAAATGGAGTTTCGTTCAAAACCAACCATTCCTGAAAACTATTTACAAAACGCCGCCTAACACATCATACAAGACGTAAATCACTTAACGACAGGACTCATAACAGCCAAACTTTGAAAGCTAATATAAATGCATCGCAACCGCAAAACCACATAGCGGAGTCAGTGCAGGCCTGTCATGAACCTCATTTCGATCTAAGGGAAACTAAAAAAGTGACCGCCAGGAGTGGTGCCCTGTTTACCCGCTCCAGACCCAATATTTTCTATATAAGTGCGTCCATAGCAGACGTGACCGAAAAATGACCACGTGATCACCATTTTCCCGCCATTTTTCACGTCAAAATATATAAAACAGCAGACTTGATACTTTAGCTAACTACAAAACTTTCCTTTTCATTATGCAAGAGTAGGAACAGCAAAATACCATAAATTTTGACTTTCGTTCTATTTTCGAATACTGCTGGAGAGTTGAAAAAGAAATGGCTGATGGCGCGATGTCTGCTAAACATAGCTCAAATTGTCCTGGCATGGGGAAAGGCAGCTCTAGAGAAATGACATGTTGTTACGGCCTCCTTCCATTAGATTCGGCAAATGTGAAGTTCAATGTTTGAATCGGGCCTTACTTTAAATAATATTAAAGATTCAGTTACCATTTGTTGTGCCAATTGATATTTTGATAATTAATATTAATGTATCATCTGATCAGATATAAAGTCATTGCACGTGACGTATTATTGATGTGGGCTTTTAATTGTTTTGAAATTGCGGCAATCTATTGTATTTGATTTATAAAGTCTTTTCCATTGTCAAATATCCCAACAGAAAATAGACAATGAATAACTGAAAATGCACTGTGTAAATTGAACCAACAACACATTTTCATCGTCAATTAGCTAGCAAGGCGGGAAAAGTCTTTCACTTTCACTTCACTAACATCAAAATTATTTACATTCACACTCGTGATTCTTTGTTACTCGTAACTTTTTTTGATCCTGCCAAGAACCATATCCAGTTGACTACTGCGCCTCGCATTTTCTACATAATGTCTGATTGTACAACGCCATCTTTACCATATTTATTTTATATTTATTTTAGATTCTTCTTTTTTTAACCTCATGTTTCAACGCATTAACGAGATGGCTTTAAGAGCCCTTTGATTACTCAGTAACAACAGTCGTTTAGTTCTTGCCACAATCTCTATTTATTTTTCCATATTATCCTGCTTTATGACTCTAGTCCAGAAAATTACCTAATACATACCACAATACCGCATACATGTAGTCTACATCAGTGTCAACTCACAAGTTATGGGGAGAATTATATTCAACAAAACCAATGGCAGGTGAGATCCTCGTTGGGTTGAAGCCAACTGAAGCCGTAAGGGAAAGTCTCTGGGTGGGGGTGTTTTGTTCTGTTTGAGCCAGTCATCAATGGCCCTGAGAGCAAAAAAACGAATACAATGGTTGCATAGAATCCATGGGTCAGCGCTGTGGGTGGTCTATTGTCTGAAGCCGCAAACAATCAGGGATTTCAATTGAGTCATGACCTGAAATGGAGGAAACCACTGTCAATGGATTCATGTGTTTTCCTTCGTAAACAATGTTGGCATAAAATCACTTGAAGGCTGTGGGTGACCCATTAAGTCATGCCATGGTTGGACCATGGGGTGTGACCGCAAATGATCAGTGATACCAATTGCGCCATGACCTGAAAAAGGAATTCATGTTGAGTGTTTTTATTTCGTTTAATCCAATTGTCAATGGTTCCTAGGGCCAGCCCCCGCAATGGCAGCATGGATAGGTTTGAATGGGAGATTGGGTAGAGCATATGTAGAAGGGGCAATTACATAGAGACAGCAATCGATCCAAGATCTGAAAAAAAAAACCGACAAATTTATTCATGTTGAAAAAAATAATTACATGGGTTGATAAAAACGTAAATTTAAACGTTTGTCTACAAAAGCAATCACCTGGTCCTCATTGTAAAGGGCATCATGTCTGTCCATAAATTCCTCATGAGCCCAATCGATGTAATGGATGACAAGGAAATTGAGTTGCCCAAAGAGTTCTGTTCATTGACACTGTTGGCAATAATCCAATGAGGGATTGGTGACCCATTCGTTGGCTGGACATAAGGTGGACTGTCTGAGTTCTTGCGTTAACTAAAAGAAATGGAGAAGGAAATGGTCATCAATGTCCCCGTCTGTCTATCGTCTCAAACAACGTTGGCGAAAAGGTTGCCGAGTGGGATTGCCCCAAATATGCAATGCACAAATGGGCAAGTCTTGTATTTCTATAATCAACTGTACAGTGTGAAACAAAAAAAAATAAAAGGTTTCGTTAATGATAGGGTTGTTTCCTTCTTTGAACCATATAAGCAATTGTAATCTGTGGGCAATAAATCAACATAGGATGGTTATGTTTCCACCACCATATGTCGATTTTTAGCAAAACATTTCTTACTATGGCAGGTTCACATCAGCACAAGACAAAATTATAAAAAAAAAAATCTACAAAGGCCTATTGGGTGCTTTATGTCAGACCCTCCCCTTATCTCAAATTTGTGAGATTATTATTTTGAATTTTTAGCTTGATCGGATACCTTTAGTTTGATGTAACTTAAAACAATAATTCACCATAATTTTAGCAAGATTAAATGCCCATGGCTAAAAAACTCAATTTTTAAGTGAAAATGATAAAGTTAACATTAATGTAGAGTAGTTGAGTTGATACCTTCATTTTAATTGGGAAATTACTCCTTCAGCTATTAGTACAACATATTATAAAAAATTGCTGTTATCCTTAGAGGTCCTACATGTATATATGTACAACTAAATTAACCTGAGCTCCCATAATTTTCGAGGCATGCATTACTTCATGTAACCCTGCACTTACTTCAGCAACCTTGTGTTTTCTATTTCATTTTTGTTTGTTTGTAACAACTTTGTCACTTCCTTTACTTCTGCTACAGCCTGAAAAAGACATTGTGTTACCAAACTTTATAACTTACAGTGGTCTGCATGCTGATAAGCTCTACTATAATATGACACAATAATATCAAACTGATTCTCAGCCCAATTTAAATGTCAGAAACTCTACAACATATTTGACTCGGAAAGCAGCAAAATTGAAGAAATTTGGATTGCAAGGCCAAATATCCACTGAACATAGTTTTCCACCAAGCCCTTCAATTACAATCATATTATAATTCAGTTAAAATTAACCCCAAGTGCCAACACAGTTCAAGTGAAAACGTTTTACCTGTTCTTCTTGATCTCGGTAGTCTTTGTGCAAGATGCTCATCCCACATTCAAAGTATCCCTGGCATGGGGGTTGTCTACAACTGCATGTTTACTCTGTGGCCTCGATAATGACAATAATTGTCAAGTGAAATTGGTATTCTTCCCTGCTGATGATGCTCTTGGATGGGGTACTTACGTCAATGATGAGAGGGTTGCTTGGTCCACTTGAAGGCGATACTCAAGAGTATTTCTGTGATCTTTATGGTTTTCTATCAGTCTTTCAACTGCCTTTTCACCTGCATGACTACTTGTCAGTGGAGTGCTTGCAGCAGTTAACTCCCCTTCCATACTTTGTTGGGACTGTATACATGTAGAACTTGGCACTTTTCTGGTGTATGAACTGTACTAAACAATCTTCACTTTAACTTTGTCTCAGTCTTTCAGTTGTTCCACTCCTACATCCACAAATTCCCCCCATTCAACATCAAACCGCTGAAGGTCCGCTGAAGGTCCACTGTCAGGTCCGTTGCATCTGGAAAGTAGCAATGTTCAGCAACTGCCTCAGGTACTGGTTTGGCATCGACTTCTTCATTTGCGTCTGTTTCTGCTACTGGTTGTGCATGGCACAGCTTAAGTCAATTCAAATGCACAATCTGTCTTTTTCCTGCTGGATATCCCTGAGGCTGAATGCGGTATGTCACATCTGAAATACAGTCAACAGCCACAAAGGGGCCCTTCCATGGAGAATGCAGCTTGGCTGATTGCCCTTTCTTGATCGCTGGGGTGTAGAGCCACACTCGGTCTCCGACAGCATACGGCTGTCCATCTGCTTGCCTGTCATAGTACTCCTTTTGACGGTACTGGGCTGCTCCGATCTGAGCTCTTGCCAGCTCATGTGCTTTTTCCAGACTTTCTCTCGGCTCACTGACATACTCGGGGTAGTCATCCGCATAATCTAGGGTTCGACCAAACATCAAATCAGCCGGCAGACGCACATCACGCCCAAACATAAAATGGAATGGCGGGAACTTGGTTGACTCGTGTACTGGAACGGTACGCCATCATTACCTTCGGCAGATGGTCGTCCCAGTTTCGGTGATTCTGATTAACGTATTCCGACAGCATTGCCGCTAACGAACGGTTAAACCTCTCAACCATGCCATCCCCCATCGGGTGATAAGGGGTCATCCATGTCTTTCCACTCCCAACAGCGCGCACACTTCCTTGAACAAGGCGGAGTCAAAGTTTCTGCCCCGATCCGTGTGGACCCTTTCCGGCACACCAAACCGGCAGATGAATTCATCTACGAGCTTCTGTGCCACAGTCCGTGCCTCCTGATTTGGCAAGGGGTAACTTTCCGTCCACTTTGTAAAGTAGTCAGCAACCACCATAATGTACTTGTTGTGGTTCTGTCTCGGGTAGAGGTCCGAGGATATCTATAGTGACTCTCTCTAGGGGATACCCAGGTACACAGCTAACCAGAGGAGCACGAAGACCAGCTTTGGCTGCTTTACTTGTGGAGCACTTGACGCAGTGTTGAAGCCAGTCTTCCGCGTCCTCTCGCTGACCAGGCCAATAGAAACGCTCGCGAACTTTACCCAGGGTTTTGGTAATGCCTAAGTGACCTGTGCTTGGACTGTCATGAAGTGCAGACAGGACTAAAGGAACAAGGGATTTCGGAACAACCAACAGGAAACTGGTTACAGCACCTTGTTCGTCCTCCCACCAGCAGTACAGGACTCCATTTCGTACTTCTAACGCGTCCCAATGGCTGCACAGCTTACACACTGCAGGGCCTGCCCCTTGTAACTCGCTCTGCGAAGGAAGCTCTGCTTTTCTCTCCCTCCAGGCCAATACACGGCCAACAGTAGGGTCCGCAATTTGCTCACTGCGAATTTCAGCTGTTGTCCACTTCGAACACCGGTTGAGGAAGTCTTCATTGGTAACAGTACTAACCATAGGCAGCATGCTGTCTGGTTCAGGGGGCCTCCTGGACAAACCATCTGCATTTCCATGACGCTTATTGGGATGGGCCTGGACCTTGGAAGTCGAACTCTGCAAGCTTCTCCAACCATCGTGCTACCTGCCCAGTCGGGTCCTTAAAGTTTGTCAGCCACCGCAGTGCAGCATGGTCAGTTCTTGCGACGAACTTTTGCCCGTACAGGTAATGTCTGAAGTGCTGCGAATAGTACACCAGGGCCAGCATCTCCCGCTTGGTAGTAGAATAGTTCCTCTCCGATTTGCTAAGCGTTCGGCTTGCGTACCCGATCACCTTCTCTTGGCCATCATGTACTTGGGAAAGAACAGCGCCAATCCCGGTATCGCTTGCATCGGTGTCCAGGATGTACTCCATGTTGAACCTTGGGTTGCTCAGAACTGGGGCTCTCCAAGACGTTGCTTCAGTTCCAGGAACACTCGGTCACAGGCCTCTGTCCATACGAAGTGCTTCTTGTTTCCCGCAGTCAGTAGCTGGTGTAACGGTGCTGCCACGGAGGCAAAGTTCTGAATAAAACGTCAGTAATACAATGCAAGTCCCAGAAAACTACGCAGCTCCAACTCCAATATAGCTCGACACGTTCGGCCAGTGCAAACTTTCGCCCAAGGGCCTCGAATAGTCCGGCGAACGTTCCAGTTTGTACAGCTTCATTGAGACTTTGGTGGGTTTCTTGGGCCAGTCCGCGAAGTCAAACAGCAGGAACGTCGCGTTTCTCCTCATCGGTCCACTTGTCGAGGGTCGCACAGTTTCAAAAGTACTTCCAATGAGACATCTTGGAAGTCCAATGGCACCTCAAATACAGGCTAACCTGTATTAGAGCGCCAACGGACTTTGTAGTGTTAAAACCGAGCCATGGGACTTGGATCTTGAATCTCAGTGAGTTCGGCTGCATGACTGACATCAAATGAATACCTAACTACCACCACTACATCAGTTAAATTAATCACGAACTCACTAGACAGCCAATCAGAACTAGTGATTCAGTCACACTGCACATCTGCGCATCTTTCACTAGAGTGTAGGGGTTGTTTGAAATGGATTCCTTCAACTTTGGCATCGTGCATATCTTGTTCTTTTCTTCCCATTTTAACCTATCTCCTACATATTGTATCATATCTTCCTTTTCTTTCTCTTTTCTGTAGACCATTTTAACAAAGTCCCATTCACCAACTGAATGCTGTTAGTATTTCGAAGGCTTCATGATTTGGAAGCTCTGGCAGACATACCACTTGACGGCCATACTTGGTGTTGCATACTGCACAACGAGACATCTTGAAAGTCCAATGCCACCTCAAATACAGGCTAACCTGTATTAGAGTGCTAATGGACTTTGTCGTATAGATGTGCAAACCGAGCTGTAGGACTTGGATCTTGCATCTCCGCAATCGGGAAAATTGTCGGAAAGTGGCGTCACCACCTCAAAACAGTCAAAGTTTGAAGGTGAAAACAATAGGTTGGTTCCCTCTAGGGCTTTTAAGTGCACTTGAAGTGCATTTGGTAGATCCTCGTAGTGTGAACTCCTTTCTAAGAGCGTTTTCTAAGCCTGACTGACTTATGTTTCAAGAGAAGCACTCATCTGATTTATTTAAACGTTCAAATCTCTTTGTAAAATGCATCAAAAAGGTAAAAATTAATATCAGCTGAATGTAATTAGAATGTTAAATAATTTGCAGTGGTTCGTTTTCTACAAGTTCCATATGTCCTTTTTTTTACCAAAAGCATCTTTTTGAATGACACGTGCTGTTGGTTTGTGTGGAATCACCCAAGTGTAGCTTTCGTACTTGGAGTGTGAACGTTTTAATGACTGCAGTTTTTGGTTTTGTTGCCCTGTCGATATACGTAAAACAAAAGGATCCAAGTGCAGTTTAAAGAAAGGCCTACCCCTTACTTATTGGGAGCGCACTTTACCAATGACAGTACAGCCGTGCAGCTAAAAGTATGTGGGCGCACAACTTTGATTTCCACAGGGAACGAGCTCTCTGCGTTTTGGTTTACAATTCTGGAGTCACAGACGACTTCAAAAATACTATCAAGTAGGATCTCAAGTTTTAGTTCAGCTGTTGGAAGACGTATTTCAAGTTGACTTAGGGAAATAAATTGTATGTTGAGAAAAAAAGATTGTCGTCTAATTTTCAGGCTTAGCCAATCAAGAAACTACAGACAAAACAATGCCTGCATGTGCGTTTTATATTTTGGTGCATTTCTTTGCTGTTCCCTGCAAAACAACAATGTCAAATGATCATAGTTTTTGTGGATAACGTTAACACACAACGTTTATTTTTTTTTCCATTTGAAATTTAAAGCTGTAGCTATGAATTTAACAGTTTACTTTCACAAAAGTTACAGTGTAAACGGAGATGATTGACAGACATGAAAGTTAACCTGACTAAACTCCCTAGCCAGGTGGTTTGAAAAAACCTAACTTTAAAAATTTATATTATATAAACAGATGAGAAGTTTCTCGAAGCAAGATTTCATCGCTCAGGAAACTCTTTGATTCCTACCATTACACAGGTTCAAGCTCCTCGGTCAATTTCAATGCGAAAACAGTGGATACGAAGACTTTTTTTCTGCTAAATCCTGATTCCAGAACAAGACTTGGCATGCCTGTTGATAGTTTGCTCAATTGTAATGTCTACTGTGTTCCTACTGGAAGGGACCTCTGATCGGTTGACACAGAAACCGTTTTTTGTGAGGAGTTCCATGGCTCCAGGGTGGGTGTCTTCCAGATTGAGAAGAATGAGTAGGTGTTTTGAAATGCCCTGTGGGTGCTAATATGCGAGATTTTGGTGTGTGTACATCTCAACTATAACAGATTGAGCTAACATACACATTTTCGAGTTTTATGTGCCTTCTCTGGGGGTTTCAAGAGTGATTTTCAAAAATAACGACTTGGGTACCCTGTGGTATCATCAAAGTATCATCAATTTGTGGCAAGGGGTATGAGTCTTTTTTAGTTACCTCGTTTACCCTCCTATAGTCTACACAAAATCTGGTAGTGCCATCCTTTTTCTTTGCTGAGCAGACCAGGGGCTAACGGATTCCTGAATAATATTTTGGGACAACATATCTGAAATTTGTTTATCAATTTCCTCTCGTTGGGGTGGGGAGATGAGTATCTATGGTGTGTTGGACTATATTTGTGTGGCCAAGCTGGGAGGCAGTAGGGACAAATATATCTTGGTATTGGTGTAGGAGAGCTTGTAGTTGTTCCTGTTCTACAGGGGATAAAGTTGTGTTAGAAAGGTCGAACGGAATGTGTGGGTGTTGTGGCTAGGGAGCTTCAGAGGTAGTTTCTAAGTTTGGAGAGGGAGGGTCTGAAAGGTTAATTGCTAATAAATCCTCACCGGTGGGGGAGAAGGTCCCAAGATTAGAACGGTGAGAGATGCGCACTGCCTGGTTGGTTGGGTTAAGCAGCCAGATGGGGACCATCCCTGACATTGAAGTAGAAACTAACTCTGCAGCTCCACAAACATGGTAATGCGTAGAAAGTTCCGCTCTGAGGTCAATGATACCGATACTACCCTGGGGGAAGGGTGTGTTGAGTTTGCTGCAAATAATTGTTTCAGAGTTAAGGGGAAGAATGTGAGAATAAAGGGCATGTACAGAACAGGTGTTTTCCTGTATAGAGTCAAATTCTGAGGAGGAAAATTCTGTGAAAGTAACATAGCAAAAGACATATTAATTTTCATTACATAGAAAGTATTATTTTAGAAAGAGTAAAAAGAAATGATAATAGTGCTGCATATAAAATCAATTAAATAAGAAAATGTCATCTAAATTACAGATTTATTTTAAGTGGATTCCTTCAGTTTTGGCATTGTGCAGTATCTTGTTCTTTTCTTTCCATTGTAACCTATCTCCAACACATTGTATCATATCTTCCTTTCATTCTCTTTTCTGTAGACCATTTTATCCTATTAGCCTGCTCTATGGTGGGTGACAGGTATACATTTTACCAGAGACTTCGTTGTCTACAAGCAAATACTCTGGTGAATATCCTTGGGCGAAGATGCTGGTTGCTGTTTAAGCAATTAAACGATTTCACTTCAGAGCATTTATTTAGAAACTATCTGAATAAAATATAAATACATTATGGTAATAGTGTGGCATATAAAATCAATCAAATTAGAACATGTCATCTAAATTACAGATTAATTTAAAATGGATGCCCTCTACTTTGGCATTGTACAGTATCTTGTTCTTTCCCTTCTATTGTAACCTATCTCCAACACATTGTATCATCTTTCTTTTCCTTCTCTTTACTGTAGACCATCTTGAAATCCCATAATGTGACCTATCGACTTTCTGTATAGTGGGTGACAGGTATACCAGAGACTAGATTGCAAATAGGTTAGAGAATATCGCTTTTGGTCGATGCTGATTGTCTTTGAGCACAGATACCTCGAAAGTGAAAACATTTCCTGCAGGAAATAGTTATAACAATAATTTCATTACATTATATTTACCTCCAAGTACATGTGTACTGGCATGGGGAGCTCTGCACTCGCTTTCACAGGAGGTACTGCCAGCACTTGGGGATCTTTCACAGTGAGTTCTCTCCTCTCAACAGCACAACAATAATCATTTATTCTGCAGTATCATTTCACATTTTATGGACACTTGTCCAGGGAAATACCTCAGCAAATTACATAATACTTATACAATCTCTAACGCATGGTCTTTGGTGTGAAATGTGGTAGACAGAACCAATGTACAACATAGTATGTGACTCAGCAAAACTTAAGTAATAATTTAATAACATTGTGTAATTCTATTGGCAGATTTTGAGTTGTGAAAAATTCAACAAAGGGTAAAATTATGACTCGGATTAGCCTTGATCTAACAGTGTTGCTAGTCGAAAAGTAGAAAGAATGAAGAGGTGACTAATAGAACAGGTTAGTACAGGTGGGAAGTTTCCCGAACAAGCAACTAATATCATGAGCGAAAAGTAAATCTAATGCCAAGTTGCAACTGCTGTCCATTGATTCTGCTGCTTAACAAAATACAACTAAAATATAAGCTTCAATTAAGAATATAATTATACTGGTGAAATTGAAAAGAATTGTCCCATAACATTACTCCCCCCCTGGCCTGCCAAAAAGTTTGACCTCGAGCGGTCAATAATATTGAGATAAACTATAAGCAAAAGCGTTTGGTTTTATCGACTGAGTCGATAAGGTAAATTAGCCACCGTAAAAAGATTCGAGAAAGCTGACGTTTCGAGCGCTAGCCCTTCGTCGGAGCGAATCGAAGGGCTAGCGCTCGAAGGGTTAGCGCTCGAAACGTCAGCTTTCTCGAATCTTTTTACGGTGGCTAATTTACCTTATCGACTCAGTCGATAAAACCAAATTCTTGTGCTTCACCCCCACCGACGCAGCACCACAGTTTCTCTAGAACCTAACCCCATTCATTTATAAGCAAAAGCATTGCAAGCGAGAGCACCATTATATACGTGTTTTTTTTTGTCCTGTTTGCTTTTGTGTCCTTTTACTTGCATATTAGCAAGCACGTTCAATATTGGAACTCAGGATTGCATTACTTCAATGACTAGACAATGGGAGGAAATTAAATCTTCATGCTTCAACATAGCTGTACAACAATTTCCTTTGGATGCGTTAAACGAAAATGGTGTCCGATGCTGCGATAGTGACTGAGTTGCCATTAAATGAACCGGTACAGCAAAAATGTATAAATCATACTCTACTTATAGTTTAAATAGATATAAATGAGTACTTAAATAAAGAAGAAGTGAAACAGAGTTTGTGGTGAGACATCGTCAAATAGGTCATTCCCCGGTTTGGTGCATTGGTAAATGACAAACTTGGCAAGGACCATCACTGCTGTCCTGCACTTGAGGGTCTTGAAGTGTATCTCGTGATCGATGTGTGGGCCAGCAAGCTGGTAAATGGCGGCAAAACGTGCGCATCAGAAAGAGTAGGGTGACTGTGTTGAAGGCCGTCAATACAAGTGCCACACAGGTACAAATATCATTAACTGTTGATTTGTAGGCATCATGTATGTGGGTGATACTGTCTCACACTGCATTCAGTTGCCGTGATAGACAGCTGTCGAGTTGTTGAGTTGGAGAAGTGTTGCATTATCCAGCTCCAGAAGTTGTGTTATATTGAGTGACTGGTAGTGTAATTTCCACACACTATCGCCCTCCGTGGGTCGCCATGTTATAAATTTAATGAGGTCTGGATTAAATAATGGAATATTTACTTCCATGGTATCCGGACATACTCCCAGGCTGGTGGCCATACCATTAAACATTGTGTTACATGGGAAGTGGTACACAGTCAGAGGAGAGATGTTCATAGGTCCCGTATTGAGTTGTAGGGTACCAGCTGTTGTTGCTAAATAGTAGCGTCTGCAGAGAAGATCGAGAGATCGAAGGTCTGAGCAATCATGTGCGGGTTGATGGTGTCTGGGAAAGGACAGCTTGGATGTTGGGTTCCAGAGGAATCCCAGCTATGCAATGTCTTTAATGGTGTTCAGAATATTTTGAGGGCCTAATAACGAATTGTCTTAAAAAAAAACAGACAAATTAAGCTGGAAAGTTAAACTCGCCAGCAATAACAGGTACAGTAGTTAACAGGTGAAATTATAGTTTAAAGAATATTTTGTTGACCGTTTCAATGAATGTACGGATTAGTGGTTATTGACATTTGCCTTTTCAACGTAGTGCCGGTAAAAACATAAATGAAACCGACAGATGCGACTACCTATAAAGTTGTTCAATAAAGAAAGAGAGTACAATCTTGTTTATTGTGGTTTCAGAGGGTAACATACCAAAATACATATTTCATTACATAGAGACTATTTAGAAAGAGTAAAAATAAATGATAATAGTGCTGCATATAAAATCAATTAAATAAGAAAATGTCATCTAAATTACAGATTGATTTTAAGTGGATTCCTTCATCTTTGGCATCATGCAGTATCTATCTTAATTTAAAATTGCCTGTTCTTGTTCCTTTTCTTCATCTCTATCCACTTATTCTTTTAAACCATCAAGTTCTATTAATACTGTTTTTGTTTTTTGTAGAAAAGGAAAGCAGGCCGTGATTAATGGAAAAAAATTATGGTGGTTCTAGCACCCTCTCCCCTCTCTCATTCCTTCATTGTCCCCAATGCTGAAAACTAGAAAGCTAAACAAAAACAATGTACAGATGTAAAAATGGTAAAGTAGCATAAAAACCTATAAAAACAAATAAATGTGTAAGACATGTGTTGTAAAACAAGTAAATGGTAATGATAAGGAAAAAGATGTCAAAAGTTATTGAATTCACTAAACATATTTATATTCATTTAAGCTAATCTTACCAAAACATGTCTCTGCATTTATTACTGGTAAAAGAAAAAAAGTAAAAAAATGATAACAGTGCTACCTACATAGTTGATTAATATAAAAGAGAATGCAACTTTAATTATTGTGGTTTCAGAGGATAGCATACCAAAGGACATTTTTATAAAGATTCTGCAAAAAAAGAATATATTTCTGAGATCTTTTAAATCAAGCAGATCAGAACTTTGTTCAGGAATATGATGCTTTACTTCTGCTCCCGACAGGCAGAACTCAGAAGGCAAAAGGCTAATTGAGTTGCCGCCAAAAGCTATTGGACAACTCGATTTTCCTCTGCATCTTTGAACCACTATGATACCAGAACGGAAGACAAGCCAGGCAGGAATTTTTCCTCAACTATCCTGGATGACTTTGATACCTAGTGGCCAGAATACGTACTGAATGTGCAGGAGTGTAGGTTGCAAATAGATTGGAGAATATCCCTTTGGGTAGATGCTGATTGTCTTTGCACACAGTTACCTCAAATTAAAGGTGAAAACAGTTCCTGCAGCCATGCAAGTATATGCGCTAGCATAGCAGCCAATGAGAATCTTTTCCAACTGAAGACAGGAAATAATTAGAACAATAATTTCATTACATAATATTTACCTGCAAGTACATGCATTCATTACTGGTAAAAGAAAAGAAAAAAAGAAAAAATGAAAAAATGATAACAGTGTTACCTATAAAGTTGATTAATAAGATAGAGTACACTCTTGATTATTGATTATCATATCAAAAGAAATTTTTCATTGCATAAAACTATTTAGAAAGAGTAAAACTAAATGATAATAGTGCTGCATATAAAATTGTAGCATTTGGTGGATCTTTGTATGGGTACGCTTTCAAGGTCATACGACTAATGCTCACCGCGGGTTCAGAGTTTCTGATCTGGTTGCCATTTCCGTGTTCAAAATTCTGCCTTATACAATTCAACCCATCGGCAGGCACAAATCTCCTACCCAGTGCCTTGGCCAGACCATCAAAAGTTCCCAATTGCAACATCTTGCTTAGACTCTGACATGTCTCTTCCACTGAAACTGGAGTTTCTGATCCCAAATTGCTGCCACCAATGTAGCGTTTGGCCGATCCTCGTATGGGTATGCTTTCGAGGTCATACAACTAATGCTCACCACAAGTTCACAGAGACGCTACAAAATCAATGAAATAAGAAAATGTCATCTAACTTACAGAGTAATTTTAAATGGATTCCTTCAGCTTTGGCATCGTGCAGTGTCTTGTTCTTTTGTTTCCATTGTAACCTATCTCCATTATTGTATCATGTCTTCCTTTTCTTTCTCTTTTCTGTAGACCACTTTATCCTATTAACCTGCTGTATAGTTGGTCACAGGTATACCAGAAACGTCATTGTCTACAAGCAAATACACTGGCGAATATCCTTGGGGAAAGATGTTGGTTGTCGTTTAAGCAATTAAACGATTTCATTACGTCTGCCTTTAACTTCCGAGCATTTATTTAGAAACTATTTATAAAAAATATAAATAAATGACAATAGTGCAACATATAAAATCAATCAAATTAGAACATGTCATCTAAATTACAGATTAATTTAAAATGGATGCCTTCTACTTTGGCATTGTACAGTATCTTGTTCTTTCCCTTCTATTGTAACCTATCTCCAACACATTGTATCATATCTTTCTTTTTCTTCTCTCACTGTAAACCGTCTTGAAATCACATAATGTGACCTGTTGACCTTCTGAAAAGTGGGTGAAAGGCATACCAGAGACTAGATTGCTTTTGTTAGATGCTGATTGTCCTTGAGCACAGAGAACTCAAAGGTGAAAATAGTTCCTGCAGAAAATAATTAGAACAATAATTTCACTACATTATATTTACCTCCGACTACATGCATTCATTACTGGTAACATTTGAGAAACGTTTGAGCATTTTTGAGAGACTTTTTCATAATTTGCTCGCAAAGTCTGTGAAAGACCTTGCAATTTGATGTTTGTACATGACTGACAACAACAAGTATAACTTGTTAACAATAAGTATAACTTAGTATAACAATAGTACTATTGCTCCGTGGTTCCTGTTAACGATTTACAGAATATTCTAGTGAAATTGAGATTAACAATTTTTTGGTGGTATAAGATAAATAAGTTGAATCTTCTTGTACTTCAAGTCAAAGTCCTTGTGGTGTATTGCTGTGTTATCTTGTAAGGTATTTTGTTTACTTCATCAACTCTCAACTGTTGTCTTTCTTTTGTGTGTTATTTTTCTTGTAACTTTCTCCTCATCAGTTTTTGCTTCATCAACTCTCAACTGTTGTCTTTTTCTTGTAACTTTCTCCTCATCAGCTTTTGCTTCAACTCAATTTGTTTCATCAAATGACGTCGAGACTCTTCATGATTTATAACGGCTTAAAATCTGCCAAAAGCTTCCTTGATCTTTCCAAAGTATGTTTTCATCTCGACCAAATCAGCTTCACTTATAGCCTTGAAAAAATCTTCCATACTTATTGAAATGTTTATAAAAACGTTTTCCACAATGTAACTTTTTTCGTCTTCAATTGCTTTTGAAGTAGTATTCATCCTTTCAATAAGTTGATTGAGTGAAGACGGCATATTAAGTTGAGAAGTGAAGAAGGAAGACTCTTAACTCAAACGCAAGATAGACAAGAAAAACTCTAATTCAAACGCAGATGCGTAGAGATTTTGTGTCAATTTTAATTAGTTAAAAGAAATCACATGACTTTAGACTGTAACCATAGTTTCATAATATTTTGGCACCTGCTTTTAGTTGATAAAAAATAAGGGCATGTAATTTAATTAACAGCAAGATACAAAAACAAGCAATTTGAAATTTAAAGAAATTAAAATTTAGAATAAAAACCATGGGAAGAACTGCTAGGTAGAGAAAACAAGAAGAAATCCTAAGATACTATGAAGAATGTGAAAATGAAATAACTTATGATGAACATATTATATTCTTGAATCTATTTGCAAACACCTGTCAGTTTGTTTTGACTATGATGAATATTTAATGATTTACAGAATATTCTAGAAATTATAAGAAAAAGAAAGCATTAGTTAAGTGGAAAGGATATGATGACAAATTCAATGCGTGGATTTCTTTGAGTGAACTAAATTAAATAAATGTTAGAGATCTTCATCTTCTTCTGGATAAACATTAGACAGTGTTGACATTCTAGGTAGTTGAAATATTTGAAGTTGCTGTGGTTGTTGAAGTTGAATTTGTTGCAATGCAAGAGTAAGCTTCTTTTCACCTTCCCTCTTATGTTCTCTTTTCTTCAAGTATCTCTCTTTTTCTCCTTTCTTTTCTTCTCCTTTCAATTTCCTTTAGTTTTTGCCTTCTCAGTTGCTTTGTGAATTTCATCCTCTGAACTCTTTCTCAATGAGGAATAAATGAGAGGTTATCGTTATCATATCAAGGAATAAAGAAGAAAAAGGTACACTGGCGGTATTCTTTCTGTTAAAGATATCAGTAAATTACACAAAATCCCTTTTAAGAAAATAAATAAATATATCCTTAAAATGAAATAACCCAAATAACTCTTACAAGTTTAATAAATGTTTAGAAGTTAATAATAGATTATTCACGGACAAAACATCATTTCTCACGCTCTCCCAAACGTAAGGAATCACATCAAGCAATAAGCTAAAATGCAAGGTAATGGTAACTTGAAATAAATTTATTTACTTATGCTAACACTGGGGGTGAATTTGGTTCGTTGATTAGAACTCAAAATCAAATGCCAATAACTGCAGAATATAGCGATTCATTTCTCAAAATGGTTTTGTGGATTTTTAGCTTAATGCTTGATGTGATGGGTTACGTTTGGGAGAGCGTGAGAAATGATGTTTTGTCCGTAAATAATCTATTATTAACTACCGCTGAAATTAGCGTTAGATTTTAAGCGACTTACCGTTAATGTGAAGCGGTTTCACTGAGTCGTTTCACTTCGTTCTGGGTTCGCTTTCTGTGAGTTTACGCGAAAATTTCACGGGGCTTTGGGTTTTTGTTTTAGCGTAGAATCCTGCCGAGGAAGGATGAACCCAGGGAGTATAACTTAGTATAACAATAGAACTATTGCTCCGTGGTCCCTGTTAACGATTTACAAAATATTCTAGTGAAATTGAGATTAACAATTTTTTGGTGGTATAAGATAAATAAGTTGAATCTTCTTGTACTTCAAGTCAAAGTCCTTGTGGTGTATGGCTGTGTTATCTTGTAAGGTATTTTTTTTACTTCATCAACTCTCAACTGTTGTCTTTCTTTTGTGTGTTATTTTTCTTGTAACTTTCTCCTCATCAGTTTTTGCTTCACCAACTCTCAACTGTTGTCTTTTTCTTGTAACTTTCTCCTCATCAGCTTTTGCTTCAACTCAATTTGTTTCATCAAATGACGTCGAGACTCTTCATGATTTATAACGGCTTGAAATCTGCCAAAAGCTTCCTTGATCTTTCCAAAGTATGTTTTCATCTCGACCAAATCAGCTTCACTTATAGCCTTGAAAAAATCTTCCATACTTATTAAAATGTTTATAAAAACGTTTTCCACAATGTAACTTTTTTCGTCTTCAATTGCTTTTGAAGTAGTATTCATCCTTTCAATAAGTTGATTGAGTGAAGACGGCATATTAAGTTGAGAAGTGAAGAAGGAAGACTCTTAACTCAAACGCAAGATAGACAAGAAAAACTCTAATTCAAACGCAGATGCGTAGAGATTTTGTGTCAATTTTAATTAGTTAAAAGAAATCACATGACTTTAGACTGTAGCCATAGTTTCATAATATTTTGGCACCTGCTTTTAGTTGATAAAAAATAAGGGCATGTAATTTAATTAACAGCAAGATACAAAAACAAGCAATTTGAAATTTAAAGAAATTAAAATTTAGAATAAAAACCATGGGAAGAACTGCTAGGTAGAGAAAACAAGAAGAAATCCTAAGATACTATGAAGAATGTGAAAATGAAATAACTTATGATGAACATATTATATTCTTGAATCTATTTGCAAACACCTGTCAGTTTGTTTTGACTATGATGAATATTTAATGATTTACAGAATATTCTAGAAATTATAAGAAAAAGAAAGCATTAGTTAAGTGGAAAGGATATGATGACAAATTCAATGCGTGGATTTCTTTGAGTGAACTAAATTAAATAAATGTTAGAGATCTTCATCTTCTTCTGGATAAACATTAGACAGTGTTGACATTCTAGGTAGTTGAAATATTTGAAGTTGCTGTGGTTGTTGAAGTTGAATTTGTTGCAATGCAAGAGTAAGCTTCTTTTCACCTTCCCTGTTATGTTCTCTTTTCTTCAAGTATCTCTTTTTCTCCTTTCTTTTCTTCTCCTTTCAATTTCCTTTAGTTTTTGCCTTCTCAGTTGCTTTGTGAATTTCATCCTCTGAACTCTTTCTCAATGAGGAATAAATGAGAGGTTATCGTTATCATATCAAGGAATAAAGAAGAAAAAGGTACACTGGCGGTATTCTTTCTGTTAAAGATATCAGTAAATTACACAAAATCCCTTTTAAGAAAATAAATAAATATATCCTTAAAATGAAATAACCCAAATAACTCTTACAAGTTTAATAAATGTTTAGAAGTTAATAATAGATTATTCACGGACAAAACATCATTTCTCACGCTCTCCCAAACGTAAGGAATCATATCAAGCAATAAGCTAAAATGCAAGGTAATGGTAACTTGAAATAAATTTATTTACTTATGCTAACACTGGGGGTGAATTTGGTTCGTTGATTAGAACTCAAAATCAAATGCCAATAACTGCAGAATATAGCGATTCATTTCTCAAAATGGTTTTGTGGATTTTTAGCTTAATGCTTGATGTGATGGGTTACGTTTGGGAGAGCGTGAGAAATGATGTTTTGTCCGTAAATAATCTATTATTAACTACCGCTGAAATTAGCGTTAGATTTTAAGTGACTTACCGTTAATTTGAAGCGGTTTCACTGAGTCGTTTCACTTCGTTCTGGGTTCGCTTTCTGTGAGTTTACGCGAAAATTTCACGGGGCTTTGGGTTTTTGTTTTAGCGTAGAATCCTGCCGAGGAAGGATGAACGCAGGGAGTATAACTTAGCATAACAATAGTACTATTGCTCCGTGGTCCCTGTTAACGATTTACAGAATATTCTAGTGAAATTGAGATTAACAATTTTTTGGTGGTATAAGATAAATAAGTTGAATCTTCTTGTACTTCAAGTCAAAGTCCTTGTGGTGTATTGCTGTGTTATCTTGTAAGGTATTTTTTTACTTCATCAACTCTCAACTGTTGTCTTTCTTTTGTGTGTTATTTTTCTTGTAACTTTCTGCTCATCAGTTTTTGCTTCATCAACTCTCAACTGTTGTCTTTTTCTTGTAACTTTCTCCTCATCAGCTTTTGCTTCAACTCAATTTGTTTCATCAAATGACGTCGAGACTCTTCATGATTTATAACGGCTTGAAATCTGCCAAAAACTTCCTTGATCTTTCCAAAGTATGTTTTCATCTCGACCAAATCAGCTTCACTTATAGCCTTGAAAAAATCTTCCATACTTATTGAAATGTTTATAAAAACGTTTTCCACAATGTAACTTTTTTCGTCTTCAATTGCTTTTGAAGTAGTATTCATCCTTTCAATAAGTTGATTGAGTGAAGACGGCATATTAAGTTGAGAAGTGAAGAAGGAAGACTCTTAACTCAAACGCAAGATAGACAAGAAAAACTCTAATTCAAACGCAGATGCGTAGAGATTTTGTGTCAATTTTAATTAGTTAAAAGAAATCACATGACTTTAGACTGTAACCATAGTTTCATAATATTTTGGCACCTGCTTTTAGTTGATAAAAAATAAGGGCATGTAATTTAATTAACAGCAAGATACAAAAACAAGCAATTTGAAATTTAAAGAAATTAAAATTTAGAATAAAAACCATGGGAAGAACTGCTAGGTAGAGAAAACAAGAAGAAATCCTAAGATACTATGAAGAATGTGAAAATGAAATAACTTATGATGAACATATTATATTCTTGAATCTATTTGCAAACACCTGCCAGTTTGTTTTGACTATGATGAATATTTAATGATTTACAGAATATTCTAGAAATTATAAGAAAAAGAAAGCATTAGTTAAGTGGAAAGGATATGATGACAAATTCAATGCGTGGATTTCTTTGAGTGAACTAAATTAAATAAATGTTAGAGATCTTGATCTTCTTCTGGATAAACATTAGACAGTGTTGACATTCTAGGTAGTTGAAATATTTGAAGTTGCTGTGGTTGTTGAAGTTGAATTTGTTGCAATGCAAGAGTAAGCTTCTTTTCACCTTCCCTCTCATCTTCTCTTTTTTTCAAGTATCTCTTTTTCTCCTTTCTTTTCTTTAATAGATTCAATTTCCTTTAGTTTTTGCCTTCTCACTATTTCTTCTTTTACTGCTTCTTGACATTTCTTAATAATCTTCTGCATACTATCCAAATTTTGAGTTGCTTTGTGAATTTCATCCTCTGAACTCTTCTCAATGAGGAATAAATGAGAGGTTATCGTTATCATATCAAGGAATAAAGAAGAAAAAGGTACACTGGCGGTATTCTTTCTGTTAAAGATATCAGTAAATTACACAAAATCCCTTTTAAGAAAATAAATAAATATATCCTTAAAATGAAATAACCCAAATAACTCTTACAAGTTTAATAAATGTTTGAAATGACTAATAATATAAATAATCATGGCTCGTTCGCTTCGCTCACTCGCGGCGGATTACCAGAAAAATATGGGAAATAAGTATCTGAGGGATCTGATACAAGATGTATTATCATAACTACTATTTTATATATTCTTGAATCTATATGCAAATAAGTTTGTTTTGACTATGATGAATATTTAATGATTTACAGAATATTCTAGAAGGGGTTTTTCCCATCTTTACATATTGCTCCAAACGTTTCTCTTTTTCACAGATTGATTGAATAATCTTGAAATTCTTGTAAAAATAGTTTTGTGAAAGTTCACATTTACAAAAGTAGTTCTCTTCTCTGCGATCGACACATGCGAGTCGCATATTAACATTTTCGGAAGACTTATTTATTAAATTATATGTTATTCCAAACATCTTCATTTTGACAAACTTGTTTTATAATTTTTAAGTTTTAAGCAAAAAATCTCTGCTGTAAATCACACATTAAGTCTTGGATAAGTAGTGGCAAGTTCATAAAAAGCCATCAGAAACTTCGTATGAGAAGAAGAGATATCAAGCGTCTTTCTTAAATGAAGCCTGAATCCTTCCGGCGTTGATGCTGATCTTAAAGCCACAAGTAAATCACCTTGAAGTGCTGAATAATACAAAATATCACGATGTGAGTTCCCAATCACCTTCGATAAAAGATTAATTGATTCAACACAGTTCTCTGGTGTCTCCCTCTTGATTTCGATACCATGATACCATTTACTCCGTTCAGTGTTAACTGATAAATCAAGTGTTTGCTTCACTGCATCATATTAATTACGTTGTTGTGATTCTTTCACATTTAATCCAACCTCAGGAAATCGTTCAAGCATTAACCTCTTTTCTTGTTCAATAAAGACAGCAGCATTTGGATATCTCTGAACAATCCTTTGAGTAAATCCTTCCAGATAGTTTACGAAGTCTGTAAACCTCTTATTCATCATGTTTGAAAATAACTCAGGAGTAAATTATGTGTAAGATGCGTAAGCCAATTGGTGATTGGTTGAAAAAATCACGCCAATAACTTTTGCTAATAGATTCAAACTTTCAACACACTCTTCTGGTGTGTTCCTTTTATAATATTTTAACACCTGCTTTTAGTTGATGAAAACGTAATTTAACTAACAGCAAGATACAAAAACAAGCTCTGGATTTTTTGTCTTTAGGAAATGTAAATACTGATTTTAAGTTGTAGTGGAAAAAATAATTAAGGTTTAAAGAAATAATGTAATCATATAATAAAAAGATGCCTTCCACAGATTTCAATAACTTATCAATTGAAGAATTGAAAATAAAAAACGATGAAAAATCTAAATTGAAAGAAGAGTTTGATGAATATAAAAACCAACAAGAAAAACAAACTGATTGATGAAATTATGGCAATAAAAAAGCAAAGAAAAAGAAAACGAAAGTAAAATAAAAAAAAACAACCAAACCAAAACCAAAGAAAATTAAAACATTTGATGATTATTTTCTTGAATGTATAGAAACAAAAAGATTCCAGAAGATACTCCAAAATATTTAAGAAAAGCTCTTGAAAGAGCAATGAGAGAATACCAAGTTGGAATAAAGCATGAAAAATCAGTTCTTGATATTTTTGCTGAAAAATATGTTATTGAAGGAAAACCAAAAATTTTACCTAAAGATTATTTCGAGGAAAAAACACCACAAATAAAAGATTTTCTGAGAAATCATAGAAATATTAAAGTTAGAATTATGATGATTTGTTTATTTTCATTCTGAAACATATATTAATCTTGCAGGTACCGATGTTAAAGACATTTTATTTAGGATGATTTATGAAATTCTTCATAAAATTTTAATTTATCAAAGAAATGGTTCAGATTGGTATTTTAAAGAGGTTTTATCATTAGAAATTCATACTGTAGATTACAAACCTTTGAAAGGTTCATCATATATTAAACTTCCTGATTTTATATAAAAAAAGAAAGCAATTATTAATATTGAAAATGTGAAGATAGGTTTTCTGGCACTCTGGACAATTTCTCTATAATTCTGGGAAGGCTTCAAAACCTGGGGAACACTTGCTGGCTTCGGGAAGTCCGGGATCTGTTACAGTAGACAATATCGGCGAGACAAATAGAACAGGCAAAACTTCGACAGCAAAACACTTTTTACTTGTCAGAACAATAACCGAAGAATTTCTTACAATGCACTTCTATTTATGCGAAAGCAAGAACTCTAACGGATTAGGTAATCTTCTAAACAAGTCTTATCTAAAATTACCTAATGTCTTTTGAAACAACTGGATTGGTTGTAGCGAAATTTCTCTCTTACAACATTAATTACTTCCAAAACAATGCAGGTGGATCACAAGTTTAACAAAGGCCTAGAGCAGGTTACTATTACAGTTTAACGCTTATTAGAAACTGATATAGAACTGACTACAATACAACTTAACAGGTGTTTGTTATGGATTACTGAACTGGAAAGTAAGAGAAATATTGTTGGTTTTTCTATTTTAAACAGCTAAAGCGAAATAAAATCAATTCCGTAATTTTGTGTTATCACACTCCTCCAACCTTAGCTCGAAAACCCTCCTGGGTCGAGCAATTAAAATAAAAATAATCACTAAAAGTAAAAAATTGAAAAACTTTTGTGTGGTACGTTTTATGGTTTTATAAATTTTATATTTGATTTTTGTGCCTGAACCGCGGCATAAACCGAGCTACCTGTTATAGCGGTCTCGGGGGTTAAAAAAAAACATAGCAATAAAACGAAATCAGTAAACTACCGGAAAAGTTACTCTGGTGCGGAAAAAGAAAAGCAAAAACAAATTGTAACGAAGTGAAGCAAAAGAAAGACTAGATACTACGGAAAATACAGAAATAGATAACTAAATAACCCTATAAAAACTGGACTAATCGCCCCAAAAGAAATCAGTGCCTTGAAAAAGGTGTGGATAGAGATCCAGCACCCGAGAAACTGTTTGAGGCGCTTTAGAGGAGTATAATAGAAACAGATGCCTGGCCAGACCGTGATAATTCTGGCGGTAGAAAAGATCGACATTAAAAATAAAGTTCGATGACTTATAAGGCTCCCTCGGGTTGAAGGCCATATAAGTCATCAGGACTGTGGTGAAGTAGTCTTCGTCGAGGAGATACAGGCCAATGGCGACAACATCGTGGAAACTGTGATTCGCGCCAAAGGCCAATTGACCATCCAGGAGGCTTAAGAGGATAGTGGTGGCCTCTACATCGACGATGGCGTCTGCATAACACAGGGTAGCTCTGGGGTGAGATCCTCCGGGGCACCTGGGGCATGCTTGGAATGGGGAGTCCCGCTTCCCACAAACAAAACCACTGATCTGAGCTAAAGCAACTATGGGCCGTTGAGAATATTTGCAGAACAAGATGCGACGCTGCTTGTTGCTGATGATAACGCAAAGGCTTGGAATGGAAAAACACGAAAATAGTGTTTAAGCAACGGTCGCAGATGAGTGTGTAAAAATGGTATGAATGGTAAGGGTAGGGACAACAGATGAATGACTTACCGAGACATGGTGAATGGTTTGAAGCTGGAAAAAACGAACGGTAAGGCAAAATTTTCTCACTGGCGTGAAAGCGAGCAGTCCAGTACTAAAAGTAGCAGGAAGAAGGAACAAGGAAAATGACTCTATATATATGTGCGGTGAGGGAAAGCGGCAAGAGAGACGGAATCGCTAATGTGGGAACTATGAAAAGGTGAAAAAAACTAATCATGGGAAAGTGCTGATTAGCAATGGTATCCTAGGGAAAGTGTGAAGTTAATCGTCGGTAGAAGTATTGACAGTGGTGGACAAAGGTAGTGTGACCGAAATTGGTGTTTGATGGCGGGTGTAATAATTTCGGTGGCGAAAACGTCCGAATATGATAAAAATAGCGAGCAGATTCAGTAATGTTAATGTAAGATATGTGAAAATGTCGTTAACAGTGCTAACTGTGGTTGGTTCAATGTGACTAATGTCATCCTTGAGCTTTGTTAAGCGCTGTGTGATTGCTTGGTCAATGATGTTATACTGGTGGTCCAGAGCAAGCAAGGTTGAATTGTCTAAGGTGAAATCTGTGGGTATCGGAATGGTGGGTAGGGAATAGTTGGTAGCGGAGCGATGTACTGATAACCACGGAACATATGAAAAACTGTTCTCGTTAAATATAGGGACGGAAAAATGCAGTAGTTTCGGACAGGTTCCCAAACCACCTTTTTGGTATTGAAAGGAAACATCACAAGGTACGTGAATAATAGATAATGGTGATAAGGACAGGTGTGTGGTGGTATGCTTTGTGAATAGTGTGAGGTTATGAAATGCCGTGCTTAAATAATAACGACCTCCAAGTAATAACATTAAAGGCGAATGGCGGCAGTGCAAAATTTGATGTTGTTGCTTAAATACAAGTTTCGAATCCGGGTTCCAAGGTAACCCGTGCCAATCTGGTTGGGTAACGGTATTCAAAACATTTTCTGGACAAAGGATGGTAGTATCATCCTTGGAGCATCTTTCCAATTCCGCGGCTTTGAGAAGAGAACGGTTATTCCCACACGTTAAAAGTAACAGGTCGTCACGCGGCATAGGCCCGCTAAAACAATGTCCTTTGTTTTGGTAGGTAATTGGTACCAGTTGTTCTACTGTGCATAAGGCCGTTGTTGAAGAAATTTCCGGAAGGGTGAATAGTAAATTTAGCTGTAGTTTCCTGTGGCTTTCGAACTCGTAGTCGACCAAAGGTTGCCTTATAGCAGCAAATCCATATTTTTAAGCGTCGAGTGTATGTACTAAAGGAGGATTGGCTGAGAGACGGACATTCAGATCCATTGTCAAAAATCGCGGTAAATCAGCAAAGCTATATCTGTTGTTTTAACAAGATATGCGACTTTCCCATTAACCACACGGGTAAGTTGTTGATTTCCTGCCATCGTGCTCACTGTTTCACGAAGGACGCTAATGAGATTGGGACCTGTTTGTGTCTCACAACTATGTTTGGTAACCAACTTGTAAAATGCACGAAATAAACCAAAAAAAAACATATGGCAATCAAAGGGGCTTTGCCGTTCGCGCTCTTTTAGCCACGTGAGTTCGTTGGCGGGGGTCACGTGGCAGGCACCATGTGCCCACGTTTTGCATTGATGAAGGGTGTTAGCATAGTGTCGTGTTGAGAAAACCAGTTGGGAGGGAACTCCAGTAGTGTATTGGTAGAAACAGCGTAAGAAACTATCACATTCTAAGAGGCTAGTGACGCCTTGTAGTGAATAAAGGCGATACATAGTGCGCTGAATAGCACTGATCGAGGCCAAAACTCGTTGGTAGAAGGCAGTGTGAACGGAGTCACATGTGGTATTCATTACGGGGGTCTTGCCGCGCAGAAACACGTGGAGATCTGTGTGAATGCTGACTAACTGGGTATCATTAAAGAAAATCAAGGGTCTAGGGTTGATAGCTATAATTAAGCTGTCTGGGAAGAAAGTAATCTGTTTGCCTGTCTCATCATATTCGTGGGCCATGACGGGAATGATAACAAGTAACAAGGCCAGAAAGGTTATTGAAAATAACCAAGAGGCGTGCTAGTTCTCACCCCTTTTCCACGTTGTCTCGCTGTGGTCCGTCGGGGAACAATGCGGCCGGCCGTGTCTCGCTCTGGTACAACTGGGCACTGTAACTGGCTTAACCGGTCTGCAGGAGACCTCACGGTGCTCGTTATGCAGTATGTTATGAAGGCTCCGCAGTTGCTCTGCACGAGACACTTCCTGCGTGCTACTATGAGGCGGTTCATGAGAGATGAGTGGAATCACTTTGAGTGGTACGTCATGTAAGCCTGCTTAATCAATCCCATTCTTGGGTATCGCTGTAGGAGGCGTCGTTTGGTCCGCAAATTGCTCCCAGTCATCATCGAGGTTCGGGAAGGTTAGAACAGCGATCACTGGTTGTTCAACTGTCGGTTCGACTGGCAAAAATGATGCTATTCGAGGGACATAATCTTGATCGCCATAACGCTGGACATGGGGATGCTGATCATAGAATTTCTTGATAAGCCTCTTATCAATGATGTTTGTAGCTGGTTCCCAGCTGTTTTGACTGGAGGGGAAGCCTGAGAATCTCCTGGCTGCTTTGACACTCCTGTGCTTCTTGCCCACTTTGACATTGCTTAGTGATCAATATGTGTGCTTTGAAAATTGACCCTTTTCAAAAGCTTATCTCACGCTTACCAACAAAAAGAGATACGCTGCTAGCAGAGCATTGAAATTTTATGCAGATGATTCGGTAATTTTGTTACTCTATTTCCATGTCATTCTGATGCACCCAACCTCTTTCCTCAGGACACTCTTCAAACTTTTATAGCAGGTTGTTTTAAAGGCCATATATAGGAGCGTGCTAGCTGACTCTCTTCTCCGGAAACCTTTATACATGTATCATCAGTTTTTGGAATAAATTTTCCTTAACAGTCCTCGTAACAGGAGGGGGCCACAAAACTGTCAAAAGCATAATTCTCTTCCCACGCAAAACAGAAATCTTTTGCTCATTGGCACTCCATGAGTAGGTATACCTAGTTTATATTGGAATTCTCTCGTTTTGGAGTCTAAGGCAACAGCTTTGGGAAGAAGATAAATTTCTTACCAAGATAAATCATTTGTTGGAGACGTTTCTTCATATTTGTGTTTCTAAATTGGATGTATCTCAATTTTCTCATAAGGTCCCTATGAAGCCTCCTAGAAGAGGTGGGAAAGATACTGCGAGACTTGTTGCCATGGGTGTGCTGGATTGGTTGCTCTTTCAGTATCTTTTTGTGTTCTACTGCGAAGCAAAAACAGTCTAACCATAATGTTGTGAATCATAACTGTCAACCATAACCTTCGACTATAATGGCAACGAGTCACCATAATCCCTGCTCCTTACCTTGTCCCCAAAATTCCAAACAGTAAGAGACCCAGTAGACATACTAAGATCACTAGTTTCTGGAACACCATCATCAGAAAACTGAATTACAGAGTGATTACTGTTTTCATTGAACCATATGAGTTTGTTCCTTAAATATGGCAACCTTAAATGGAAGTCCAGGATCATAAAAACCAGCCCAGTGACAGTCCTAGAAACACCCAAGTAGTTAGGGATTTCACTGACATGATCTATATGTAGGCTCTTTATAAACGTGTCAACCTTTTCATCTGACGCAATGCGAGGAAGAGAAATGAGTAAACCACCACTGCTTATATTCCTAGGTACTCACACATTTTGACCTGCATTAAATATAGAGCTTTGAGTTTTGCAAATAAATTGAAATTTTCTTCTGGATAAAAAAGCTTCATATTTCATTGCAACGGCCTGCTTTAAGGCCCCTTTACTGTTGCCATACTCTATCAAAGCTTGCCCAAAAATACCCTGCAAAAACTGACCCCTTTTGTAACCCTTAAAAAAGTTTCCATTTGGTGTTTAGGTGCAGTTGATGACTAGTAATCCCACGCACCATACAAAGAACCCTCCTCACTTCCATGGATAAAGTCAAGGACATTCTTAGTTTCGTGTCTACATCGATATCTTGTGGATGAGTTATGGTTACTTATCATTTCTAAGGACGTTGATGTGTTTTGCCTCATTGTTTTAGCATTTTGTTTTGGGTCTAGAAGGAGCTTAATTCTATCATATTATTTGGTTAAAGTATGTAAAACATCTCCATCTCTTTAAGCTCTACTTCAACATCTACTTCAACATCTTTCTTCTGCCTTTCTAACATACCTAAAATAGGATAAAATTAAAGAAAGAAGTAATCAAAATAATAACAAGAATTGTTTATTGAAACTCTCTTGCAGTGCCTACTGCAAGAGAGCAACAGAGGCCTCCAAATTCCAACTGAAATGAGCTTTACTTACAACAACAATAACAATAGCTAAGATTCTAAAAAAATGCTCATTTCTAAGAAATATCAATTAAAATTTTTAAATGTGAAATATTCTTGAGTTCATTTGAACTGAATTGTGTGCAAAACAATGTTTATCCAGTGAAGTAATATATCACTCCAAGCTGCATGTTTACATCCCAACCGTGAGTATTTACAGTAAAATTTATTAGCTGACAGTTTGTGTTGGGGGTGGATAAACATTGTTTTGTACACAATTCAAATAATGCATGGTTAGATGCTACAACTTTTAAAATCTACAAATCATAGTGAAGCACTTTGAAATCACATAGCTGGAGTGAAGAACACCCTAGCTGCTTCCATGTTTTAATGTTAACAAATTTGAATAGATTTCTAATTTGTTTCTACAAGCTTCCTTCTATTAAATTCATAGAAATGGCATTAAGTAGCTGGGTATTCAAAATTACTTCAATCATTTGTCTAGCTCGTTTTAAAATAACAAAGGATAAATGTTGGATTCAAACCTATTTGAATTCTTGCAGCCTCATCTTTTCCTCAACTTCCTGTATCTGCCTCTCTTTCTCTATAAACTCCAACTCTTTATCGCTAAGTCTTGCTTCCTTTCATCTAAACGAGCCTTTTTTCTTTCGCATTCTTCCTCGACTTCCGCCGCTGAATGTCTGGCTTCTCTCTTAATGGAATAGCTGACTTGTATTGCCGAACGTTCCCAAAACGGCATTTTCACTATTCGCTTTGAATCACATTTGCCTTGATGGCGATCTTCCTTACTGCATTTCCTCAACTTTGAGCAAAGTTTCGACCTTCTAGAAGAAACAAAAAAGGTCTTCTTGTAGGACATAACAACACAAGGAATTTCAAGATGGTGGACAGCAAAAAACACTTCTCAAAAAGCCGGTTTTAAACAGCGAGGACATACCTTTTTTCATCAATTTCTTTCTCCGATCTGGCAGCCATTAAATCTCCCCACATTCTGAATTTACAATGCTATTGCATTATGAGATGTCTTTCGAAATAAAGGCAAAAAACGTTCTCACTATGGGGATACACAGGTATTTTATACTCACACTACATAAACAGACAGCAAATACCACGAGTTGTGAACTCAAATCTTTATTTACATCAGTATCCTCCTAAAAATCAGAAAGAATCAAAACGTTGCACTTGTATTTGGTCAGTAAAACCACCCATTGCATTATTTTGGATCCTAAGTTTGTAGACTGAAAACTAAGTCACAGTAGCCCCAGGAGTCCTCCCTAGCAGATTTTCAGTTAAAGGAAACAATTTATGCCAGTTCTATTTGGAGAGAACAATAGGAGAAACATCTATAAGGAGCAGTACATAAATATGTCTGCATAAATTTATAAACAGTGACGCCATTTTGAAGGTTAGCTTGATCACGTGATTAAAACAGCATTGTGGAGGATAATTGCGTGGCAACCGCCATCGTGTAAAGACCTGTGCAATTTGATGTTTGTTCATTCTAGTAAGATATGAAAAGTTCTCGTTGAAATCTAGCCCTGACTGAATCGATTTGTGTACTAGCTACATAATAAACTTTGTACATATGTTTCACTTAAACTAAATCGATCATCAATAAATTGTTCTTTTCTCGTTCACCTCCAATGTAAACCAGCATGCTATTTCATTCAACTATCAAAGTGGCATGTGTGTTGTCCACGACGGTAACAGATATTGTGCCTATTTTGTATGAGACAAAACCGTCGCCATCGACTAGAATTTCTGCTTCCAAAAGGTCTAGATGTTAGCAGGCAGGTTATAATTTTAAGAAAAACGACAAAACGTTTTAGTTTGAAAAACATGTTTCGACAGCAACTTCTGTCATCTTCAGTTAATTAGTAGTGTACAAAGCGTTGACAATGAATATATAAGTGGGAACAAATGTTAATTATGCTAGTAACAACAATGTAAATAAAAGCGTGACAATGTGAGAATTATAAGGATAGTTTCAAATTTACATGATATAATTGTTGATTCAAAGACGGTTTTTCTCTATGAATATGAAAAGCCTCTTTTATCTTAAGTTGGAAACTCGTAGAAGCGTGATCTAAAATATGAAAGCAATCTTGTGAACACAAGGTACGGCAATGTTTAGTGTGAAAGACCCTGTCCCTGACGGGCTTCGCGTGTGGTTTATAAGTTTGTATGTGCGGGCTGTAATGCCTGTTATGTCGGCGAAACAACCCGGCATTTTTCCACACGCGTGCGTGAGCACTTAGTCAATGACAGGACCTCGCACATTTTCAAACATCTACTGAATTCTGAACATTGCCGTACCTTGTGTTCACAAGATTGCTTTCATATTTTAGATCACGCTTCTACGAGTTTCCAACTTAAGATAAAAGAGGCTTTTCATATTCATAGAGAAAAACCGTCTTTGAATCAACAATTATATCATGTAAATTTGAAACTATCCTTATAATTCTCACATTGTCACGCTTTTATTTACATTGTTGTTACTAGCATAATTAACATTTGTTCCCACTTATATATTCATTGTCAACGCTTTGTACACTACTAATTAACTGAAGATGACAGAAGTTGCTGTCGAAACATGTTTTTCAAACTAAAACGTTTTGTCGTTTTTCTTAAAATTTCTGCTTCATGGTCTTGCTAGCTATAATGCCACTCAGAATGGATAACACTCTGAGTCGTCTTTGAAGGCGTTTAACAGTTGAAAATTAGTAGTTATAATCTGCATCCCACATCACGGCCTGCTCCATGGCCTGTACTTCATGGCACGAATGATTTTTCAGGCCACCCCCACCAAAGAAAATCCAAAAAAATAAAAAGAACTGCTGAAAATCCAAACAAACTACTTAAAAATACAAAAAAATGAAATTCCCTTTTCCCAAATATGCTAACTTTTTTAGGCTTAATAACCATATGGCAAAGTGTCGATTCCATTTGAGGTTTTATTTAGGCACTGTTTGTCATATAGAAATCGATAGTCTTTATGCCGTTTCATTGTCCGTAGTGGAGTTCGTGAGCTCTGCGTGGGATCGCACTAGTTTGGTGAAAATGCCCCATTGTAGAATAAACGACCGACACATGAGTTGGCATTTAATGGCCACTTTACCGTGGCAGTTTATTCTAAGAGCATAATTGAACTTTGACACTTGTCACAAATTTGACACAATTGAATCAATGTATCGACATAAATAACATCATGCTTAGGCTTGATGTTTATTTTTCCACTGTATTTGTTTACTTGTTTTGTTTGAGGGTTTCTTGTGATTGGCTACGAGTAACTCCATAAATCTCATTCATGCGAAATAATCAAGCAAAAATGGGCTATGCATAGCCCGATGAGATCATAGATAAAATTACGAATGATTTTCATGTTCATTGAGAAAGTACGAATTGGAACTGCACAATAACACAGTCTAGGATATTTTTCAAAAAGCAAATGTAATGAAATTAAATAATTAGAATAACGTGTGGAAAAACGACACGAATTATGTACATGTTTAAACATCTGCTTTGTAATCATTTTTGCATCTTTCAATAAATGTCCTTGCCTTGAAGCGAATGATAGTGTGTTATTTGCTGAAATTGCTTGGAATAGTGTTTTTAAGAGTTCTATCAGCTCTTCTTCGCTGCTTGCGTTTTCTTCTATCAATCTGTTGAAGGAAATGTTCAACAGCTGCATATCCATGTGCTTGGTTAAAAGCTCCTTAATCTTTTCTTTCTTGTCTTGAACGGGTTCCTCTCCCATATATTTTGCATGTATTTTTTCGTAGCATTTGTTAAGATTTGGTCTTATTCTTGGGTATTTCACAGCAAGGCTATCCAAGCTTTGAAAAACTTCTTGTAGTATTATGGTTTTCCATATTCTTTCTCTCGTTTATGTTTCTGTTAATATTTCTGTTTCTCTCGTGAAGTTTATGAGGTGAACATGAAAGTTTACATTTACATATTGAATTTCATCTTATTTCATCATTAATATATAACCTATGTTCAAGTCTACTTTATATTAACATCCGCCATTCAGTGCCTTCACATGTGATTTATGAACAAGTTCATGCACGCGTGTCAGAGATTTTGTAAATCACTCAGCGGAACCTAAGAGTTGAATTTATCAGGATACCCACTCCACTTTACAAATGCTCGATTTCGCTCTTGATGGATGACTTTCTTAATTCAAAAGACACTTTGTTTGCTTCGCTGTAATTCCTGCTCTTAAAAGGAACCCACCACAGCTTCACCATTCAAATCGGCAAGACGGTAGGTGACTGGTGTTGTATTCGAAACTTTGTCAACAAAGAAAATCTCCTCTGTCCAATTTGGCGTGTAACCCTTATCGAAAACCGCTCACTTATATTTTGAGATTCTTGATCTTCAGCGGGATAACTTGTAGTAGGATCTCGGAGGATTCAGCTAAACTTGCGACAGCACACGTGCTCAAGGGAGCATGTTCAACTTTTGGAAGAACCATGGGACTGACAGTTGGTATAACTGTGGTGTCAACATTATTAGCTTGATGGGCAAGACCTGGGACTTGCTAGGCAGGACTTGGCTGGTGTAACAATGTGTGGTGAAGCTTTCCACATCCTGCAACTCTACAGCGTATCGATGACTTACAAGCCCTTGATACGTGCTCAACAGAATTAATGCAGTTGAAGCAAACCTGCTTTGACTTGACAAGTTCAGTTCTTTCCTCCACAGGCTTCAATTTTAAGACTTCACACCGATACAAAGGATGAGACTGAGAACACATAGGACAGTTAACAATTTTGTTGCCTTTGTTTCTATCAGTTCTGCTTTTTGCTTCAGAACCACCGATTGCAAGTGTGGTGACCTTTTGTGCAGTCGAGGAGGATGAAAAGAACAGATGGTTCGCAAAATCAGCCCGATCGTTCAGGAATTCCACAACATCTAGATCTTTGAATCTAGGCATGATTCTGCCCTGGCGCTCGGGTTTCTTTGGGTGTTCTCAAAACTTGGCCTTTACCCAGTTAGACAATCTCAAAATCATTTTCTCGAGGTTCTCTTCGAGGCAGTTCAAAGCTTCCAGGTTCTCGTACATGACCTGTGCCAAATCAGTGTAATGTCGTAGGTCTTCCTTATTTTGGGGCGCTATAACGGGACCTTTAGTCGCAGAATCAACACAAGCCCGTACAATCTTGAAGGGTTCACCAAAGCGATCTTGTAGGACATTCAGAGCCTTTGTTAACCCTCCTGCAACAGACTCCTACCGACAAACAGCTCTTAAGGTGGGCCTTCGAGAAACTGGAGTAGCCGGGCCATTTTTGTAGCTTCATCTAACGCCTTACACTCAACCATTTGATAGAATCTTTGTCGAAACACTGGGTATTCTTCAGGGGCGCCATTGAACTTGGTAACTTGTAATGAGGGCAAACCGTGATCAGCTGTCATTTTCTCTATAGTAGCCACAATGATCGTGAGAAGGTTCGCACCCTCAGGCTGAGGAGATGGAGAGAAGTACTGTGGAGCGTCACTGAAATGCAAAGCTGCAGTGTGATTGTAATTGTGGACAGTGGTGCTTGAAACAGGAACTGAGAGAGAAGGGGCCATGCAGTAGTCACCATGTAGGGTGGTGCTGGAAAGGAGATATGCCTGGCTGGAAACGACGGTACACGGGTACACATAGCTGGAGACGTGTAAGCCTGAGTGAATGTCTCTGCTGGCAGTGTGTAAGCCTGTGTGGAAGTGGCTGGAAGCGACGTAGGCTGGGCAGAAAATGATGACGCGCGCGACGACGGGACTTGAAGTGGGGAAGCACGCGTGAACATTGCTGGAAGTGAATGAGGCTGATGCGGAAATGAGGACACACGCGTGGGCGTAGCTGGAAGCAAAGTTGGCTGAGTGGTAAACCATGACACGTGCAAGGAAGTGACAGGAAACATACAAAGAGGTGGTTGTGGTGTTAGAAGTGTAATTTTGCCAACAGCAGTCCAGAATACTCGTTTTCAGCCAATTGAACTTCTAGTTTGGCCAGTTCAGTTTTTTCTTTTGCGTCCGCGATCTCTTTCTGATTCCAGTTTCACTAATTCTAACTGTTGTTCAAATTCGAACTGTTTGTGCTTCATTTTGAGCTCCAGTCCTTTCACTTCAATTTCAATCGTTCTTTTTCTCTTCTGCGCCGCTTGCTGTTCAATTAAAACAGCTTTTGCAGCCGCCACCTTGGCGTCCTGAAGTCTCATGGTCACTTCGCTTAACTTGGACAATGTTCGACTTATGGTGGATTTGACAGATCTCATCGACGATGGCGTTCTTAACGTTGTGAGGTCGTGGGAGACTGGTTCATTGAAATGCATTGCATGGCGACTACGTAATGTTCGACCTAGTGGGAGGTGATCTCCTGATAGTTTTTTCACACTTTGTTGGAGTGACTGCTTGGACTAAAGGCAGAGGTTAACCATCATACAGTTGTAGCATGTTTTGCTTCCAAAATTGACACAGCTGCGCCTGTGTTCACTAGACAGCTAGTGGTCTTTCCATTGATCCGTACTGCAATAATCAAATCCCCAGGGAGGGAGGCGCAGCATAAGGTGGGGACTATCTTCTGTTCCTTATAGGGTGATGGTTTAGACTGCAAGGTATCTGGATCAAGGTAGTCCCTTGGCATATAGTATGTCTTTGCAGGGCTGACCGTTGCCCTTTGGAGGCTTGGTAATGCTGTGGTCAGGGATGGCTGAGTTGGTAGCCATGTCCGTGCCTGTGTTTTTAACTGAGACGGGAACAATTGTTGTCTCTCCAGCTGACAATGCTGTACTAACTGTGGTGTTAATAGGCACATCTGGCTTAGTTGGGCTCCTTGTGGTCAGTGATACTACTCCCTGATTAGATCTGTTACTATCTTCTCTTAAGGTTACATGAACAGCATCACTTGGGCTGGTATTTGTATGTCGTTCATTTGGGTTATCTGTACAACAACAACAACAACAACATACACTTTATTTTACAACGCTAGCCACTACAACTATATAGTATACTACAACTATATGTACTAGGAGGTTCTGCTGGTGTTTTGCCTTTTTCTGGTTCCTGGGAGGTCGGGGTACCCGCATTAATAACCTTGGACCTGGGAATATCAGTAGCAACTTGCTTCAGTGAATCTGTGAATTGCTCAGTGGAGTCTAGTTTTCCAATCTCATCGGTATCTGTGAACCAGTCAACATGATTTGGGTAGCAAGGCTTATCGGCATCCGCGGACTGGTCAGTGGGATCTGGGTAGCCAGGCTCATCGGCATACATAAACTGGTCAGTGAGATCTGGGTAGCCAGGGTCATTGGCATCCACGAAATGGTCAGCGGTGATTTGCTCAAGTTTTTTAGCAGCTATAGAAGTGCGTACTGACCTTGCCATGGAACTGTTGTTGGATGAATGTTTGGTGGTCTCTGTTCGCTGGGCAATATCTGTGGAAGCATGGCTGCATGCACACATAGCGAGCTGTGGGTGAGGACACTCTTCTGGGTTAGCTAATTCCCATTCTGAAGGGCTTTCATACCATTCCTCTTCTGGTTCATTTTCATAACGGCAGTCCCACTCTCCAGGGCTGGGTTGTTCAAAGTGCGGTTAAGCTAACCCAAGGTTAGCGTCAATTTTGATTCCCGTTAAATAATTAATCAATGGAGATTTTTCCAAAGCATTTTAGGCCTTTTAGTTTCGTCTCTGACTTGTCTTCACTTGTAACTTACAATTCGCTTTTGAAATCACTTTTAAGTTTTAATCCTTGGTTAGCAATAACCAGCTTTCGAACAACCGGGCCCAGGGAAACTATAATCATTGTCCTCAGTGTATGGCAGTTCTTGGTGATAATAATTAATACTCTACAAGAGCCACAAAATCTTCTTCTTCGTCTTCATAATAATGTTCATCTATAGTAGCGACTCGATTTTGTTGCTGCTGATTATGGGGCTAATTGCTTCAATTTGACAATCTAACTGGTCAGTGTTGTTACTTTCTCTGGATCTCTTTGATATAGCATCAATAGTCTGGACCAGTTCTTCCGCTTCCAAAAGGGTTTTGGGCATACGCTTCAAGACTGATTTTCAGTGATTAGACTTAACCCTCAGTAAAATAAGTCACTTTGTCCACTTCCGCCATGTTTAATCCACTAAACAACTCATGCATATCATTCATATAGTCTGATAGGAGTTCATTTGTTCCTCGATGGCGAGCAACTAGGCATTGTTTTACCCATGTATGATCTTTGGTAGCATAACGACGCACCAGGGCTTGTTTCAAGGCGTTAAAATCTTGTCTCTCCTCAGTAGGTAGTTCAAACAAGAAGGTTTCCACTGGTCCAGCAAGGTTATTAATTAACTGTGTCATCGCAGCAGAGTCTGTTAGCATGATAACTTTAGAATCAAGTATCAATTCTAGTTTCTCAAACCAACGATTGATGTCCTCAATTTCGTATGCATGAAATTTGTTAATATGAACATCCTTGCTCATAAGTTTCTGAATCAACTCACTCAAAGCATGTATGTTTGCTTCCTCCATTCTGCTTACGTGTACTTCCGAGTTAGTAGAACTGTTTTAACGTCGTGTGGGATTCTTGGCCATGAAAAAATTCATAAGGCAAAATTTTGGCAGGGGGTGTGCACTTTTAAAAGCTTTATATCTTTGTCCTTTAGAAGCTTTCACTAAAACTTGACAGAAATATTGGGAAATAATGGGAGTTCACCGGTACTATTTTTTATTCAATGAATCATGCTTCACGGTAATGCTGTAATGTACGCAAGTTAAAATTTGTAAAACGTGATTGTGTCCAAGTTTGCTCCTCGAGAAGAACACAAAGCAAGTTGATTTTATATTCAGTAACAACAGTCATGGTTGACGAGCCACGAACAATCTGGTTATATGAAAGCAAAAAATGGAAAGACCATGTGGTTCTGTCATTGCGCTTCATGCGGCATTAAAAAGACAAGATTTGTTAAACAGTTAAACTAATGTGGCCCTCACAAGGTGGGGGCTTTGGTGAAATGGCTATGGAGGGTCTGACTATGCATGCATTACCGTGGTTAGCGAGAAAGACTGTAGAAATGGGTCGTTATGGAGCAAGTGAATTAATGAGATAAAAATATGCAGAAAAAAGCATTCGATTTTGCTCTTGACAAAGCAAAACCATTTCTTGCAAAGACAACTTCCGTTATGATGAATCAATTAAGTACTAAGATTAGTCCTGTAGAAAATATAAAACGGATAGAAAGGATCTCGATGGCGCTGGGATAGATGTTCATAAATTAATTGGCAAGCTTCTGAAGCCGAAAAAGGGTTTTACTCTTCCAGGACATCATTATACAGAGCCATATAACCCACTAAATGCACAATTGAGTTGTGTCCCAAACACTGGGGAGATTTTAGAAATTTATTAACAGCCTACAGGTAAAACAGATGCAGTTGCTATGCAAAATGACGTTGATTATTGAGTCTGCGCAAACAAAGCAGACCCACGTAAATGTAAAAACAATGCCGATAAGAAAATGGTTACCGCATTGGATGCGATTCCATGGAAACAGAGACAGTGGGGCCATTTGTTAGCTCGAAATGTGATCAATAGAAACAGAAACTTGGACTCGGGGTTTCAGGTGCAAACGCCTCAAATTCAAATTCAAAAAACGGCAGAAGGTTTTGAGTAATGATTGGGCTCGAAACCTAAGCGAAGAATTGCATAAACCAATCAGACGGCACTTTCCAAAGAGGAGAGTCATTGCATATGGGATAGACAAGATATGGTCCGCAGATTTAGTCGAGATGGGCAAATTTTCGAAGTGGAACAAGGGATTTAAATATCTTTTGATGGTCATTGATGTTTTCTCAAAATATGGCTGGATTCGTCCATTAAAAGACAAGAGAGGACAATCAGTTGCTGATGCATTTAAAGATATATTTAACACGAAGCGGCAACCGCAAATGATATGGACAGATTGCGGAAGTGAGTTTTATAATTTTCATTTGAAGAATCTCCTGAAGAAGCATGACATAACTTTGTATTCGACTGAGAACAGAGAAAAAAGTTTGGTTGTCGAATGCTGGAACAGGTCTGTGAAGGAAAAACTCTGGAGGATTTTTACTGCTAATAATAGCACAGTATATTTTGACAAACTAGACAGGTTGGTAGGCGAATATAATCACGCTTATCATTCTAGCATTGGGATGAGTCCCACAGAGGCGAGTTTAATTAAAAATGAGAGAAAGGTTTTCGCTAATTTATATGGAGATTTAATTTATTCTAAATGCATCCCAGCAAAATCTAAAATCGGCGACAGAGTGAGAATTTCAAAATATAAACGAAAAATATTCGATAAAGGTTTTACACCGAATTGGACAGAAGAAATATTTGTTTTTGACGAAATATTGAACACAAATCCTGCAATGTACTGATTAAATGATTTGCAAGGAGAACCAGTCAAAGGAAGCTTCTATGAACCAGAACTTCAAAGGACAACTCAAGATGTATTTCAAATTGATAAAGTGATTCGTCGGGATAATAAGCGAGAACTCGCGCTTGTAAAATGGACTAGAACAATCGCCACTGACTCATGACATAACAGTAAGCTCTCTGTATGAAAAACGGGATGACTATAGATTCCGCTTATAAAGGTATTAAAGGTAGTACATTTGTCTACTGAATTGGATTTCCAAAGACCTCAGACTTGAGCTGAACACTGTCAATATTCGAAACAGCTTCCGCTTTCTTTTGTACAGAAGCCCGAAAATCGTTCCTTATAAGGGACGTGAAAATTAACATGTAAAGCTACAACTCGGAAGGACAACAATTTGTCCCAAATAAACGATTTAGGGCTTTTCCTCACAGATAAGCACTCATACATAAAGGAGCATTTACCAATCTTGGACAAACGAATTTCAATGCACACAACAGCACACAAAAGGATCCAGAATTAAGACGATTTACACATTTGGTACAACAAGTGAACCGGTTGCTTTGCATGACTTTATCAACTAAACAAACTGGCGGTACCACTATTGTTTTTAAACCACTTAGTTAAATGTTTTGACACTTGTCAAGAAATACGAGAACACAAGATCTTACACTCGCTGGGACGTATCTTCATTTTGGATCTCTTGACAGAGTAGTAGCTATTTTTCCAGTGGTTCCAGGACATTCCTTTGTAACTGATGCTGCCTAATAGGTACAAACCATTCAGGTTGGAAAATTCACAATGGCTGTACCACCAGGCGCCTTTGTCAAACAATGCACAGTTGCCAGAGTACTTGTCATTTTCACAATCTTTGGTGGAAAATTACATACCAAGTCTTGTCACATATGGTGTGGCATAGCATAAAATAATGACATTGTTACATTTATTTGTAAATTTGCAATTGATAGATCCAAAAAAAATCATTAATTTACTCGAGATCACCTAATAATTATTACTTACCACTGTGTAGCTAACATAGAATAAGCAAAATTACAAAAAACTTATATATGGTTGAGTTTGGTTAAGATAACAGCATTCAATGTGTTGTTTCAGTTTTGTGATCGTGAAATTTAGTTCATGGGTTTTGATAAATTAGTTTTTACCATGCCGCTGACATACAGGAATGGAAAATATAAAATCTCAATGCTTCTTAATGGTGAAAAAATTGGTCCTGCAACTTCACCAACCCACAAAAATGTGTTGTTTTACGGTATATTAGGGAAACAAGTGTAACATTCAACAAGGTATATAATAAATAGCACACAAACTGCAGTGACAAACATGACAATAAAGCGCATGTTGGAAAACAAAATATTAACTTGACGTTTCGTATGTTACAACATACATCCTCAGATGTGACCGTTTAGAATACAAGTAACAACTAAATTTAAATGAATAAGAAGTAACTAATTAACAACAACAATAACAAAAGATGAGAAAAAATTTGCATATAAAAGATGCAAACTAATGCTGTCGCTGCTGACATTATCGTTAAGGGTAGGTCTGAGTTCCTGAATAAGTAGAGTCTCCTTAATCTTACAGTGAGTATCAGACCGACCTTTTGCCAATATCTCAAAGTGGTCCCATTTGAAGTTGTGACCAGTTGATGTGACGTGGTCTGCGATAGCAGATGCATGACAAGTACTTGTGATCCCTTAAAATGTTCAGTTTTTCTGTCATGCACTCTTCGTTTTGTTTTTCCAATGTAAAAATCCTGGCAATCCCAACAACTAGAGGACAATCAGTTGCTGATGCATTTAAAGATATATTTAACACGAAGCGGCAACCGCAAATGATATGGACAGATTGCGGAAGTGAGTTTTATAATTTTCATTTGAAGAATCTCCTGAAGAAGCATGACATAACTTTGTATTCGACTGAGAACAGAGAAAAAAGTTTGGTTGTCGAATGCTGGAACAGGTCTGTGAAGGAAAAACTCTGGAGGATTTTTACTGCTAATAATAGCACAGTATATTTTGACAAACTAGACAGGTTGGTAGGCGAATATAATCACGCTTATCATTCTAGCATTGGGATGAGTCCCACAGAGGCGAGTTTAATTAAAAATGAGAGAAAGGTTTTCGCTAATTTATATGGAGATTTAATTTATTCTAAATGCATCCCAGCAAAATCTAAAATCGGCGACAGAGTGAGAATTTCAAAATATAAACGAAAAATATTCGATAAAGGTTTTACACCGAATTGGACAGAAGAAATATTTGTTTTTGACGAAATATTGAACACAAATCCTGCAATGTACTGATTAAATGATTTGCAAGGAGAACCAGTCAAAGGAAGCTTCTATGAACCAGAACTTCAAAGGACAACTCAAGATGTATTTCAAATTGATAAAGTGATTCGTCGGGATAATAAGCGAGAACTCGCGCTTGTAAAATGGAAGGGTTATCCTGATAAATTCAATTCTTTAATCCCCTTGGGGGATTTGAAAAAGCCAGCATGCAGTTAATATACAAATATTTTTATTTTGCCTGAATATTTAAGTTGTATCCACTGTGAAATTTTGCTGAGAGTTTAAATGATATAAGGCTTACACATAAGCCGAAAAGTTTCCCTTGTTCCAGTGTGAAATTGCTGAGGTTTTAATGATATGTGGCTTACGCCTAAGCCGAAAAGTTTCCCTTGTTCCAGTGTGAAGTTTCTGAGAGTTTTAATGGTATGCGGCTTACGTGTAAGCCGAAAAGTTTCCCTTGTTCTAGTGTGGTATCATGATACATTCTTCCAGAAAGTTGGTTCTTCTTTGCAGATTCCACGAATGACTTTCATGTTCACCATGAATGTTCGAATTGGTACAGCGCAATAACAAAGTCTTGGATATTCTTCCATCAGTTTGTGTAACAATATTAAAAAATTGGCGTAACTACTGGCAAACCCACACAACTCTCGAACGTGTTTAAATTTTTGTGGTGACAAATATCTTTTTCCGTCGCTCAGTAATTTTCCTTGTCTTGCAGCAAACGTTGCTGCCTTCTTCTTGGCGGAAGAAATCGCTTCAGATAGTTTTTTCACAAGTTAAAGTAGCGCATCTTCGTTGGGTGCAATTTCATCCTCCAAACCTTCTGCAACCATGTCATATTCATAGACTTCCTTAAAAGATCCTGAATCTTTTTCTTTCTTTCTTCCTTTTGGCCCCCTCTCTTACCCTGACCACTGAGGAGTTATCTTTTGGAGATTTTAAACCTGCAGATTCATCTCTCCATTTTATAGCATAAAAAGTGGCATCAACCGAACTGTGAGAATTAGTACTTTCAATTATAAATTGCAAATAAATTACCACTGGTAAAGGAACAGCTGCGAAATAATCAAATTCTCCCTGACTCTTTCCATCTGTTGAACGCATGCATGTAAAGGTTCACTGACCCAGGAGCTTTTGACAGTAAAACAGTGGCCTGTAATTTGCTTGTCAGCTCCCTCAACTCAGGGTTCTCAAAACTTGCCTTTTTTCCAAATCCCCTGTTGGAACACATCTAAAAGAAAACAGAGAAAACGAAAAACTGTAAAAAAGCATAAGAATAAAGAACCTTACACCGCCAATAAAGATCACCTGATATAGACAATTGAGCAACCTTTTTTATTAACACTCAAAGCAAAAAATTATTACAAATGCTAAGCTCATGAGCACAAAAATGCGATTAAATTCGCAGCTGTTGAAATCACACTTGAATTCAAATTGCAAGACTAGAACAATCGCCACTGACTCATGACATAACAGTAAGCTCTCTGTATGAAAAACGGGATGACTATAGATTCCGCTTATAAAGGTATTAAAGGTAGTACATTTGTCTACTGAATTGGATTTCCAAAGACCTCAGACTTGAGCTGAACACTGTCAATATTCGAAACAGCTTCCGCTTTCTTTTGTACAGAAGCCCGAAAATCGTTCCTTATAAGGGACGTGAAAATTAACATGTAAAGCTACAACTCGGAAGGACAACAATTTGTCCCAAATAAACGATTTAGGGCTTTTCCTCACAGATAAGCACTCATACATAAAGGAGCATTTACCAATCTTGGACAAACGAATTTCAATGCACACAACAGCACACAAAAGGATCCAGAATTAAGACGATTTACACATTTGGTACAACAAGTGAACCGGTTGCTTTGCATGACTTTATCAACTAAACAAACTGGCGGTACCACTATTGTTTTTAAACCACTTAGTTAAATGTTTTGACACTTGTCAAGAAATACGAGAACACAAGATCTTACACTCGCTGGGACGTATCTTCATTTTGGATCTCTTGACAGAGTAGTAGCTATTTTTCCAGTGGTTCCAGGACATTCCTTTGTAACTGATGCTGCCTAATAGGTACAAACCATTCAGGTTGGAAAATTCACAATGGCTGTACCACCAGGCGCCTTTGTCAAACAATGCACAGTTGCCAGAGTACTTGTCATTTTCACAATCTTTGGTGGAAAATTACATACCAAGTCTTGTCACATATGGTGTGGCATAGCATAAAATAATGACATTGTTACATTTATTTGTAAATTTGCAATTGATAGATCCAAAAAAAATCATTAATTTACTCGAGATCACCTAATAATTATTACTTACCACTGTGTAGCTAACATAGAATAAGCAAAATTACAAAAAACTTATATATGGTTGAGTTTGGTTAAGATAACAGCATTCAATGTGTTGTTTCAGTTTTGTGATCGTGAAATTTAGTTCATGGGTTTTGATAAATTAGTTTTTACCATGCCGCTGACATACAGGAATGGAAAATATAAAATCTCAATGCTTCTTAATGGTGAAAAAATTGGTCCTGCAACTTCACCAACCCACAAAAATGTGTTGTTTTACGGTATATTAGGGAAACAAGTGTAACATTCAACAAGGTATATAATAAATAGCACACAAACTGCAGTGACAAACATGACAATAAAGCGCATGTTGGAAAACAAAATATTAACTTGACGTTTCGTATGTTACAACATACATCCTCAGATGTGACCGTTTAGAATACAAGTAACAACTAAATTTAAATGAATAAGAAGTAACTAATTAACAACAACAATAACAAAAGATGAGAAAAAATTTGCATATAAAAGATGCAAACTAATGCTGTCGCTGCTGACATTATCGTTAAGGGTAGGTCTGAGTTCCTGAATAAGTAGAGTCTCCTTAATCTTACAGTGAGTATCAGACCGACCTTTTGCCAATATCTCAAAGTGGTCCCATTTGAAGTTGTGACCAGTTGATGTGACGTGGTCTGCGATAGCAGATGCATGACAAGTACTTGTGATCCCTTAAAATGTTCAGTTTTTCTGTCATGCACTCTTCGTTTTGTTTTTCCAATGTAAAAATCCTGGCAATCCCAACAACTAGCCTTATACACAACTTTTGACATTTGGGAACGGTTGAACCTATCTTTGTAGGGAAAAAGGACTTAATGCAATGAGCGTTTTGGAAAATCACCCTAAGATCAATACAGCCATAAAATTTATTAATGCAGGTCTTAAGCTGTTTGGCAACAATTTTACTTTGTACCCCTAAATAACGTAAAACTAAGATTGTTTCTTTTTTGGGGGCTGTGATGATCGGATTCCTCAGTCTGTTCTGCTGTCTGTTCAAAACATCATTAATGTTGTAATTGACAACACCAGCAGGATAACCATTTTGTAACAACAACTTCCTCAGATCATTCAGACAAGATCGCAAAAGAGGTGACGAACAGATGCGGAAACAACGAAAAGTGAGTGTGCGGATGAGGTTTACTTTGCATTTCCTAGGTGTGAAGGAGTCCCATTTTGTGTACAGGTCGGTAAAGGTCTTCTTTCGGTAAATAGATGTTGAGAAAGTGTGATTGTGTCGTTTGATGAGAATGTCCACGAAAGGGATTGCAAAGTTATCCTCGAATTCAACGGTGAATTTGATATTTGTGTGACAGTTAAGGTACTGTAGAAACTGGGTTGCTGTGTTTTTATTGTCGAACAAGGTGAAGGTATCGTCTACGTATCGAAACCAAACAGAAGGGCGAGCATTGTAGTTAAGGACCCATTTCTCTTCAAAATGGCACATAAAGATGTTGGCCAAAAAAGGACCTAAAGGAGAGCCCATAGCCACACCGTCAATTTGGTCGTAGTATTGACCATTAAATATGAAATGGCTCCTCTTAGTGGCAAACTCAAGTAGAACTTTCAGGACTGAGCGAGGCAGTGTTGGTGGATCATGGAGGGCATACAATTTGTCGAGACAAATTTGTATTGTCTCATCTAATGGAACGTTTGTAAACGAATTAATTTGTTAATTAATTAGTTTGTAATAGAATTAATTTTTACGGTATATAATATTTTCAGCTTTCCAAGCAATATCTAAATTGGACATTTTTATTTCATACATATATATTTGTGTCGACACCTTGAAATCATTTCAGTTTGTTTGAAGCAAAATACAGGATAGAAATATTTTCCAATTAATAATAATAATGATAATAATCGAATATTTATGCAGGATAACCCTTCAGTACCATAGTACTGTTATCATTGAGGTCCTGCTAACTAATAAAAGATACACATAAAAGGGAAATCATCTACTAAGTTAAACTCTAGTCAAAAACATTAAAAACTCATTAAAACCTTACAAGTAAAAATCGTCTAGCATTACTAACTAAATAAGAAAACTGTAGTTAAAAATATTCAAACTCTAAAAAACCATACAAGTAAAAACAGTCTAGCGCTTTCCTAAATAATATTCTGGAGTTAATATTTCACCTGAATAACTTCCCAAAATCAACTTGTAGTTCGCTGTCTCGTTTGTCACAGCAAATGAACTATACTCTGCATGTGCTGTTTAGCCATCATTGTCTTCCAAGTCGATGCGGAGTGTGTAATTGCTGCTTAAAGTAACGTAGTGAATCTTGTCAAGTCCAAGCCAAACTTTGCCTTTCATATTGCCAAAGCTCCGTTTGTAGTCGTCAAATGCTGTTTTGCCATCATTGTCTTCCAAGTTGAAGTGAAGCATGCAATTGAGAGTTTTATAGTGAATTGAGTCCGATCTGAGCCAATTCTTGCCGCTCAGTTTGCTGAAGCCCTGTTTGTAGTTGTTCCACCAACGGTAGAAGTCTTCAGAGCAGTCTTGTCTCTTCTTTAATCCTGTACAACCTCTACCAGCTGTTGTCTGATGGCAGAACACTTCAAATTCGCCCAAACAATCAAGATCGATTTTGTACACTCCACTTATGTTGTCACCCAACTGGTAAACGTTGGTGCAGTCCTTGTAGACTGAAAATTGGCAGATTTAGTATAATCAATTTTCCTTCTCTTTCCTGTATTTCTACAATGTTAGTATGAAAGCAAACTGGAACCCAGGTTAATAATAATTAAACTTTCCGCGCTGTCATGGTGCTCTATATTTATTTTTGCAAGCTAACTTGCTACTGTCATCTACTTGCAAAAATAACAGTCTAAACCAAACCTTTTGTCGTTGTGATAGCATCACAAGTTCAGCAAAGCATCAAACACATGACAGGATTTCGCTTTGTTGTTCCTGTGGAATCTGACACATAAAATGAAATATTTTACACCTATAACGTCCATTCTACATTCCCGTTTAATCAACCATTCCATTTTGATATACATCAGTCGATGTTTTCCAGTACAAAATATTGGAATGTGACCAGTCAATAAAATATCATGTGCAAAAAAGTGCATTTTGGGTGCCATTAAATGTGCATGTACCACATGGCCTTGAAGCATCAATAACAAATCATACCAAGGTATAACTTGGGGTGATCATCTGAAGTCTGAGAAAATACACTCTGCGTTTTGCACTTCTACTCACGCAAACCTTCTGGTTGCAGGATTGCAAAATGGATAATAAGTCAAAGTTAGTGGTTCAGTTAAAAGGTTTTGTTTTTGGCACACTTCACATTGCCAGTAATCGTAATGTTTCTGTATTTACCCCTTCCCTTGATCAAAAGGTCGCACACTGCATCACGAAACATGTTAAGTTGGACCTTTTTTCCATAAACATTTTTTATTGTTCCATAAAAATACACATACATGAAGTATACTTAGTTTTAGTGGGACCTTACTGTGTAGTAAAAAAAATTTGAATAAAAGTTTGTCACTAAGGGCCGGGTCGCATTACAGCCGATTTTGTAGAGAATTGTTTACTCTAGGGACTAAAATCTGTCAACACACCTCTTTTCTAATGCGACCCCTCATTTGTGCTTTTTCAAAAATTTCAAAATCGGAGAAAAACATCAAAGACGCCAGTTTGCTTGGGTGGGGCTGACCGATTTTTCCAAATTTTGGAAAAACAAAGGAACCCACCATTAAAGCTGTCAATGGTTATCAATGTTGAGCTTCCGATGTATGTCGCCGGGGTCACGTAATGAAAAAGAGCACGAAATTTCAGTCACGAGATGAAAAAGAGCACAAAATTTCTTCATTCACCCTTACGTTTTCATTGCGTACAGTAGCGAAGTTATGGACAGGTGAGATTTTTTCTTCCCATGCGGAAATTTACCTGGATTCCACCGCCAATTGTTAGATAAGAGTTGCCATGAGCTAAACGATACAATTCAATAGCAAGTGTTTTTGCAGGAGATAAACAAGCTCTGATTCGTTCAAAACCACATCGAAGGTAGCTCTATTCATTCTAAGCTGCTGCCGGAAAAAATTCTCCGGGATGGTACGATCGTTGTAGTGTATCTCAAACCACGATCCATTCACACATGGAAGTGACCATGCATATGGTGCCTGTCGCAGTCGTCGAAGCCGACGATTTCGTGCTCGCAACAGAGTAGCTGCAAGTAATCTGTTGCATTCATTTAACCATCTTTCGGTCAGTAAAACAAAAGCCAGCAACTGGGCTCACTGACGCTGAATAGCAAGCAACAACAGAAGTACAGTCATAATGCAAAATGCCCTGCTCGGCTGCATGATAAAATTTTGTGACTGAGAATTTTTGCCGCTAAAAATTCACCTATGATTGACGTTTCCATTTTAACCTCATTTAAATGTGACCTTTGCAAACTCAAATTAATTTTCATTTCCGGTCTTATGCAATTTGATTTAGAGCCGATTTTTCTGAGCCAAAATAAAAATTAGTCTGTAATGCGACCCGGCCCTAATACTAAGATATAAAAAAAGTAATAAAATTAAAACGTTTTTTTTATATATAAAAAAATAACATTTATTGCGTAAAAGAGTAAAAAAACACCAAATGCCTTTGTGCGGAATAACAAAATCGAGTTTTGTTCCTTTAAACTAAATCAGCCCTCACAAGGTGGGGGCATTGGATCAACTACACCTGAATTAGGTATGCAAGGAGTAGCTAGTAGATAGAATTTGGGAGAACTGGCTCATTTCTCGGCCGCCACTAGATTTAATGTAAAGTCATTGTTTTCGACTTGTTAAATGATGACGTAAACTGTTAAAAATTCATTAATCATTCAAATGTCACACAACAACCAAAACAAGTTTCTACGACATATCTAAATGTTTTTCCGCCCTTCATTCCAACACAAAAAAAATCAAACGTTTAACTGTTCATTTTTTCCTTGTTGTTTATTTTGGGTTCACTTCATTTTCAACACAAAACACAAAACTTCACTATGCTCAAAAAATCCACTCAAAAAATCAAAACGTTTCACTTCTCATTTTTTCCTTGATTTTGTTTCGCATTCCCAACACGTTTCTCACCATCTCTGCAATACAGCGATTGAACAATTGAAAAACATCTTATACAAGTAGTCAACAATTCGCAGACTTTTGCACTAGGGCGGCCTCGAAATAAGCCAGTTCTCCCAAATTCTATCTACTATTGTCATTGGAAAAATTCTGGCGGAAAATTCTGGCAGAAAATTCTCTCCCGAAAATTCTGGAAGAAAAAATCTGGAATAAATTTTGGCAAAAAAAAAATCCAGAAAAGAAATCTTTCATTTCAAAATGGCCCTAAAAAATACATCTATCGATGAAAGCGATCATGAAGATTGCCCCACATGTTCAGAGGAAGAAGAAAGGAGCGAAGATGAAACCCCAACAACATCTGACGAGGAATTTATTGTCTCTGATTCGGAGATTGAGGAAGAAGATGCAATAGAACTCCTCTTTGAGTCATTTGTGAATCTCCAAGAGGAAAACAAGATTCTCAAAAATGAACTCAAAAAGCAAAGTTGCCTCCTCTGGGAAATCCACTGGGAATTGAAAGAAAGCGAAGCAAAGCGAAGCTGAGCAAAGCGAAGCGGTGTTTTGAAATAACAGACTTTATGAATATGAATGTTTTACATTTATATTCAAATAACCGCTTATTACCGCCCACAACAAGTCATTCATTTCATTTAACTCCATTTTTTATTTACAGTGACGACACAAAAAGTGCCACGCTGTGGCACTAATAAATAATTCACAAAAAGTGCCACGCTGTGGCACTAACAAAAAGTGCCACGCTGTTTAAATAACGCTGCTCCAAAAAGTAGGTTCTTCTTCACAGATGTTTTTTATAATCTTTAAATTTGTCTTAAAAGTGCGAATTGGCACTGCAATTTAGGATACATTTCAAATAGTGAAGAGAGTGAAATTAAAAAATATACATGTTTTTCGAATCCACATGACTCGTGTACTACCTTGCATTGTTCTGTCGAGAGATTTTCTTTAGCGAGTTTGAGTAAACTCCCTTGCTTTGCTGCCCTTCTTCTTACTTGATGCTCCAGCTTGATTAAGTTTTTTCAATAAATCCACAAGTTCTGGAACATTGTGGGCTGTTTCGCTTGCCAATCTGTCATAGTTCACAAATATATTCTGCATGTCGATGGACTGCACCAATAGCGTCTTTATCTTCTCTTTTTTGTCTTCGTTGGCTTGCCTGTCTCACCAGTAAACTTTTCCTTTATCTCGTCAAAGCATTTTTGTAAGTAAGGTTGAATATCTGGATGTTTTGTGCCAAGTTCGCGAAAACGTCTTTTAACATCTGCTCACTGTTCATGTTTGCTTTCTCATGAAGTTGATCGCGCAGTGTTTGCGTTTATATAGTGTGAATTGCATCATCTCATTACATCATCTTTATTTTAACTCAAACTTCCTGTGTTCCAGTGTTCACGCGTTTTTATCACATGTGATCACATTATGTGTCTCAGAGATTTTGAACATCGCTCAATGGAACCCAAGAATTGAACTTATCAGGATAACCTTTCCATTTTACAAGCGCGAGTTTTCGCTTATTATCACGGCGAATAACCTTTTCAATTCGAAACACATTTTGTGTTGTTCTTTGAAGTTCCGCCTCGTAAAATGATCCGGTTATTTTTTCTCCCAACAGATCGACTAATTTATTCGTTACAGGATTTGTGTTCAAAACCTCGTCGATAACAAATATCTCCTCTGTCCAATTTGGGGTGAAACCGTTATCGAATATTTTTCGCTTGTATGCCGATATTCTAACCCTGTCGCCGACTTTGAATTTAGCTACGCCACGTTTAGCATAAATCATGTCACCGTATAAATTAGCGAACACCTGTCTCTCATTTTTCTTTTGACTCGCTTGCGCTGGCGACATCTTAATGCGGGAATGAAAAGTGTGATTATATTGATTCACTAACTTGTCTAGTTTGTCAAAATAAATCATATTATTGTTAGCAGAAAACATCTTAAAGAGTCGTTCCTTCATCGTCTTGTTCCAACGTTCAACCACTGAAGACTTATAACTAGAAATAATGTGGAAAGGTAATATTTCCAATTAATTCTAGTCGTTAAAAATCTTATGAGCTCACTTCACTTGCAAGATAATCGGAAAAATGATAGGAAATTGAAAATATTTTTTCTAGTGAACAGACATTATAACTACTATCAAGTAAATCTTTATATTCTTGAACCTATTTGCAAACACCTGTCGGTTTGTTTTGACTATGATGAGTAATTAATGATTTACAGAATATTCTAATGAAACGGAGAAAAAATTGTTTCTTTTAAATGAAATCTTATGAAATAAGTTACTACAGATGATTGCTGTTCTTGTAAGATAAGGTTTTTTGAAAGTTTTCTTGCATCTTGGCATTAGGTAAAATCGTTGAAAAAACTTATTCAATCATTTCTTGTGATGTCTTTCTTTCTTGCGATGAGTCGCTTTTTTTAGCATCAGTTGTGAGCTTTCATAATCTTTCACTGGTCTTCATCTTGTTTTCTTTCGTTGTAAATCTATTTATCTTTGCTGCCTTTTGCTTATAAATTCCATCGATTTTTTCTTTAACATTTGTTCTTTTAATCTCCATAGATGCTGCCTGTCTGCAGAACGCAAGAATGTTGGGTGGATTAGGAAACAATGTTAAAAACCTTTCAACATCACCTTCGCTCAATGTTGTCAAATCTTTAAAAAACTGATTTGAATGAAATGAAACATCTCCTAGTTCATTGCCTCCAATATCTTTAAGGTTCTCTTTCAATTCTTCAATCTTTTCAAGATAGTCATTATGTTGGTTTTCAAGTTGCTTCAAAGTATGAGGCATTGTTCCTTCTTTCAAACCAGAACATTTTTCACAAATATGTACAATTACATGTAAAATTACACAGTCGTGAAAAAGTTCGTGTAATCATGTGATTGGTTAAAAGGTATCACATCACTATAAACTTTAACCATAGTTTCATAATATTTTAACACCTGATTTTAGTTGATGAAAACATGTAATTTAACTAACAGCAAATATAAAAAACAAGCTCTGGATTTAATTAATTTTTGTCTGCAGGAAATGTAAATATTGATTTTACGTTGATATATGAAAAAATAAAATTCATATTTAAAGAAATTAAAATAAGGAACAAAAGATATGCGAAGTAAAACCAGACAACGATTAAGATTAGAAGAATATAAATATTATGAAGAAAGTCAACCTGATTATGATTAGGTAATAAATGAAATTAAATTTAAAACGAATTATAGTTGTGATATGAATGATAAAGATTTAAGAAACTACATTGATAATTATTATTTTGAAGAAATGGATAATTATGTTGACAATTTTTAATGTAGCATCATCGTGTTCTGATATCCTACCATGCCAAAGCCTGTTCAGGCCTTGGTTATACGTGTTTGACCCCCAGAAGCTGGGAAACCCTCATCGACACAGTACTCAAGGTACACAGTGCCACGGGAAATAAAGGGGTAACACAGTACCCTACAAACAATAACATTCTGAGACACGGTCTCATGGTACACAGTATGACGGGAGATAAGAGGTAACACAGTACCCTAAAACAATAGCACTGAGACAGTCTCATGGTACACTGTACCACGGGAGATAAAGGGTAACACAGCAACACATTGTGAGACATAGTTTCATGGTACACAGTACCACAGGAGGGGAACTGTATTAAAGTTTATGTCTAATAAAGTTTTGTTTGTTGTTATAAAGGGTAACTCAGTATCCTAAAAACAACATTCTGAGACAGTAAATATTAACTCTGCCTCCCCTCAGACATGGTAATACAACACTGTCATAGCAATAGTAATCTTAATAACCCTAATCATCTTTCCCTTATAACAAAAAGTAACGGTACAGTAAACCTAGTTTGGTTTGCCCCAACTAAACAGACATTCAAAGTAAGAGTAAAAACTGAAATACGAGCCCTTTAGTAACTGAGCTATGACATTATAACACTTAAGGTCATGCCCATCTCTCTTCCAGTTCAGGGCGAATAAAATGGCTCCTCGGTAGCTTTGATACACACTTGATGTCCTTCATCGTTCAAGTGAATCCCATCCCAGGTAAAAATGTTACGCGAAGGTCATGATATCTGTTATGATAGAGTAAAAAAAGGGAAAACAAATAAAGGAGATTGTGACAGACAAATGGTAAGTGAACTTGACAAGATTCCCTATGGCGAAATGTAAAATTGGGGACAGGCGACAAGATTCGTTATAAATACTAAACAAAAATTAGGATTAAGAGCAAAAACCGTAAAAAGGAGTTGAGGAATGATTGGGCTCAACTCCTTGCTGAAGAACTCCACAAACCAATCAAACTTAAATTTCCAAAGAGAGGAATAATTTCAGACGGAATAGATAAGATTTGGGCAGTAAATTTGGTTGAAATGCAAAAATTCAGCAAATGGAATAAAGGCATTAAATATCTTTTGATGGTCATCTTTTTTTAGTAAATAGGGATGGATTGAACCTTTGAAAGATAAGCACAGTGATCAGTCATCCGTGTGTTTAATAAAATATTCAAATCAGGTTGTACACCTCGGTTGCTATGGACAGATAGGGGAAGCGAGTTTTACAATGCACGTATGACGAGTCTCTTGAATAAACATGACATTAAATTATATTCAACAGAGAATGAAGAAAAAGGTTCTGTTATTGAGCGTTGGAACAGGACGATGAAACAGAAACTCTGGAAGATGTTTTCAGTGAATAACAATACAGTTTATTTTGACAAACTCAACAAGTTGGTTGACGAATATATTCATAATTATCATTCAAGCGTTAAAATGACTCCCGCAGCAGCCAGTCAAAACAAAAATGAAAGAAAGGTTTTCGCTAATTTATACGGCAACTTAATTTATTCTAAACACATGCCACCGAAATTTCATATCGGTGAAAAGGTTCGAAATATGAACAAAAAGTTTTCGATAAAGGTTTCACTCCTAATTGGACTGAAGAAATTTTCATTGTGGATGAGGTATTAAACACAAACCGTGTAACGTATAAGCTAGTCGACCTTTGGGGTGAGAAAATATTAGGTTCCTTTTATGGGGAAGAATTACAACGCACTTCTCAAGATATTTTCCGCATTGAAAAGGTTATTCGCCATGATCACAAAAATAAAGCATTGGTGAAATGAAGCGGCTATTCTGATAAATTAAATAGTTGGATTCCATTGAGTGATGTGAAAAAGCTTGTCTAATATAAATTACTCCAAACTTCCCCATCATCTTGGCAAATTTGTGTTATAATTTTTAAGTTTTTGCAAAAAAAATCCTTTTGGCAACTCACACTTTAAAAGTCTTGGATAAGTAGTAAAAGTTCATTGAAAGCAATCAAAAATTTTGCATGAGTGGAGGATATATCAAGAGTTTTTCTCAAGTGGTCTTAATCCTTCAGGCGTAGATATTGATTTCAAAACAAAAAGTAATTCACCTTGAAGTGTTGAATAAAACAGAATGTCACGATGCGAGTTTCCAATCACCTTCGTTAAAAGATTGATTGATTCTACACAGCTTTCTGGTGTGTCCCTCTTAATCTTGATGTCATGATAACACATCCTTCTTTTATGGTTAACTGATAAATCCAATGTCTCCTTCACTGGATCATATTGATTACGTTGTGGTTCTTTAATATTTCTTTTTACCAATTCAGGAAATCGTTCAATCATGATTGCCTTCTCTTCCTCAATAAATTAAACAGCATCTGGATATCTGTGAACAATTCGTTGGGTAAATCCCTTGAGATAGTCAGCGAAAAATGTGAATCTTTTCTTTTCATGATGACTGAATACACGTTTATTACTTTTCTGAAGTTAAATTTTAACCAAAGCTGTTTTATATTGTAATTATTTCATCATAACGCGGTATTTATTTTCAGAAAATAAAGGGGAAAACCCTTTCCACTTCGCTCTTAGATCTATTTTTGTATGACAATGGAACCTTTTTGAATTTGCATTCAAATATTTCTTCGTCGTTGTATTATGTGGCTGTAAGGTGCATAATACAATTTCTGATTGGTTAAGAAAAATCATGACTGTCATATGTCAATCCTATGTCCTGAAAAGTTTTTGTTTTTTGTTAAGAAGTCATAAACATGAAATTTTCTCTGAAACAATCAACAAAATCGCTTTGACTGCTAATGATGACAAGAGATTCATTAGAGAAGATGGGGTGAGCACTTTTGCATATGGACGTAAAGATATAGAAAGCGAGAAAGATTTAAGAAGGTTTGTAGAAAATGTGCTAGAAACTCAAGGGGGAGGGATGTGGTGAGCTTTAGATTTTTGTGAATTTTTTTTGAAGATATGAAAAGGGGTTTCAAGCACATTTCTATTTTGCCCCAGGGAGCCCTCTATAAATATTTAGCCAAAAATCCCAAGGTCACCACATTTCTTCCACTGAGGTTTCGCACATTTTGAAATCTTCCCCTGGGGTTAAGCACATTTTATAAATGATATGCCGCTTACGCGTAAGCCGAAACGTTTCCCTTGTTCCAGTGTGGTATCATGAGACATTCTTCCAGAAAATTGGTCCTTCTTCGCAGATTCCATGAATGACTTTCATGTTCACCATGAATGTTCGAATTGGTACAGCGCAATAACAAAGTCTTGGATATTCTTCCATCAGTTTGTGTAACGATATTAAAAAATTGGCGTAACTACTGGCAAAACCACATGACTCTCGAACGTGTTTAAATTTTTGCAGCGACAAATATCTTTTTCCATCGCTCAGTAATTTTCCTTGTCTTGCAGCAAACGTTGTCGCCTTCTTCTTGGCGGAAGAAATCGCTTCAGATAGTTTTTTCACAAGTTGAATTAGCGCGTCTTCGTTGGGTACGATTTCATCCTCCAAACCTTCATAGGTTATCTGCAACCGTGTCATATTCATAGACTTCCTCAAAAGATCCTGAATCTTTTTCTTTCTTTCTTGTCTTGAGGTTGCCTGCTCTCCCGCATATTTTGTTTGAATATCTTTGAAGCATTTGTCGAGATTTGGTTTGATCTCTGGATATTTTTCACCAAGGTTGTTTAACGTTTGTTGTACTTCTTGGAGCATGAATTCGTATGAACATGCAATAAGCAAAAAAAAAAATCATATATTTCCTTTGTCACCTGAGAATTGCATCACCTTCTATCACGTTCTAGACATGGCATATGACATAATTCGGTAGTTTCTTGGTGTTGCGGATGGTGTGATCACCAAATGACGTAAAACAAAAGATTCAAAAGACACTGAACAATACCCACACCACAACACAAAAGCTAACCAACAATGGCTTCCGCAACACCAAGAAACACCCCATAATTCCAAGAATAATGATGGTGCAATACCATCAGGCGATTTCAAATCAATTCATATGTAAATATTGAGTCAGCGGCATTTTTCTG